>CP092871.1:69839772-69934708 GCA_030710605.1 Cordylochernes scorpioides | reverse complement strand
GATCCTCCACCACGATAACGCGCCGGCGCACACAGCCCTCAAAATCTCGAAGTTCTTGCAGGACCACTCAACCTCTGTGTTCCCCCAACCCCCCTACAGTCCCGATTTGGCCTCCTGCGACTTCTTCCATTTTGGAAAGCTCAAAAAAAAAGTTAAAGGGTCGGAAATTTAAGAGCATAGAAGAGATCAAAGTGGAATCGAAGAAGGCCATGAAGGCGATCCCGAAAACAGACTACCAGAGGTGTTTTGCCGACTGGAAAAAAAGTTGGCTGAAGTGCATCGTGGCCAACGGGGACTACTTTGAAGGGGACAATTTTAATTTGGTAGAATAATGAAGTTTTTTTTTAACTTATGAGCAAAGTGTCGAAACTTTTTGATCAGAGTAGTATGCCTTTTTAATTGAATCTCTATATATATAATGTAGGCATTTGCGAAACATTTGGTCTGATGATGATCTAAGACTTGAAAGCTTACTGTTTTATCTTAATAAATGAATTTATTGTAATTATATTGGTATTATTGTGCTTTCACCGCCACTCTGTGTTGTGACGACAGTTCTATATAGGGAGTCACTCACCTCTATTCTTTGTCGGAGGGGTTGAAGGTTGAGGTGTCACAGCTTGCACAACTTTTTAAAATATACGACAAAAACAGGAGGGAAATTATATTTATTATCAATTAAGAAAATAGTAAAGGATTATTTAATGAATTATATATATAAATGTATTTACACTATGAGAATCAGGGAATCAGGGCAAATCCTCCCGTTTGAAAGTTGTTTGCAAGTTCTTCTGTTTTTGTTTTCCTCATTTCAGCCGCTGCATCCCCGTAGCCCCCTCCGTCGGCCTCCCATTGGCTGCCTTGAACTCCTTCTTTTTTTGACAGGTATATTGTGACGTGTAATTTTGCAAATCTGGCGACTTATTCTCCCTTATATCTGACCTATATCTGTCCTTAGACTTCCTAAATATCCCTAAACTTCCTTCCTTTGAATCTGTACAGTATAAAGAAAACCAATCCAATACAATAGCAGAGCGGTCTGGAGAATAATTTGACGAAACTGCTGAGAGAATTCACCATTGATGAGCCAAGCCCTCTTATCTTCTATCATCGCATTAACGTCTGCGAGTTAGTTTTGATTGTAAATATCATAAGAAACATTACTGAAAATAATATTTGTAAAATATATAAAAAATATATAATATAGATTGTTTATTATTAATATCAAATATTCCCAACAAAGGATAATTACGACAAATATCGCTATATTTACAATACCAAAAGTTTACATTTTCTCAATTTATAAAAAAATAAAGTTTAAAAAAAGAAATATAATTCAAGATAGTAGTTACTATTTGAAGAGAAATGAAAAGAATGTCAAGATAAAATATAGGAACACACACAAAGACTTATAAATATATGTCAGGAATATTACAAAAATAGGTTTACATTTATTAGAGCAAAATCATAACGCCGAATGGGATGGTTTACATATGTAGGAGAATAAAAAAAAAAAAACATCAAAGACTATTTTTGGAAAGGTGGGAGTCTGAGAAAATAAATAGAAATATTTCTAAATAAGAAAAATGATATGTCTAAAGAGGGCACACACACGCATTCAAATACCTAATAGAAAAACTTAAATAAAATATCAAAATATTATAAATAAACAAAATGGATTTCAGAGCTTTCAAAGTGACATTTGAAAACATTCTTTTTATATATTTCTGTAAATATTTCGTAACAAAATTTTTGTTGAATTTATTTTTACTTTTTCAATTCAACCTATTTATAGAGTCGATAAATTTCAACGCGCTGCGCGATTTAAGCTGTATAAATATATTCCAAAACCAGCTAATATAATTCCAGAAATACTTATATAAAAGAGGTCTATAAGAAACACCAAATTGTTCCCGCGGAGAAACTGAACAAACTTCTCTTCACCTTATCTACGACTGTCCGAACTTTACAGAAGTGAGACATCGTTTGTTCCCTGATCTAAATCATTTAACTCTCTTACATCAACCACTTTGTTCATATAAATTGTATGAACTCTGTCAATCAATACATGTAAATTTGTAAATATTTAATATTCAACAACAACAGGCTTCATTAAGACCTATTAGTTTTATACAGATTCTCCAAGCAGAAATGCAGGAAACATGCAGGAAAAAAGTAATAGTATCTTAATGGTAATATGATATTTATATACAGGAAAAATTATATAAAGACAATCAAGCTAATAGATTAGTTTGGGTAAATTGGAGGAAAAGAAATTTATTATACATGGATTTACTGCGGATTCACCGCAAATGAAGATAAAAAAGCAAAATCGAATCATAATCAATATTAAGAAAATGAAATTTTGTATTTAATATTCTAAGTTCTAATTTATTTGTTTCTTCTGTAATAGATCAAAATATTTCAATATCGCCCCTAGTTGATTAATAAATAGAAAAACTAGCCAATGTAAACATTGTAAGTTTGTGTTTCTTGAAGAGCGGTGACAACAGGTCACTGAAACATAGGAAACAACAGGTCACTGAAACATAGGAAACAACAGGTCACTGAAACATAGGAAACAACAGGTCACTGAAACATAGGAAACAACAGGTCACTGAAACATAGGAAACAACAGGTCACTGAAACATAGGAAACAACAGGTCACTGAAACATAGGAAACAATAGGAAACTGAAACATAGGAAACAACAGGAAACTGAAACATAGGAAACAACAGGTCACTGAAACATAGGAAACAACAGGTCACTGAAACATAGGAAACAAAAGGTCACTGAAACATAGGAAACAACAGGTCACTGAAACATAGGAAACAACAGGGCACTGAAACATAGGAAACAACAGGTCACTGAAACATAGGAAACAATAGGAAACTGAAACATAGGAAACAACAGGAAACTGAAACATAGGAAACAATAGGAAACTGAAACATAGGAAACAACAGGAAACTGAAACATAGGAAACAACAGGAAACTGAAACATAGGAAACAACAGGTCACTGAAACATAGGAAATAACAGGTCACTGAAACATAGGAAACAATAGGAAACTGAAACATAGGAAACAACAGGAAACTGAAACATAGGAAACAACAGGTCACTGAAACATAGGAAACAACAGGTCACTGAAACATAGGAAACAATAGGAAACTGAAACATAGGAAACAACAGGAAACTGAAACATAGGAAACAACAGGTCACTGAAACATAGGAAACAACAGGTCACTGAAACATAGGAAACAACAGGTCACTGAAACATAGGAAACAACAGGTCACTGAAACATAGGAAACAACAGGTCACTGAAACATAGGAAACAACAGGTCACTGAAACATAGGAAACAACAGGTCACTGAAACATAGGAAACAATAGGAAACTGAAACATAGGAAACAACAGGAAACTGAAACATAGGAAACAACAGGAAACTGAAACATAGGAAACAACAGGAAACTGAAACATAGGAAACAACAGGAAACTGAAACATAGGAAACAACAGGAAACTGAAACATAGGAAACAACAGGAAACTGAAACATAGGAAACAACAGGAAACTGAAACATAGGAAACAACAGGTCACTGAAACATAGGAAACAACAGGTCACTGAAACATAGGAAACAACAGGTCACTGAAACATAGGAAACAATAGGAAACTGAAACATAGGAAACAACAGGAAACTGAAACATAGGAAACAACAGGAAACTGAAACATAGGAAACAACAGGAAACTGAAACATAGGAAACAACAGGAAACTGAAACATAGGAAACAACAGGAAACTGAAACATAGGAAACAACAGGAAACTGAAACATAGGAAACAACAGGTCACTGAAACATAGGAAACAACAGGTCACTGAAACATAGGAAACAACAGGTCACTGAAACATAGGAAACAACAGGTCACTGAAACATAGGAAACAACAGGTCACTGAAACATAGGAAACAACAGGAAACTGAAACATAGGAAACAACAGGAAACTGAAACATAGGAAACAACAGGAAACTGAAACATAGGAAATAACTCCTTGAAAAAAAAGGTTGTTATATTTATATTTAATCGTATTTATTATTATAAAAATGGGGGTCGGTGGAAGTGTGTAGTCTAAACCATTGGTTTTCGACCGATACGGCCCGGGATCGAATCCCGCATTGGTCACTTTTAATTAAAATAAAATGCTCCAATGACTCCCGAATCTTTCAAAAGTCCAAACCCACCAGCGAGTGCAAGTAACCAAACGGGGCTCTGGCACATTTGTAAGTGCAAAGTCGAACTGCTTTTTACATGTGTAGACATGTGGTGCACTTACAGTAAAAGCATTGTTAACTTCCCACCATGATTATCATGGCCTGTACCACGTGTACTAGGGATAATACTAAAAATAATAATAATATTTAAAATATTTTTCTATAAAAGTTGAGAAGTTAACAAATTAAATCATATTTATAATGTATTTTAAAATTTCCGTCTTATTAAGGGTATAGCTATATAGCTTGTAGATGAGGGTCTTGCTCAAAACTTAAACTTTTCCAACAATGAAACACGTTGCCATACATACAACACCTCTTGTATTTACTTTAAGAAATACCAGGAGATTGTTCTTTGTAGTGAATAAAACCATTGTTTAGTTACTAACATTGTTATATTAAAAATGGCATATCCTGACCAGGAGCACATGTGCTTTACAGAAGGCAGAGCGCCATCTGGTGGAACAGAAATCAACTAAACATTGATTTAGCCTGTTCCCTGATATTTGGCCAACCCAATTTCTTGATAAATCAAGAAAAGCCATCCACGAACGCGTTTCGCGCTTTTGGCGCTCGTCAGCGTGGAGTAGGCTGAACCATTGTGACCAAGAAAGATTTTTGATCCCAATGGCTTCCTGAAAAACCAAGAAATGGGTATTTAAGGCCAAACTTGCGTAAATACGCTAAACATAGTAAATATAACATTGTTATATTTCTCCCCATTCGATGATTGTTTATTGTTTTAAAATAAAGTTTACCAACAAATTTTCCACATTTCTTCCTGATCTCAACACGCACATAAAAGAGATCATTAAAAACTACAAATATTTCTCACAATATATATATATAAGTTTCTTTTTTTTATTTAACTTTAGTAAGAAATAGTGGATGATTTAATTAAACCTATTGAAGAGCTATTATCACTTGAAAGCCAGAATTTTAAAATAAAAAAAAAGAAAATGATAAGGCACAATTTGGATTATAGATTATAAACACAAGGTAATAAGACCAAATCCAAATAAATAAATTTATTTTATTTATTAGCTTGAATATCATGAAACAAGATCCTTATGTCATCGCAAGTGTTATATTCTACATGGATGTTTTCATCTTTTGTCCTAAAGAATATATCCCTGGTTATACCTATATACTAACCTATAAGTATCTCAGAGTGTGATCCTCTTCTTGGATGATTGCATTTCCTTCCTTTGACCTAACGACTTTCGCGGATTATCCGGTAGATCCCATAAGTATAAACAGGATGTTTACCTATTCTTTAATGATTACATTTTGTTATAATGTCCTAAAGATTCACATTGATGCCTGGATACCACAGTGTTTCCTCTGTTGGAATAGCTTTATTCATTCTTTTATATTAAACTATCAAGCACGAATTTTCTTTTTCAAATAAAGACTTTCTACTGTTCTTATTGAGTGGTTAGTTTTGGGATGGCTTAGATCATCTGTGGTGAACTCTCCCAGCGGTTTTGCCAATTCAATTCATCATACCGCGCTTTTTAGAGTTTTAATACTGAATTTGACGATAGGCTTATATATGAGACACTGAAGGATGGAATCTTGGTTATGGAGTATGAGCAAACAATAGACATAAGTATTAAAGACAATAGAATTACACATAAATCGCCTTATAATTTATTCTTTTGTTCCAAAGATTTTGCCTGGTTTTCCGGATAATCCTCTAAGTATTGCCTTCGGCTTTCCTCCTTCCTTTGGATAGTTGTTTTTATTATTTTCTCAGACGGAATTCTCGTTTTTTCCTGGGGAAAATGAAGAGCTAGGAAGATTTCTCCATTTGTGAATCCATTCCGATTACCAACCTATCACCTGACAAAGAGGAAATGACATCTAGGTGTCAGATCACACTGTAAAGGCTGAGCTGTGGTTTCTTGATTGTCATCAGATTGCTCTGGGGTTTTTTTTTACCGATTCGACGGGAGTATTTCTCTTATAGATCAAAATACACTCATGAACAAAAATGATAGAAGTTGAAAGTCTTTAATGTCGCCGATCGTCTGTTTTTTTTTTTTTTAGAAGACAGAGGCAATTATAATTATATCGTGTGTCTTCAATGAAGGTCACTGTATATCAAATATCCTTTAGAGTTATTGTCTGAATCATAGGAGCTCCAACTATGCTTCCTTCCTGTGGTGAATCTGTATAAGACCGGTGGTCTTAATAAATCTGCATATGTGTGTGTTATTGTCTGAATCCCGATAAAAAAAAAGCTAAAAGGTACAACTTCCTTAAGTTTTGTTCATGAGTGTATCTTGCCGTAAAAATTCCCATCTATATTTTAGCTATGGAAGTGATCTAGCTACTTTACCAGCTAAACTCTACTTTGGAAAATATCGAAGATGTCAGCAATCCCTGGTGAATCTCATGATATCAAGTCCAGGCCTGGATTGACGAGGGTCATTAGTCCGAAAGTATAGGCTTTAGGTTGGCTTCCTGAGTTTACCAAAGCTGGTGTTGTGGCTTTATCACTGACCCAAGTCTTCTAGATAACGTTGACGGTCAATAGATGGCTCTTAGGTTTATCGTTTATTGTGAAAAAAAAAGTTATGAACATATATTGTCGCGTGTTTCCCCGCGACAAGGCCGCTTCTTTCCGGGGATCACTAATCTTGATTCCGTTGCCTCTACCCTGCAGACAGCCAAAAGATCCCCTGAGAACCACCACTCAAGTATATCTCGACCTTACCACTGGTGGGGAGACTTACCAGAAGAGTAGCTAGTCTGATGTTGGAGAGAAAGCCAACACATCCCGGAACAAGTCGATTACTCGTTTAATTGTAATCTTTTAACCACATTACGTGAATATCAGTCAACGGGTATTTACAACAATTTAAGCCTTATGACCAATATAAAGATGTATTTACAATCATAGGCCATCGAAAACCGAATTACAACAGTAGGTAATCTTCGCACATTAGTTCCATACCAGAAATAGACTAAAGTTTTGTAAATCGCCATCTGTTAACGGAGATTGTAACTGTTCTTAGGCAGGTATTAGAAACAATATTTTAACATTATAAAAGTAAAAAGCTATAAAACGAAGAGAAAAATTCTTTTATTAAAATGCATAGGCTACTAGCTTTCGGGCTCCAAGCCCTTCCACAGGTACCAAAAGTGTGAACATGGAATTTCAAAAACAAATTGTTTCGGTTAAAATGCGGGATTTACCACAGGAATCCTGTTACAGGGGACCCTCGAGGCCATACAATCCGCTTATCCAAACCTCAAAAGAATTATTCGAATTTAAAAATACCCCGAGGTTCTGATTCTCTCCGTACTTCAAAGAGGATTTGTACCAAAGACAAATACACCAACGCTTTCCTTCAAATTGTATATAAATTCCCACACAAAATTTCAACTATAATCTAATTCTCTGTATAGATAAACTGGGCTTCATTTGATTTACAAGTTTCCTCCTAAATGAAATTATGATATCTTATATTAACACAAAGCAATAGCGCGCCAACTATATATATAAAATGAAAGGATATCAAATCACGAATGTTTCTTTTATACACAATACCAACTTCTACTATCCTTACTGCGATGAAAAAATATATTAGCAGGGCTTGGCTCATCAGTGGTGAACCCTCCCAGCGGTTTCGCCAATTTAATCCACCAGACCGCTTCTCAGAGCTCCAATACTGTATTGGACGATTCTGCTTATATACGCAGCACTGAAGAGTGGAATCTTAGAAATGGTTTTCAAGAAATCTATGGACATAAGCTTATAGGACAGTAGAATTACATTCAAATATTTGCATCGAGCGCAATGCTCTTCCGCAAACAATAAATCCCTTCATTTTATAAATATCTTATATTATTCACTGAATTAATTCTAGAATAAAATAATTTGTTGAAAACATAATGTTGTTTCTGATTATAGATTTATATATTTTATATAATTGCCTTTTGGAAGTGGATCGCCTTCACACAGATGACACTAATAGCATTCTAAAAAGACAAAGTTCGCCTCTCCCGTCAAAATAGACATCAAAGCCAGACGCCATCTATTGACCGTCGCCGCAAACTAGCGGCCTCGGGTCGGTGACAAAGCCACAACACCAGCTTTGGCAAACTGAAAATCGTCCACCTAGAGACCATGGTTTCGGGCTAATGGCCCTCGTCAGCCTAGGGCGAACTTTATTCCATGAGATCCACAAGGGATCTAATGGAATCTTCACAATGTGCCAAAAAGGTGTTTAGCTGGCTAGTGTCTGGGCGAATCTATGGCGAAATATAGATGGAAATTTTGCCGAGGATATTGATCTAAAAAGGCAAGGTCAATAGATGGCATCTAGCTTTGACATCTATTTTGACGGTAGAGGCGACCTTTGTCTTTTTAGATCAATATCCTCCGGAAAAATTATCATAAATGCTATTAGTATAGATGGAAATTTTGCCGGGAGGATATTGATCTAAAAAGACAAAGGTCAATAGATGGCATCTAGCTTTGACATCTATTTTGACGGGAGAGGCGACCTTTGTCTTTTTAGATCAATATCCTCCCGGCAAAATTTCCATCTATACTAATAGCATTTATGGTAATTTTTCCGGAGGAAATTGATTTATAGAAATAGAGGTCACCTCTACCGTCAAAAAGACGCTAAAACTAAGTGTCATCAATTGACCGCTAACTAGCGGACTCGGGTCGGTGACAAAGCTACAACACCGGCTTTGGAAAACTGGTGTCGTGGTTTTCCAACCGACCTGAGTCTGTTGGTTTACGGAGACGGTCAATAAATGGCGGTTACTTTTAGCGTCTATTTTGACTGGAGAGTTGACCTTTTCTTTATAGAATAGTAGAATTGCTTTGAGACGTTTTTTCAACAGTACTTAGCATATCAACATGGAAATCGATTTTGAATCCAATTTTATCTGAGCTAGCTAGTTTTTTCATCCTCTTATGATCTCTGTTGGCCACTTTTACCTCTATGGCTAGTTGGATAGATTCCACTAGACATGTTGTGGTCACAACTACAGAACGGCAAGGCACGTATCATACGTGATTGCAACTCCCCTTTTCTGTGACTTCACCCACTAACTATTTAAAAAATACTTACTCTTAATTAATTTTTATTTTATAAAATTAAAAATAACTTGGTCTGACATAACCAAACCTCCAATGAAAGACCATCTCCCGGAGCGATCATTTATGTGTTTAGTTCGTCTCTTTATGAAGATTATTTCTTACTTATCTAGAGGACACGCGGTAAAGCCATGATAATCATGGTGTATAATTAGCAACTTCTTTTACTGTAAGTTCGCCACATACCTACACAGAGGGAAGTCCGACCTTTGCATCTACAAGTGTGCCCGAAGCCCGTTTGGCTACTTGCACTTATTGGTGATGTTGGAATTCTGAAAGAATGGAAGGCCATTGAAGCAATATTTTATGTCAGAGAAAAGTACCCAATGCGGGATTCGATCCTGGACCGTGGCTGTCGTAAATCGACGGTTGGTACCTTTCGTCCATTCTGTGAGGTTCTTGGAATACAAGAGTGTCATACAAGACGTAACAGCACCATTCTTTAGACGTCGCTAGGAGAACAAGAAAGAATAAAGATACTGTACTACACCGCATGTTTACCCCAGTAAAGCCATAAGTCATTTTCATTGATTAGTTTTATCTATATTATGTAAAAATGTGGTGCATTGTCCATCCATGGAATGAGGGGGTGCCATTGCCCCGTTAATCAGCTACATTTCAGAGTTCCCTGTTCACGGTTACCGTAGCGGCTCGGAGCTCACGGCACCGTACTTCGCACTACAGGGCAGTATTTAAACATGTGTAGAAATGATAAAGGAATATAAAATTGTGTCAGTCATCAAATCGGAAAGTTGTTAATTAGCCTTATACTGCTAGTTGATTAGATCAATGCAAATGAGACAGCTTTGTAGCTTATATCAAATATTTCATCAAGTCTTTTAGTGTTGAGCTGAAGCTAAGTTCAGCTATCTATTCAAACAACAATCCCTATATAAGAACACGCTCTAAGCCAATAGCCACTTGGAGTCCCAGATAAAAGAGAAAGAAAACGCGATTTTGAGACCAATCTGCTGATTATGGCTGGAGTCGTCTGCCCTGTTTCAAACCTCCCCCCATATGACGTCAGCATGGCGAGGAAAAACCGCAATTAATGAACCAATTAACAGGTAGTTAATGAGGCGCTCTCGTCGCGCGACACTTTGCAATTAGCAAGAATTAACGGCTGTATTTGATGGTGGATTTAACTCTGCAGGGGCGAGCGCTGTACTTTGTTAAATAGCTACCGTAATATAGCTTGCTATTGTTGGATCATTGTTTTGTTGATTGGCTGCAGGGATATGGCTTGCTATTGTTGGATCATTGTTTTGTTGATTGTCTGCAGGGATATGGCTTGCTATTGTTGGATCATTGTTTTGTTGATTGGCCGCAGGGATATGGCTTGCTATTGTTGGATCATTGTTTTATTAATTGGCTGCAGGGATATGGCTTGCTATTGTTATATCACTGTTTAGTTGATTGGCTGCATGGGATATGGCTTGCTTTTGTTGGATCATTGTTTTGTTGATTGGCTGCAGGGATATGGCTTGCCATTGTTAGATCTTTATTTTGTTGATTGGCTGTGGAGATATGGCTTGCTATTGTTTGATCATTGTTTTGTTGATTGGCTGCGGAGATATGCCTTGCTATTGTTAGATCATTGTTTTGTTGATTGACTTCCGTCATATGGCTTGCTTTTGTAAGATCATTGTTTTGTTAACTGGCTCCAGGAATATGGCTTGTTATTGTTGGATCATTTATTTTTAATTGGCTGCCTTCATATGGCTTGCTTTTGTTAGATCATTGTTTTGTTGACTGGCTGCAGGAATATGGCTTGCTATTGTTGGATCATTGTTTTTTTAATTGGCTGCCGTCATATGCCTTGCTTTTGTTAGATCATTGTTTCGGTAAATGATATATAGGATCTGGCTTGCTATTGTTGGATCATTGTTTTCTTTGTGGGAAGCTTGTTATAGCATATAGGATGTTTCAGTGTTTTCTTATCTGGCTGCTGTGTTATGGCTTGCTATTGTTGAATCATTGTTTTCTTTGTGTGACAAATATTATTGTATTGCTATTTATAACTGAATGTTTTTCATTATTGAAGACGATGCTTAATTAAATAACTAATTTGTAGTTCTGTGGCTTACTATTGTTGAATCTCCTTGGTACAGAGCTCATTATAGCATTGTCATTTGATTAATAGCTTCATTAACAGACACATTGTTAATTTGTGAAAGAGAGAATGGGTGCTAACCGACTGTGTGGGATATGGCTTTGCTATTGTGAATCAATATTTTCATGATGGGAATCTAATTATTGCATTGAAATATTTTATAAGACGTTAATCTGTTAAATGACTGACTTTCTGTGGCGTGACTTTCTATTGTTGGAATTTTGTGTTCGGACGTCTCTTATTTTTGCTTATTGTTGTATAATAATTTGCCTTTATAGTTAGATTCTGTACTTAATAATTGACTGGCAAATGAATATTATTTTTTTAAATCTATGTTTTCTTGTGGTATGTAGAAAAATAAAATATTTCTCTGCAATGAAATATAGAAATTGTCAGTGTAGACATTATGTGTGCGAGGAACTGGCAATGTGTATATATGCAAATAAAAATTGGACTAATTTTTATTCTAAAAATAATTGAAGATTCATTCTCTAATTAATTTTAGATTCTCTCTCTATCTCTCAATATATTTCCAATTAATCTAAGCATTGATATTTTATTAATAAAGGCTTGGTTCGTATTGTTTTTTTTTTTTTTTGTAAAGTGTGTGTTTTATACGAGGGCAAGGTGAAATTTTCTCGTTGTGACCCAGAGATGGCATTCCAATCGGTTATTAATCACGTTTTCTCCTTGCCCGAGCATGGCATTATTTCGTAGGATAAGCTTCAACTTGTTCGCTCAAATAGTTTGAGTAAACGAGTCTTTGCAGAACACGTCTTGCGCGTGTTTCGTTAAAATGTATGAACTTGAAAAAATCGTTAATTCGAATTTGACAAAAGTTTACTGGAACTCTGCTTCCTCAATTTCAAACGTTAAAGAGTGGGCAGCTGGCAATTTTGTTCACACTTGGTTATCTGATGTGTCTTCAATAAAGGTCACTGCAATATCTTTCAGAGTTATTGTCTGAATCCCGATATACATGTTAAAAGGTACAACTTTCTTAAGTTTTGTCCATGAGTGTATATTGGTTATCTCGTATGTCTTCAATAAAGGTCACTGTAATATCTTTCAGAGTTATTGTCTGAATCCCGATATACATGGTAAAGGTACAACTTCCTTAAGTTTTGTCCATGAGTGTAGATGCTGTGACATATATATTAAATTAGACATTAATTAAACGTGTTATGCTTATTTTTTCTAAAGTGAATGTCGAGTGAGTTTTCTCACTCAAAAGCATTGAAAGAGGGGCGGTTTCTATTTCATAACATCCTATCATAACATTTATGAAATCGGCCGGAAAATTGACAAAAAGGTGTTCAAGTTGATTAATTAGTAAGGCTGAGCTTGAACTATACCAGGATTCGGCAATCCTTTGAGTAGGAAGAGTCAAAAATTACAATTTACAAAATTTCATAGTTTTTAAAGAGCCACACAATATTTTTCTTGCCAACAATAAATAGTACTCGCATAAATAAGTATTTACGTATGGAACTATATAAAGAGCCGCAGCTTCACATCCAAAGAGCCGCATGCAACTCGCGAGGCGCAGTTTGCCGACTTCTGAACTAGACTTTATGCATGGGGAAAGTATTACATTAAGCAAAGAATATTAAAAATATGCATTCAATGATATATCTTCAAAGTCATTTTTGCATATGTAAAGACCATTTTCACGCCTTCTTACATTAAACATAATTTATATGAAAAAAGGTAAGAAAAAATGGTCAAGTGGAGATATTAAAAATGAAATAGGCATATCCTGACCGCTCGCATGAGCATTTTAGATAGCAGAGCGCCATCTATTGGAATAAAAATTAATTAAACGTTGATTTAAGTTATTTCGTAATATTTAGGCAACCCATTCTTGATAAATCAAGAAAAACCAACCACATAAACATTTCGGGCTGTTGTTATATATATTTTTAAAAATCAAATATAATTATCCAGTATTTATATCAGATTGTCATGTTCGAATCCTATCCGCGTGCAGTAAAAAGATAAAATTTAATAAAAATATCATCGTAAGGAAAGATTTACTCTGAGGAAAATAAAATTGGAACCAGGAAAAAAAATTGGGTAACACGGCATTAACCCTTCTTATCATCTAAAGTTTTTTATTTTTTTTATTTTTGACAAACTTGGGGTTGGATCATATTTACTAGCGGAATATCTGCGAGCATGTCCCCTAATGTGTAGAGCGCTCAACCAAAAATGTCACAGAAACTCTAATAGATGTGTGTGTTACGTTTTTCTTTAACATTAAATCGGAGTTGTTACTGAATTCCTTTAAGATTTTTTTTTTCCTTTATCGAAAGGAAAATAAGCCTTTTTTATCATAGAACTTTTTATCACCTATATACAACTTTAAATTTCGATGATGTATTGTAGGGGTTATATAATATAGATTTTTTTAAACATTTTCTCCAACGATATTTACATATAAATAGTATGTATAATTTATAGGCAAAGAAAAGTGATTTTGAGAGAGTTTTGGAAAATTTAAATTTTGTTCATTGTAAATATATTGAAATTGTAAGTCATTAAATCGTTTTCATGTTAATTTAGTAATTTCCTAATCTACAAGGTTCGTCAATAAATAATGTACAATTTTTATTGACAAAAAGAGAAAACTGAAATTCTGTACTACAACTCCTAACAATTCTATTTATATTAGAGAATCATTCAATATATCCACCTTCCTACAAAAATCCAACCCCACCAGCGAGTGCAAATAACCAAACGTGGCTCTGGCCCATTTAGAAGTGCAAAGTCGAACTGCTTTTCACGTGTGTAGACATGTGGTGCACTTACAGTAAAAAAGTCACCAACTTCTACACACCATGATTATCATGGCCTGTACTACGTGTACTAGAGATAATAACACACACTTTTCTTCTGTACACATTTGATCCAACGTTGTTGCCAACTTGTAAAACGATTTCGGTAAAACGCCTTGTCTAAATTTCTGAAACGTCCTATTACAGTTTGAAGTAAAATCAAATCACTTTCATTTTTTTACTACGCGTATCACCATCTTCAATCTTCTACACTAGTAGAAGTCTGAGAGTGAGAGTCAGGGCTTTAAGCAGGTTGAGACATCAAAGTCCACCCATACGCTACAATCTTCTCCAAAGTCAGGTGCGCCGTGTGAGGTCTAGCATTATCCTGATGATATTTGATTTGATTTTTTTAAGTAGGATGTTTTTGTTTTAATTGTTCTTTTTATCTTTTCTAATGATTTACAATATCTTTCCTTTGGGTCAAAAGGCGATCCATTAAATAGGTTTATATAAAAGGGCGTACCTTTACTGATCCAGGTATGCCCTTTTATATAAATACCTTTCCTTGTTCATTGAAGAATTTCTTTCAAGAGTGTCCTGAATATCATCAGTCCTTCTTGGTCCCAAAAGACAGAGATCATGATTTTGTCCTCGGAACAGGACGATTACTGACAATAATGTAAGGATCTATTGCACACAAAGCTTTATTAAGACCAGCGGTCTTATACAGATTCACCACAGGAATAAATAATAGTTGGAGCTCCTATACTCCAGGCAGCGCAGCACCCAACAACATCCTCCTGGTCCGACGCATGTCCAATGGCCACACGTTGTAAGGATCTATTGCATTGATTGGCATTCAAAGAAGGATCATAATGATAAATCCAGGTCTCATCGCATGTTATCACAACTTCAATCACCTAAAAGGTCTTTCCAGGAAAAGTCCAGGATCAGGAAGACCACACTCTGCTACCTGTGAAACTAATATAAACCTAGTTAAAGCATCTTTAGAAGCTAGTCCTCAAATTTAAGCAAGGATATTGTCTCAAGAACTAAAAAATACCCAGAGCTTCCATCTAAAGAATGCTAAAAGGTCTTGGTTATAATCCTTATATTCTTAAATTAATTCATGCACTTAATAAAGATGATTGGGATAGAAGGATGGAATTTTTTTTTTTTAATGCTTGAAATGATCTAAAATGATGAAAATTTGCCTATTCGAATAATGTGGACTAATGAGGCTATTTGTATATTGAATGACCAAGTCAATCGACATAATTGTGTTTATTGGGCTTCAGAAAATACAAAGGTAGAAATTGAGAAAGAAGTTAATTCCCCTGGCTTAACTGTTTGGGGTGGAATTTGTTCGGAAGGAATAATCGGACCTTACATTTTCGATGAAAAAGCAAATGGTGAGAATTATTTGAAAATGTTGGAGAAATTTATGCAGCCAAAGTTGGTTGGAAAAACTTTTACTTCATGCAGGATGGTGCACCCGCCCATTACTCAGACATTGTTATAACATTTCTCAATGAAAAGTTCCCTCACAAATATATGGGGCGCCGTGGACCCATTGATTGGCCTGATCTTACTATGGCAGATTTATTTTTCTTTTTGTGGGGTTATTAAAAAATAGAGTTTATCATCGAAAACCCAAGACTTTAGAGCAAATGAAAATTGCACTAGAAGAAGAATATAATCTTCTTGATACGGATTTATGTGCTCTTGTTTGTCAAAGTGTCCATAAAAGACTTAATGTGTTTGGAAGCAAATGGGGTACATTTTGAATAACTATTAAATTAAAATATATTTGAAAACTTTAATCTATTACCTAAAATAAAATATAATTTTTCATTCTAGTTTGCCTTTTAATTTTCAATGAAAACATAAAAGGGTTCAAGACTTATAGGCCACCCTGTGTATTAATATACGTGTTCATATTAAAATTTATTGTTATATTATAAAAGTTGTAGTTTTATTTAATAAATATTTATGTAAAAACCAATTATTAAAAACAAATTGAAATCATTAATATGGTTCTAAGATAGTTTTATAACGTCTGGGCATTATTTAAGTCATGGATAATATAAATATATAAGACTGAATGCAAACGTGACATCAATATTTAAGCAGACGAAGTAGTGTCGCATCGTTTGGTACTGATTGATCGGAAATGTGGAAGAATCTTCTGCCTGGGATCGGAAATTAAACCGTTTTCCCGCCAATTGAACGCTAATCTGATCCCAGAGAAAAAAATGAGGCTTAAGAAATCCAATCAAATACATTCCAAATATTTATTCTTATAAACCTTTTCATATTTTTCCTTTCTATATAAATCTCTTTAAAAATATATTTTAGTTGTATATTTTATTGTAGACACGTTGAAAAGATAATTAAAAACCAATATTTAATCATAATTAAATATTAACATAATGGACACCTTTTCCATTATCTTTGTTTGCTTTTTTTTATCTTTTGGAAAATGAGTAAAAAGACATTCTCATATAGCCATTTAAGTTCTTAGAATTAATTCACCATTATATCTATAGAGTGTTACCAGAAATATAACTCTAAATATTTAACCATTATATTTTTACTCTATAGAAACGATATATTTTGATTTTTAATACATGTAACTATTGTAGAATGACATTTGATAATTATCCCGCATGTGTTTCTTTTGAACGAAAAATCGAAATTTATTTTAAGGAGAAATAACCATTTTTTTTAACCTTAAGGATAAAGTATGAAAGGATGAATTGTGAAGAGTAATGATAAACGGAAAAATAAAAGTGTCCAGGGATGAAAATCGAACCCACAGTGTTACGCTTACCGGGCAGATTCCATATCCAAAAGGCTACTCTGGACACATGTAACTATTATAAATATAAAACATTTTTTCCAATGATGAGTTGCTTGCTCTATTGTATATTCTTCCAAAGCTTTCTGTGATCACAAATCCTTCTACAGGAATGTCAAATCATGATTATATACTCCTGTAGAGAGGTTTGTGATATCCGAAAGTTTGAGATGAATATTCTATATACAGTTACGAGCGTCATGCGTTCTTAATTCTTCATCTCTTAATACGATCACGCCACCTTTGCCCCCCCCCCCCCCCCCCCCATCATGCCCCCCCCCCCCCACTCGCTATTTCGTCTTTGTAACTATTGTGTTGGAGCGGGTCGCTCCCTAAATAAACGCATATATTAGATAATAACCAAATGGAATCCTCTCTTTCTTTTCCCAGTAAGAGACGCCTACGGAAGCCAACAGTACTTAGACAGATAAAGCACATAGGCTATAGTTATTAACTAACATATGCATTTATTAAAGGCGCCAATTTATAATTGTAACAAATAGTATTTGAATCAAAACATTCAATCGGGTAAAACACGGGCGTTGCCCGGGTCATTCGGCTAGTACAATATAAACAAGAAACTTATTCTTGAAGCCTTTTTGTTTATTATTTTATATTATTTATATATTTTATTATTTTATATGCATTGCAGACGATTTTACATTGAAACTTTCATTATATCATCAATTGTTCAAGTTTATTAAATGTTTTTTTTTTTGGCATCTTTAACCACCTTTATTCTATTATTACTATATTTTATTTTTAAATACACATAATAATTTATTATGATACATTAACGCACCATCTGTTATCAAAATTCGAAACTATTATAGACGGGTATGATTCTTTTACAAATTAAACAATTTTGACTGCCCTTACTGCAATGGATAAGTACAGTAGAAATTGTTTTTTTTTTTTTAAATCATACGCGTCTATAATAGTTTCGAATTCTCATAATAATTTATTAACTAGCCCGATGACCTGGCTTCGCCTGGATTTTGCTAGAATGTAAGCTGGCCCAACCAAATATTTTATAGATTCAAATTTAGCACATTTATGTTATATATAAAACTATGAAGCACATTTAACGCGATTTATTTATATTTAAATAAAGCGAGGAACTTTCTGAATATTTTCCTTCATCAGAAGTATAAAGCTATTAATAAATTAATGGTATTTAGATATAGTATTACCTAAATAACATTGTACTAATCAATAGCTTTGTACTTTTTGAGCAGATTAAATATTCCGAAAAAGCTCCACATTATATAAATAAAAAAATAAATAGCCTATAAAAATGCTTCTTCATTTTTAACAATTCTTTGCAAAAATTGTTTTGATAAATCGTAATTTTCGAAAACTATATTATTATTATTAAACTATAAAGAGCAGGTCCACCCGTGTGGAGTATTTCCACGGTTATAAAGACATATAGACAATCCGGGATTCCTGGAACACAGAATGCTACCTACCCGGGTATGTACGTATTTCCACTTACAAGTATTTCAAGAGAGTTGGTGGATGATTGGTACATACGGTTGATTTATAGTAACCATGGCATAGGTTCAAATCCCGTATCAAGAACGTTTCTGCCTCAATGGTCCCAGATTTTAGCCCAAGTCGTACTCTCCAAAGTCAGTAAAAGTAACCAAACAGGGCGTTGAACGGTTTTCCACGTGTGTAGACATAAGGTCAACTTACAGTAAAAGGTAGTTAATAACTAACCAACATGGCAGGTGTCACGTCAACTTGGGATAAGTGTGTAAATAGGTTGTTTAAAAAGTAAACATTTTGGTAACTCTGTACAAAAAATGAAAATAAGATTAGGATGTGACAATAGTATCCTCTCTCAAATATTTAATATAATTTTATGTGAAAATCTATTAGGAAAAGAACATTTTAAAAATATTTTACTTAAATATACTATTATGGCTTGTACCATGTGTACTTAGGGTAAGAAAAAGCCTCATATTAATTTCATAATACACCTTCATCCCTAACTTTTCAATTTACCAAATTCGACAAGCAATCCAGGGTTTCTTCTACTGTTTTTATTTCTCTAGCTTTCGGATTAACCTTTCCTTCAACAAGAGAATTGGAAGTACGACTTCCAGCTCTCAGAAATCATACTTCTAGTTCTCCTGTTGAAGGGCATGATAGCCCGGAAGCTAGAGAAATAAAAAAAATAGGAAAGAAACTTGGCCAAGGATTGCTTGATGATTTTTTTTAATAAGATTAATTTCAGATGGCAAGAAATTTGGAACAATTCTTTCTTATCTCCACTTAATCATATTAGGATATCAAGTTGTGGCACTTGATGGTGTCTGTTTGACACCTACCATGACTGGGTGAAGTAGAATGTGTCTGCCTTTGTCATTAAGACTGGGAGCACTACTCAGTGACAGGCCGACTTGGGTCCAAAAGAAATGGCCGCCTCTGACATGAGAAACAGACGCAATGTGCAGCTGCTCCTAACATGGAGTACAAACGCTGCTCATCCTGTATCCCTGGATTAGAAGCCCTTACAGGGTACTATCAGCCGGGCCAGCTGAACCCAGGTTTTTCAACCAGCTTGTCACTGCTCCCCCTCCTCCTTTTTCATTCGGGCTTGGGACCGGCAAAGACGGAGTTTGGAACAATTCTGCCTCTGCCAAGCATGCATCCCACTCAAGATCATTATAAACCACACAAATCACATTTGTTCAGACGGTCTGTGTTAGTGACTAGCCGTATAAGACCGCATGGTATCATAAAAATCAGATAAAATTTATAAATTCAATGGCCATCTATCGATAAAATTTGTAACGAATAAATTTACTGGCAATGTGTTTCTTTTCAATAATATCATCAAATATTATCTCTACAGACCTTATATCATTGCAGTAAGGTCTGTACAGATAATATTTGATGATATTATTGGAAAGAAACCTATTTCCAGTAAATTTATTCGTTACAAAAAGAAATCAGATAGTTGAATTTCTTGGGGTTCTTCAACATGGAGAATGGGATTTGATCATTTCAATCATTTTTTCAATATGAAGGTCATGGTATGTGGTATACACTTTCGATATGCGATAACAAAGACCCCTAACCACATATCACCTATTGGATAGCTTTCCTTAAAAAAGAAAAGGATTACTAAATGGCCCCGTTTCATACAATATTCCAACTACCCAATTAAGTACAGGTGACCTAACAGGGTCAAGACACCTTGAATATTCAAAATTTGAACATCTCTATATATGAAATATAAATTATTTTTGAGTTAAATCAATTTCTTCTACTGCCCTTACTGCAATGATAAAATAATGGGAAATTGTTTTATAATTGCAATAAGGGAAGTAGAAAAAAATTGTTTTAATTCAAAAAGAATCATACGCGTCAAAAATAGTTTATATTTCTTTTAACAGATGGCGCGCTAATGCATCATAATGATTCTCTATATGGGCATTTGGAGCGCTTACAGCAATAAGTAGTCACACTACTCACCATTATAATCATTTATTGGAACATATGTTCTTGGAATAAGCTTTTATTACCAATATAGAATAATAAGTGATCATTGAAGAACGACATTTGAAAATTATCCCGCATGTGTTTCTTTTGAACAAAAAATCGAAATTTATTTAAAGGAGAAATAACGATTATTTCTAACCTTAGGGATGAAGTATGAAAGGATAAATTGTAAAGAGTAATGATAAACGGAAAATAAAAGTGTCCAGGGATGGGAATCATTTATCATTACTCCGTTCATCATTACTCTTCACAATTCAACCTTTGATACTTGATCCCTAAGGTTAGAAATAACCGTTATTTCTCCTTTAAATAAATTTCGATTTTTTGTTCAAAAGAAACACATGCGGGATAATTTTCAAATGTCGTTCTACAATCATAAGCCGCATTATATTGTATTTTAAAAGCGATCATTGAGTTGAAGTGTATAACTAAAAGGCTAGCGTGGAATCACTTGAGCCCATGACAATACAGAAACACCAGTTCTATGGATTGTGGCTGAGAGTCCTGTAGACGGATCTTTGGTGGCATAAACTGGGACACTCAGCCAGTTAGTCAGTATCTTGCGCTATGGAGAAATAAAATCTCCAGAATTGATGGGATGACCAAGAAATCCATTCAGCTAATATTTACAAGACCGTAATTGGCGACGTCAAACAAGCTCCCATATCTGGGATTTGAGAAATAATTGGGTGGCAAGTATTGAACCACTCTGTCAGCTAGTGTATTGACGATATTTGCTTAATTGGACGTCCTGTCGACTTCGTTGACAAATACAGAAGTCCCCAGCTTGTCCACATACAACTATCGGGAATTTCGAAATAGAAATTGGACAAACAAAATCGAAGTATTGTCATGCATATTGTCAATGTAGTGATTCCATATACATTTTTTTAAAGAAGAAAAATTCGGTAAATATGTTTTGAAAATAGAGCAATCCATAAATAAATCTTTAATTAAAAAGGCATATATTGGATCAAAATATAATTTATTTTACCAATATTTCAATTGGTTGAACGCCAACCTTTTTCAAGGTATTATAACATATTAATGGGTATTTTTTATTTTATTTATTATTTATTGTTACAAAAGCCCGAAGTACAAAGGACTATTGTGCTGTGCTAGTATTATTTACATATATATGATTAATTATTTACACGATGGATTAGTATTGTTTTGTAAATTATTGTACAAATAGTTCTAAACTTAACAAAGTTCTCATAAGATAGAGTATATACACAAAGAGAATTTGGTAATGTTTCAAAGTATCTACATACAATTTGATTAGTCAGAGGGCAAGTTAAAAGAAGATGCTCTGGTGATTCAACATCTAAGCGGCATTCACATGTTGGATCATTGATAGCATTCAGTTTGAATAGGAAACTTAAGAAGGGTCCTTTGCCAGTTAAGAATAAAGTAGTGAATTTATCAGAAGAAATGAAATTTGGGACAGCAATTGGAAATAATTTCTTGAACAGTTCATTAGATTGAGAAAGATAAAACTTAAATTTTAGATCCAGATATAGTTTGTTTAATTATTTTTGAAGGGGTTTTTTGAGTGTTCGATCTGTGAGAGAATTTGTCATATTATACTTTGTTTGTAATAATTCAAGATAATTGGACAGTAAAGGGGTTTTCGCTAGTATATGTGTGATGTAAGAAGATGAAGTCCTATAAGCATGAATGCATCTAATAAGAATTTGATATTGTATAGAATTCAACTTGGATCTTTTTGCTGCAGTGATAAAAGGAAACCAAATATTTAATGCATAGCTTATTGTAGAGCGTATCATCCTTATATCTATAAAAATGAAATGCGAAATCGATGTTTGTTATCGCTTCACGCAAAATCTACTGACTCAATCATTATGGAATTTCGCATGTAGGTAGCTGAAGATTTCGTTTAACATATAGGCTATTCAAAAAACTAAAAAAGTTAATGTGCTTTTTTTTTTAAATAAAAAACCAAAAAGCGTTAGTTTCAGTCTTTTACCGCTAGGGCGCAGCACTGGTCGCGACGATAAATGAATTTGATTGGTTAATAATTCACACGTGGTTTGTTTACACGATGAATGCGATGAATGTTAGTTTGTTCACACGATGAATGTTTTTAAAAGGTAAGATTATCCAATCGCCGTGAAACTTTAGGAAGTTATTTACTATACTACTGGGAAGATTTCTGGTTTGAATTTGATTTGCAATAAATATTCTTTGCAATTTTATTTGCAAATTTTCTACTTTCACTCGCAAGCAGCGCCTCTAGGGTGTCTGGTGAAATTATATTTATAAATTGTAACAATGCTTGAAATGTTTTCCAAGTATAATAAATTTAATTTGAGAATTTAGTAATATATTATTCCAATGACGTAAAAATACTTGGCATTTCAATCCTTCCTTATATATATAAAAATGAAATGCGAAATCGATGTTTGTTATCGCATCACGCAAAATCTACTGACTCAATCATTATGGAATTTCGCATGTAGGTAGCTGAAGATTGCGTTTAACATATAGGCTATTCAAAAAACTAAAAAAGTTAATGTGCTTTTTTTTAAATAAAAAACCAAAAAGCGTTAGTTCCAGTCTTTTACCGCTAGGGCGCAGCACTGGTCGCGACGATAAATGAATTTGATTTTTTTAAAGCATCGGTGGTTCAGTGGTAGAATGCTCGCCTGCCACGCGGGCGGCCAGGGTTCGATTCCCGGCCGATGCATTTTTTTTAACAATTTTTAAAACTCATTTATATTATATCCTTTCCTTATATATATAAAAATGAAATGCGAAATCTATGTTTGTTATCGCATCACGCAAAATCTACTGACTCAATCATTATGGAATTTCGCATGTAGTTAGCTGAAGATTTCGTTTAACATATAGGCTATTCAAAAAACTAAAAAAGTTAATGTGCTTTTTTTTTTTAAATAAAAAACCAAAAAGCGTTAGTTCCAGTCTTTTACCGCTAGGGCGCAGCACTGGTCGCGACGATAAATTAATTTGATTTTTTTAAAGCATCGGTGGTTCAGTGGTAGAATGCTCGCCTGCCACGCGGGCGGCCAGGGTTCGATTCCCGGCCGAAGCATTTTTTTTTAACAATTTTTAAAACTCATTTATATTATATCCTTCCTTATATATATAAAAATGAAATGCAAAATCGATGTTTGTTATCGCATCACGCAAAATCTACTGACTCAATCATTATGGAATTTCGCATGTAGGTAGCTGAAGATTTCGTTTAACATATAGGCTATTCAAAAACTAAAAAAGTTAATGTGCTTTTTTTAAAAAATAAAAAACCAAAAAGCGTTAGTTCCAGTCTTTTACCGCT
The DNA here is from genome assembly GCA_030710605.1 of Cordylochernes scorpioides. Taxonomy (NCBI): domain Eukaryota; kingdom Metazoa; phylum Arthropoda; class Arachnida; order Pseudoscorpiones; family Chernetidae; genus Cordylochernes; species Cordylochernes scorpioides. The sequence continues at coordinate 69,910,733 of CP092871.1, read as the reverse complement.
AGGGCGCAGCACTGGTCGCGACGATAAATGAATTTGATTTTTTTAAAGCATCGGTGGTTCAGTGGTAGAATGCTCGCCTGCCACGCGGGCGGCCAGGGTTCGATTCCCGGCCGATGCATTTTTTTTAACAATTTTTAAAACTCATTTATATTATATCTATATTAATAAAATGCAATCTTCTATATCAGGGGTCTCCAAACTTTCCAGCCTTAGGGCCATACTGATTACTCCAGAAAGTTCCGAGGGCCAAGATGGCAACACTGCATATTATTAATTTTCCTGTATTAATTGTTATGTTTATTTGTTATTAAATGTTATTATTAATTGTTGCTTTTGTGTGTGATTTAGCAGAATGGAAAAGAAGCGAAAAATTGATAGTGAATGCAGAAAATTCAAAGATCAGTGGAACATTCAGTATTTCGTAATTGAGTCCAGTAACAAGGCGCTATGTTTGATTTGCAATGAAAGCATAGCCGTTCTCAAAGAATATAACATGAAACGTCATTATGAAACAAAACATTCTCAAAATTACTCAAAATATACAGGAATTGTGCGGACAGAAAAATTCGAAGCTTTGAAGCGCGGATTGAAATCGCAGCAATCTTTATTTACAAAAGTCAAAACTGAACAAGAGGCGGCAACTCGTGCCAGCTTTCGTGTGGCTCTTGAAATTGCAAAACGTGGAAAACCATTCACCGATGGAGAAATGATCAAGGAATGCATAATTGCAGTAGTCGAAGAAATGTGCCCTGAAAAGGTAAATTTATTAAAAACTGTCAGTATGTCAGCAAACACTGTGGCTCGAAGGGTAGAAAACATCGCTGAAAATATATCCTCTCAACTGTTCGACAAAAATGGACATGTTGAGTGGTTTTCTTTGGCCTTGGATGAGTCAACGGATGTGTCAGATACTGCTCAGGTGTTGATTTATATTAGAGGAGTAGATAAAAGCTATGAAGTGCACGAAGAACTTCTTGATATGTATAGTATTCATGGCACAACTACTGGTACCGATATTTTTAAAGGAGTTGAAATGGCCATTAATAAAAAGAACCTTCGATGGAAAAACTTGAAATGTATTACAACTGATGGAGGCAAAAACATGAGTGGGAAAGATAAAGGAGTGGTCGCTCTTGTGTCAAAGGCTGTAGAAAATGACGGCGGCTCAAAACCATTAGTCTTACATTGTATCATTCATCAACAGTCTTTGTGCGGAAAATGTTTGGATATGTCTGACGTTCTGAAACCAGTCATATCAACTGTTAATTTCATCAGATCTTTTGGGCTGAATCACCGACAATTCCGACAATTTATTGTAGAGATTGGAGAAACAGACTTACCTTATCATACTGCCGTACGCTGGCTTAGTTGTGGGAAAGTCCTTCAGCGCTTTTTTGAACTTCGAGCAGTGATCGAAAATTTTTTGAATGAAAAGCACCGCCCTCTTACTGAATTACAAAACAACGCATGGCTATGGAAGTTAGCATTCTATGTTGATTTGACAAAACATGTGAACGAACTGAATTTGAGATTGCAAGGAGAAAACCAGCATCTTCCTGATTTATACACTAATATCAAGTCATTCCGGATGAAATTGATGCTGTTTCAATCACAACTACGAAGTAAATGTTTTTCACATTTTAAAACATGTGAAATATTCAGCCACACTACTGAGACTGAGTTTCCTATCGATTTTGCAATCGAAACTTTGAGTGCTTTGAAGATAAATTTTGATACTCGTTTCTCGGACTTTGATGCCATTGCGAATCAAATTAAGATTTTTCAGAATCCTTTTGATGCTGACATTGAAACCCTAGCCCCGGAACTTCAAATGGAAATGATTGATCTTCAGTGCAGTGATATAATTAAGAACAAATATGAAAACTCATCTTTGTTGGAATTTTATAAGAGTCTTCCACTGACACAATTTGATAATTTGCATAAATTTGCTCGTGGGCTGTTTTCCGTTTTTGGTACTACTTATTTGTGTGAGAAAACCTTCTCCAAAATGAAGTACACAAAAAATGTATACAGATCTAAATTAACTGACGAGCATCTTAAATCTCTTTTAATAATTGGTACAAGTAAAATTAGTCCACAACTACAAACTATTGTCGGTGGAAAATCTCAATTACATACATCTCATTAGCATTTCATATGTCATGTTATAAGGTATGTGTTGTTCATTACTTACAATGTATAAAATGTAAGTTGGATTCATTTCAATAATTTGTTAGTTATTATATGCTGAAGTTAAATTTACTGCATAAATTATACATGTCTACTCATTACCATTCTGTGTTTCTTTACCCAACTTATCACAAACATTTTATTTGCTATAAAAAATATTTGTTCTCTAAAAGGAGTTTTCAAGTATGTCTCCGCGGGCCGGACAAAATCTGTCTGCGGGCCGGATGTGGCCCTCGGGCCGTAGTTTGGAGACCCCTGTTCTATATAAATGGAAATTTCATAAGTGGTGTTCGCTAAAAACTTTCGTTACAATGCATCAATTTCGACCAAATTTTCAACATTTATGTAAAACGAGATGGAGCAGGTTTTGCTTAACATCAAAATATTTTTCCTAACTTTAAAATACATAACTTTGCTGTTATCGATAAAATACAAAAAAATTCAACAGAGTTAATTTTATTTATATATAAATACAAAAAAAATTCAGCAATTCATTCAACTCAATCTAAAAAAATATTCAAAACAAGCAATTTTAAGATAACACCATATGTAAAACAGTCGGCCAAGAAAACAACAACGACATTACATCTTTCTCACATACTCACACACAATCTTGATTAATAATTAAAACTAATCTTTAGCATTGTTTATTATACTTCATAATATATAATATTCGTTAGGCAAACTTTCACTCGGATAAAACCCGGGCGAAGCCGGGTACACATCCGCTATCTTCTATATAAATGGAAATTTCATAAGTGGTGTTCGCTAAAAACTTTCGTTACAATGCATCAATTTCGACCAAATTTTCAACATTTATGTAAAACGAGATGGAGCAGGTTTTGCTTAACATCAAAATATTTTTCCTAACTTTAAAATACATAACTTTGCTGTTATCGATAAAATACAAAAAAATTCAACAGAGTTAATTTTATTTATATATAAATACAAAAAAAAATTCAGCAATTCATTCAACTCAATCTAAAAAAATATTCAAAACAAGCAATTTTAAGATAACACGATATGTAAAACAGTCGGCCAAGAAAACAACAACGATATTACATCTTTCTCACATATTCACACACAATCTTGATTAATAATTAAAACTAATCTTTAGCATTGTTTATTATACTTCATAATATATAATATTCGTTAGGCAAACTTTCACTCGGATAAAACCCGGGCGAAGCCGGGTACACATCCGCTAGTATTAATATATATTTAAAGAAAAAATTGTAACGATTTTGTGTTAATTGTTAAAATGTTTAATTTGCTGTTGTTTTATAAAAATGATGATGCAACTTTAATTGTTGTTGTGAAAATATCTTTATTTACGGAGCTGCTAACCATAATAAATGTTTTTTGAGCCCCTAATTGTTGTTGTTTATTATCGTTTGTTTATATAAAAAATTACATTGTATGTGATGATGATAACAAAAATGAAATTTTAAATTAAAATATATAATTCATTGAGAAAAAAAAATTAATTATCAAATTCACCAAAGTGACAATATCTTATTTAAAATATAATAAATGTTTTCAAAAAATTATGTGTTTCAAAAATATATTTAAACGCATATAACAATATTTATATTTATATACGTTTATAAATCAATATATAGGTGGATTGGATGTTTTTGAGAATCGTTTTAACAAATGTTCGTTAGGCAAACTTTTACTCGGATAAAACTGTGCGAAGCCGGGTACATTCGCTAAATAAAGTTATTTACAAATCTTCGTTTGTGGCAAGATACTATTCCTTCAACTTCAAATTACCGAGTGGACCAATTAATACTGATTTTTTTCAACTTATCGAGTATTTTTCAAGGGACCGGGAAAAAAGTATCGATAAGGTAGACAAGTATAGATTCAGTAGGGATTGGATGTTTGCTAGAATCGTTTTAACAAATGTTTGTTAAGCAAACTTTTACTTGGGACGAAGCCGGGAACATATATATATGTTTGTCGGCTATGCACGCCCTTAATATGTAACTAATCTCGCTGAAATTTGAACAGGACAGAGAGTTAAATCTGGAAGAGTTTTTTGGTCGCACTTTAACCAATAAAAATTATATTTAACCAAGTACTGAGCAAAAATATTTTTTTTAGTCAGAAATGATGATGACAATATTTCCGTATCATGCTTTATTGCATTAAAAAATTCTTTTGGGGAATATTCACTAAAGCAGACCACAGGTAAAGCCAGATAATGATTAATAGTAGGCAGGAACAAAATTCTACCAGCGAAACATTCACTCGAGCAGAAGACACACGAGGCCAGGTCATCTCTATATATAAAATATCGTTTCTCGGCCTTTTGGCTAAGATCAATTAGTATATCTCTAGATATTTTTTATTAATGTATATCTTTTTAAAAATATATTCAGTAGAGAGCAGATATGTTTGCTCGAAAAATAAATTTCATATATTATATAAATATATGACATAACGAATTATATTATCATAATATTCTGTGTGTTCCCGAATATTATTATCAATAATATTCGTTAGGCAAACTTTCACTCGGATAAAACCCGGGCGAAGCCGGGTACACATCCGCTAGTCTACTTATATAATTGCCTTATTCTGAAGCTCACGGATAGAATGCGCGCCCATTGGCTACCGGCGAACACGTGTCCTCCCTGCCCCCCTCTAGACAACCCTGTTATCAGCTGTGTGATACATACACCTGTCTAAAGCGGCCATTCCAGACAACCCTGTTATCAGCAGTGTGATACATCCACCTGTCTATACAGACCACCCTGTCTATAGCGACCACTGACCACCCTGCCTATAGCGACCACTCTAGACAACCTTGTTATCAGCTGTGTGATACATCCACCTGTCTATACAGACCACCCTGTATAGAGCGGCCATTCCAGATAACCCTGTTATCAGCTGTGTGATACATACACCTGTCTATAGCGGCCACTCTAGACAACCCTGTTATCAGCTGTGTGATACATCCACCTGTCTATACAGACCACCCTGTCTATAGCGGTCACCTTAGGCAACCCTGTTATCAGCTGTGTGTTACATTCACCTGTCTATAGCGGCCACTCTAGACAACCCTGCTATCAGCTGTGTGATACATCCACCTGTCTATACAGACCACCCTGTCTATAGCGGCCACTCTAGACAACCCTGTTATCAGCTGTGTGATACATCCACCTGTCTATACAGACCACCCTGTATATAGCGGCCATTCCAGATAACCCTGTTATCAGCTGTGTGATACATACACCTGTCTATAGCGGCCACTCTAGACAACCCTGTTATCAGCTGTGTGATACATCCACCTGTCTATACAGACCACCCTGTCTATAGCGGCCACTCTAGACAACCCTGTTATCAGCTGTGTGTCACATTCACCTGTCTATACAGACCACCCTGTCTATAGCGACCACTAAAGACAACGTTTTAAAAACATATCCGCACTCGGGTAAAACCCGGGCGTTGCCCGGGCCATTCGTCTAGTAGCTTTATATAAGATCAATCTACGCCGAGTATCAATGCCCCAAGTACGTGCACATAATGAGAATAATATAATCTTAAGTTTCGTAGCTTTCATAATTATATTGTCAACATGTGTTCCAAAATTAATCTTATTCCTTTGTTTATGATTTTTAAAAATAACTCCCAAAATTTTAACAGGGTTTAGACACATAATAATATGTTATAATACCTTGATAAAGGCTGGCGTTCAGCCAACTGAAATATTGGTAAAATAAATGATATTTTTATCCAATATATGCCTTTTTATTTAATGTAAATATGTATATTTTGTATTAGAGAAAAGAAAGGTTATGTAAATATAAAAAGAGGATAGATATAAGGTGTGTGTGCTGAAGTTGTTGAATTTGTCAAAATAAAGGCTTATATTTTGTAGTGTCTGAGATTTAAGAAACCAATAGGTAGATAACACTACATTCAAATATCCCGAATAAAGAACCGACTTTGTGTCAAATTGACAATCAAAGGATATTCATAATTAGGCACAATTTTGAAATTTCGGGGTAAAATTGTATTAGAGGTAGCTGCAAGATCTTTTGTGTTTTTCTTTAAAATGGATAAAAACTTTAATATCGTGCCGTTATTATATGGATCGTTTTGGATGGATTAACCCCTAAAGAAGTTCATCCGAAGTTGACAAGTGTTTACGGGAACTCTGCTTCTTCAATTTCAACCGTTAAAAAATGGACAGCTGAATTTAAACGTGGTAGTATGTCGCTCGAAGATGACCCACATGAAGGACAGCCAAAAACTGCAACCACACCTAAAACGGTCTAAAATATACACAATATCGTGTTGGATGATAGGTGAGTAAAGGTGTGTGAGATAGCTGAGGCCGTGGGAATATCGGCAAAAAGGTACGGAACATCTAACACGAAGAATTTGAGGGAATTCGAAAGCTCTGCACAAGGTGAGTACCGCATTTTCTGAACGCAAAACAGAAGAAATTGCGCAAACGACCTTCGCAGCAATGTTTCGACCTAATTAAGAAGGATCCGACGGATTTTGTGCGCAGACAATCAGCAGAATATAATTGTACGATCGGGAAATGTTCTTTCATCATTAAAAAAATGTTTGCGAGAAGATATGAAGCACATCTGGTAACAGTGTCATGTTCATATTGTAGCAAAGTGTTTTAATGTCCATCTATACAGAGAGCAAAACAACAACTGACTCACCCGTGCAGCCAAGGTCACGCTCCGCTGCGTCACGTGGGAAAACATAGGTAGATGTTTTCTTACATGTTCTCAGCACATCCCCCTTTTTAAGACTTGAAATATATATATACATTACAAACTTTAAATGCATAATATAATTAATAATGAAGGCGATCCACAGGTTTAACAATTCGTCCACTCCGGGTTCTTATCTGGCCGTCTTCTGAGTCGTTAGAGGGATAATCCACAACTGGGGTCTTTTCATTTTCAACCAGTTCCTCCCCCGAAAAGGTCGGCGTCGATGGGTCGGCTGGATATTGCACTGCATATCCTTTTCGTAGATGGAACCTGTTTCGACGTAAAGTCCCAAATGGAGTATCAACCATATACGACCTTGGTGTCGATGCTTTCTTCTTTACAATCCCCCAGGTTCGCATATCTGTAATCCAAACCGTGTCACCTTCGGATAGCTCCTCCATGTCCGTAGCTCCGCAGCGTAGATCATATCTGGATTTCATATCCTTTCTCCTTCTCCCCTCCTTTCTTTTCAGGGTCTGAGAGTCCACCAACCTTGGATTAAGATTCTCTGGTGCAATTGGCAAGGTCGTTCGGAGTTTACGTCCCATGATAAGCTCAGCAGGGCTGTAACCGTTCTCCAAAGGGGTCGATCGATACTCCAGGAGTCCAAGCGATGGGTCTTGATTTTTCTTGAGGATCAACTTAGCAATTTTCACACCTGCTTCTGCCATCCCATTGCTCTGCGGGAATCGAGGACTTGAAGTGACATGTTGGAATCCGTACTGCCTTGCGAAATTTGCAAATTCACGAGCAGCTCCAAATTGCGTCCCATTATCGCTTACAACAGTTTCTGGTATTCCATGTCGGGCAAATATGGATTTGCAACTACGCACCACCACACTGGCTGTGAGCCGATCCAGCTGAATAATTTCAGGAAAGCGAGAATAATAGTCAATGACGACTAGATACCACTTATTCTCGAACTTGAACAAATCCATTCCAATCTTGTTTTGAGCTTTTCCATCAAAGGTATTGGTACCCGTCGAGGAGTATGCACAGCATATGGTTTTGCTCCAGGTTTCAATTTGATTTCGTAAGGGTTTCCGATCTGTCCCAGTCCTTCAAATACTTCAGGGAATTCCTTGATCGGGTTAATTCTCGTCGCAACCACTTCAATCCGCCTCGCCAGGTTCAAGAGCTCACATGCCCGGCGACTCAGAAGAGGTTCACTCAAACGACGAATGACACAAATCTTCTCCTTGATTTCATAAATGCCATTTCGCAGCGTTGATATAAACATAACCACAGTCTGAAGTTCGGAAAATTCAGCAGCTCTAAGGTTGATATCACTTTTCACTAGTCGTTGCTGTCCCATCATCTTCTTGAAGAGACACAGAGGAACACATGTAATATCCGCCTGGGAGTCGAGCTTGAACTTCACCTTTTTCCCGTTCACTTGGATTTCTGCTGTCCATCGCCTCCTGCACTCGCCTTCATCATCATCGAGATTAGATGAATCCTCCACAGCTGAGACCTCCAGGAGAAAACCAATTTCTTCATCAAGTTCAGAAACAGCTTTGACTTCCGCAGTCTTCGCCTGCTTATCTGGGCAGCAATTTGCAAAATGGCCAGTTTTTGAACATAGGTTGCATCTTTGTCCTTCAGCACGGCAAGCCTGTCCTTCCCTGTGGGTGAAACCTCCGCACTTTGGACATCGTGATCTTGTTTTGGCTGACTTCTCCTTCTTCCTCGAAGGCTGCTGTTTCGGTGATTGCTTCTTCGAGTCGAACTTCACCTGATTGACCTTTTGACTTGTTGAGGGACGCTGCAGGTCGACTTGCTGCTGTCGAAAGGCTTCCTGCTGTCGAACCAATTTCACCGCCTTTTCCAAAGTCAGTTCGCTGTCCAACTGCATTCTTTCAGATAAAGCTTTGTCCCTCACTCCAACCACTATTCGGTCACGGATCAACTGCTCATGAAGACCCTCAAATTCGCAACTATCAGCCAATTTGTACAATGAAGTGATGAATTCGTCCACTGGCTCCCGATCCTCTTGGATTCTTGAATTAAATTTCGCACGTTCGTAGATAATATTCTTTCTGACACAGAAGTGGCTGTCGAACGCCTTGAGGACGGAATCAATTTTCGTTGCCTCTTCCTCCTTTTCGAACTTGAAGGTCCTGAATATATCATCCGCGCGGTCGCCCATCAAGTACATGAACAAATCGATCTTGTCCGCCTCCTCTTTCTTCTTCATTCCACTGACCACGAGGTATCGTTCGAATCTTTTCCTCCATTTGGGCCATTCGTTGGGAGTCGAGAAGTCGAAAGTTTCTGGAGGTTTATTCTGAGCCATGTTGAATTATCTTCCAAGGTACGCAAAAATCGATATTTTGCGATATACGGGTTCGTATTTTATCCAGTTATCGCTGCCACCCTGTTTTAATGTCCATCTATACAGAGAGCAAAACAACAACTGACTCACCCGTGCAGCCAAGGTCACGCTCCGCTGCGTCACGTGGGAAAACATAGGTAGATGTTTTCTTACATGTTCTCAGCACACAAAGTATTTATTATTTTATTAACAGAGTATCATTTGTATGTTTATATTTTGCTACTCTGTACACTTCCCTCATTGCTTATCTTTTGTTAATCATTCTTAGCTTGTTCTTGTCTTTGATAAATTGCTGGGTCATCCTGAAGTTTTTGTCTTCCCTAATTTTCCTCGTGGCTATATACTTTGCATATTTTCATTGATTGAGATGCCATTTGATTGCTTATTCAAGATATGAAACTATTTTAGCACTATTTTTCTCTATCTTTTACACAAATACAATGTAATGTCCATACTGCAATGTAAAAATGTTGAGGAGGGCTCATCAGTGGCGAACCCTCCTAGTAGCTTCGCCAGTTTAATCAACTATGCGGCTATGTGATTGCATGCATACAACTAATGCAGCCTATAAAGATAAATATCATTTCTCCCGTCAAAATAGACGTCAAAGCTAGACGCCATTTATTGACCTTCGCCGCAAAACTTTGGCAGATTGTGAAGATTCCACTAGATCTCTTGTCCGGGTGGACGCTTCTGAGTTTTTCAAAGCTGGTGTTGTGTAAAAGTTTTCAACTAGCAATAATCGCGCCTCGGAAGATCCTCATGGGCTACGATATCGCCTCTGCGCAAAGCTGATGTTGTGGCTTTGTCACCAACCCGAGGCCACTAATTTGTGGTGACGGTCAATAGATGACGTCTAGTTTTGACGTTTATTTTGACGGGAGAGGTGACCTTTATCTTTATATAGATCAATATTCTCCCGGCAAAATTTCCACCTCTGATACAGCGCTGGACTATCCTGCTGATATACCCAGGGCACTTGGAAGGAATTCTGGTTTAAGGTCAGAATCCGTGGCCACAAACTTATCCTCTCTATGTGGATCTCTATCACTTTAACTACTAGATATAAAACTTGATGGGAGGAAATTGATCTAAAATTAACTTGGCAGATTGTGAAGAGTCCATTAGATCCCTTGTGGATCTCTCTCTCTCTCTCTCTCTCTCTCATGGAATAAAGTCTGCCCTTGACTGACGAGGGCCATTAGCCCGAAACCATGGTCTCTAGGTGGACGCTTCTCAGTTAACTAAAGCTGGTGTTGTGGCTTTGTCATCAACCCGAGGCCGCTAGTTTGCGGCGACGGTCAATAGGTTTCGTCTAGTTTTGACGTTTAATTTGACGAGAGAGGATTCCTATGCTTTTTTTAGACTTTAACTACTGTAGTTTTTAAGTATTTCCCTCCAATAAATATATATATTATGATTAGAAATAAATCTAATAACAATTAGATAAAAACAAACAAAAAATATCGATAAAATTTTGTTAATCTTCATAAATAAAAAGAAAATTCGCAAAAAAAAAGCTTTAATAGTTTTCCGATTATAAATTCCTGAGTCCACTTCAGTCAAAGTTCACTTCTATGCAACAATAAAAGCTGCATATTTCCCACTCTATGATAAATGGGACAAATAACTCCCCCTATCGGAAAAAGATCAACTAATAATTTTAAATAATGACCTCAGGTTTTCTCTGTAAACATTTCCTCTCCTTTATTGAGATTTTCTTTCCAGGAAATATTCACCAAGTTCTTCTAAAGATTTACGCGTCTCTTTTTATAAATATTAATGCTGATTTAGAGGATTCTCGGTTGGATATGGAAAATAATTTATTATCTTTACGCTGTATTGATAAAGAATTAACGGATATCTGATTATAGAATAATTTATAGTTTTACTTTTTTCTAGAGTGCATACATAAATAATAATGTGCTTAAGAATTATTCACACATAATGTCTTCATTAAAAATAGAATTAATAGGTTGTGTCCGCTATTAAAATGAAAGCGAACTATTTTTGTTCCCTTTTTATTAGCAAGTTTATCTAGAGCCTCGAAAGAAAATAAAAACTGGTTGATCTGTGATGAACGTTCCCAGTTAAATCTTCAGACTTCTTTATTTATACTATTGTTAATTTAGCTGTTTGGTCTATATTGAAGCGTCATTTTGGAGGGATTCTTAGTTTGGGGATGTAGATAAATAATGGACACACGTAAATACGTTCCTAATTTTTTGGATATTTGTATATATGATGAAAATGTACTCTTAAAATATATTTAAATATAAATAATCTGTTTGGAGGTAGAAAGAGAGATAGGGTGATAGTTAAATTAGGCCTAGTTATAACCACGTGGTATTGTCTTCTTACATAATGGTTGTTTAATTCTGAGAACTCAGGATCATTTCCCCGTCTCGCTAGGGTAACAGTATAAAATTCCCTGATGATCAATAGGTAGATATCTCCGACGCCGTCTTCACGATGGCTGTTCCCAGGGTGGACCTCAGACTTTCTCTCTCTTCCCTGACTTACTCCTCATAGACTCTTTCTCCTGGATCCTGTGTGCGTCCACCTGTCACTTCGACTGCTCGCAAATCACCACATATAAATATAGAGCAACCATATGAACTTCTTAAGTCTCTATTAATGATTAAACACGCTTCGAAATCAACTGTTTTCTTTTCTTTATTTGAATATTTCAATATTTCCACTAGGTTAATCACCTATCCATTTTTTTTTTTTTTGAGTATAGGAGTATACCATTATCCTAATCAATATATTGAAATATACCAATAAAAATAGCTGATTCAGATCAACATTTGAATACTATAAAAGATAAAAAGATACCAGAGGGTTTCCCACTTTGATTCTCAATCTAGAGAGATATGGCTAGAAACATTCTACAAATAAATATATTATCCCTTAACGACAAACCTAACAACCTCCACCACATGCAAATCTATAACACAATATAATACGACTTATGATTGTAGAACGACATTTGAAAATTATCCCGCATGTGTTTCTTTTGAACGAAAATTCGAAATTTATTTTAAGGAGAAATAACGATTATTTCTAACCTTAGGGATGAAGTATGAAAGGATGAATTGTGAAGAGTAATGATAAACGGAAAAATAAAGTGTCCAGGGATGGGAATTCCCATCCCAATATCCCATCCCTGGACACTTTATTTTTCGTTAATCATTACTCTTCTCACAATTCATCCTTTCATACTTCATCCCTAAGGTTAGAAATAATCGCTATTTCACCTTAAAATAAATTTCGATTTTTCGTTCAAAAGAAACACATGCGGGATAATTTTAAAATGTCGTTCTACATACATATCTATATAAAGAAAATACAGTAATACAAACACAAGACTGGACCTTACAGAAGTCTATGAATTAATTTTTCTTCAGAACCCAACCCCCCATGTACCCTAAGGTCTAAGGTGAAAAGGAGGCGGCTCTCACTGTGAAGAGAATGCCAGACACACTGTCCACAATATACACGGAATTATAACTTCAAAGACTAAAACTATTATCTCGGGGGTGCCAACATAAGAAATTGAATTTTATACAAAGCCAAAAGTTTTGTTTTTAGTAGTTTTGTTCATGTCAACATAGTTCTCCTGTAGAAATATCTTCTTTAACCTCGAGAAAAAGTTAGAGAGATATTAGATATATTCTTAAAAGACTTTCATCCCAGGATGGTTTAATTTTAACATATATATTCACACATATACAGCTTTATTAAGACCACCAGTCTTATACAGATTCATCGCAGGAAGGAAGCATAAATGGAGCTCCTATACTCCAGGCAGCACAGAACCCAACAACAGCCTTTTAATATATGTATATCTGTATATAATGTTTATAGTTTGGAGTATTTGTTCCACATACAAATCTATCCAGATGACACTTCGACGGGGTATATTGGTATATAAAGATAAGGGCCACCCCTCTCCCGTCAAAATAGACGTCAAAGCTAGACGCCATCTAGATGGCGTTTAATTTTGACGTATATTTTGACAGGAGAGGTGACCTTTATATTTATATATCAATATCCTCCCGACAAAATTTCTATCTATAGGGTATATAGAGTTATGTAAATAAGAAAGGTGTCACTGTATCATAGTTTCGAACATGGTTTATGCAAATTATTTTGGGTCCAGGTGTTAATTTGCATATTCCGTTTATTCCATTTTTGTTTTTACACTACTTGACCTATATAGAGATGAAACCTTTTAAACGATAAAGTGTTAGGTATGAGAAATTGGTCTAGTTTGCAAATATTACAAACTTTGCATATATGAAAATGTACATTTTAACAGCCTAATATATCCAATTTCTGGAATCGTAAATGATCATAATAATAATTTATATTAATGAATTAATATATTTTAACATTATTATTACCACAGAAAATAATAATAACTTTTGTTAAAACAATATTGTGGTTGGGAAAATATTTCTTCATGCAGAACTCGTGCAAATTTTGGCCGTCTATCTAGTTTACAAAATAAAACAAATTCAAGTAGGTAGTTGGCGACATCGTAGGTATTCTAGAAGAATCTAAGTTGATCTAATCTATATATTTTTTTTATTCGATAATTTTTAAAAAACGATTTTTTAGGTAAACGGAAGAAATGCCAATATTTTAAAAGTAACTAGTTGGGGAGACAAACAGCTAGTGTCTCTTCAATAATGTCAAATATTTTTAAGTTTTCTGTGATTTCTTGTAAACATTTTCCTGCAGGATAAACTTTTGTTCTTTAATTTTATTATTCTCGAAGATTCTCTGTTCCAAGCTCTGTCATTTTAATTTAGTCAAGGTACATTACACCCAGTGTCGCCCGATTGCTTTTCGTCAGATACCAATATTATTTTTATTGATTTTTTTCTTTTTTTTTGTCATAGAAGAGCAGCTGTTCCATCTTCCGGATATTTTGTTGAACATTTCTTTTTGTTATAAATTTGCTTCTTTGTTTGAATTTTATTTCCTGATATTAAAATAACGGAACGTCATGTACATATGTAATTGTTGAAAGTTTTAACTTTGCTCTCTCTTCTTTATCTGAAGAAGATAGGCTGTTTTCCTATCGAAATTATAGACATGTATATTATAAAATAAAGGTTGATTCTCCCGTCACAAAATAGACGTCAAAACAAAACGCTATCCATTGAACCTCGCCGAAAACTGTTTCAGCATCTGTACTTGATCCAATGTGGACTTTTCCATCAGTAATATCCTACACAGTAAGTTATTCCACATTGACCGCTGTTTTACTTATCCCAAGTATATAGAGTACAAGTCATAATTATCATTGTGGGTAGTAATCAACTGATTTTGAGTGTATCCCACGTCTATACATGTAGAAAGTAGTTCGACTTTCTATCTTCAAGGTGCTAATTCTCGTTTGGTTCCTTACACATTCTGATGGAGTAGGAGTTATGCGGGAATTGGAAGCTATTACAGCTATATTTTGGAGCGTTTGTTCCACACATACGTTTCCACAAATTCTAGCCGGATGACACTTCGACAGGGTATATATCGTTATGTAAATAAGGAAGGTGTCACTGTGTCATAGTTTCGAACATGGTTTATGCAAATTAGTTTGGTTCCAGGTGTTAATTTGCATATTCCGTTTATTCCATATATTTTACACTACTTAACCTATATAGAGATGAAACCTTTTAAACGATAAAGCGTTAGGTATGAGAAGTTAGGTCCACACCATGCGGGATTCGATCCTGAGTCGTGGTTATCAAAGTCCGACAGTTTCCACCATCGCACCAACCCCGTTAAGAACTGTACCATCATCCGCCGTTCCATCACCGCCCGGAGCTAACCACCTTATTGGGAAATGAAGTTTGGCGCACCAATTGAATCAGGCCAAGATAGTTAAAACAGATGGTGTGCCGTAAATTAGATTTGGAGGAATAAATGTTTGTTTAGCATTCTCTCTTTGCTAGGGTACAGGAACTCTTGTAATATGGATGTGTTCATTTGGTCTTCCCGAACTTCTGGAGCGGTTCTTTGCGGCATGCACACCGTCAGACTATATAAAAAGAATAAAGACTTGTCTAAAATGGCTTCAAGAAGGGAATTTCAAGAAACCATGTGATGCTAATAATGGAAATGGCGTTTTATCTGATTTGAGCAAGATCAATGTCATCTTACTCTATATACACTCAATAACAAAACTTAAGAATTTGTCATAGTTTAAGTATGAACCTTATTTGCTTATATAACGGCGGATTTTCCATGTAAATTCGAACGTTCTCCCTTAAAAATTAAAAAATATATAATAAAATATATTAATGATTATTTAAAATTTATACATACACATACTGTACATATAGACGGGATCTGTATAATTCTTCTCAATGTATAAATTTCTTACAACATAAACCTTAGATTATTAAAACATTGAATCAGTAAACATGAGGGCAACCATTTCGTTATTTTACATTACTTTATTTTTCATATAACATTTTTGTAAACAAAAAAGGTGATGATGATAAATGCAATGAATATTTACATAATCATAGAAAAATTAAGTTAAACCTTTATATAAACATAAATATTCTAACTAAATTAAACAACTTCCTTAAGTTTTTTACTTGAGTTTATGTGCGTTTGTGTTTTACTGAACAATACAAAAGTTCGATAAAATAATCCCTTATTCTAGTACTTACACTTGTATCCATATTGAGGTAAAAACAACAGGGTTACAGAGATAAGTTTATTTTTAAAATTTTTAATTCACAAATCTCTCTAGCCTTCGGGCATGAAAGCCCTTCTGCAGGATAAAACATGATACAATAAAATTGCCAATAGGACAAGAGTTAAAATATAATCAAATACTATTTTACATAATTTTATAAATTTCTGTATATAGGTTTTTAAATTTTAATTAGACATTTCAAATTTATATTTAGACATTTTTCATTTTAATTTAGACAATTTCATTTTTATTTAGACATTTTCAATTTTAATTTAGACATTTTTCATTTTAATTTAAAATTAAAATGAAAAATGTCTAAATTAAAATTGGAAAATGTCTAAATTAAAATTGAAAATGTCTAAATTAAAATTGAAAATGTCTAAATAAAAATGAAAATGTCTAAAAAAAAATGAAATTGTCTGAATTAAAATGAAAATTCTCTAAACATAAATTAAAATTGTCTAATTAAAAGTTCAAAACCTATATATAAAATTTCATATATATTTTTATATAATACAAATGTGTGTAGAAACAAAGATTTAAGAATATATATCAAATAGAGGAATAAATAACTTCTAGGATATAACTAAGGAAGCAAGGATTACCCTTAAGCCGTAGTTTTGCTAAGAGATATGTATCAAGTTTCACTATTGTTATTCTGAGAGAGGGGATTTCTTTATTTGGAGGATTTGGGGTGGGCTCAGGGAATTGTAGATTTTCACTATTCACCCACCAGTATTCGTATCAATAGCTAGTCATCTGAAGAAATTCGGAATTAAAATATTCTTCAGCAACTCACCTAATATAATTTAACACAAAACAATAACGCGCCATCTATACATATAAAATAAAAGGATTTAAAAGCGCGAATGTTTCTTTTATACATAAAACGAACTTCTAATGTCCTTACTGCGATGAAAGAATATATTGGGAGGGCTTGGCTCATCAGTGGTGAACCCTCCCAGCGGTTTCGCCAATTTAATCCACCAGACCGCTTCTCAGAGCTCTAATACTGTATTGGATCATTCTGCTTTTATATGCTACACTGAAGGATGGAATCTTAGAAATGGTTTTCAAGTAAACTATGGACATAAGCTTATAGGACAGTAGAATTACATTCAAATATTTGCTTCGAGCAATGCTCTTCAGCAAACCATAAAGACAAAGCCAGTTAGGAATAAATTAACACAAAGCAATAACGCGCCATCTATACATATAAAATAAAAGGATTTAAAAGCGCGAATGTTTCTTTTATACATAAAACGAACTTCTACTGTCCTTACTGCGATGAAAGAATATATTGGGAGGGCTTGGCTCATCAGTGGTGAACCCTCCCAGCGGTTTCGCCAATTTAATCCACCAGACCGCTTCTCAGAGCTCTAATACTGTATTGGATCATTCTGCTTTTATATGCTACACTGAAGGATGGAATCTTAGAAATGAGTTTCAAGTAAACTATGGACATAAGCTTATAGGACAGTAGAATTACATTCAAATATTTGCTTCGAGCAATGCTCTTCAGCAAACCATAAAGACAAGGCCAGTTAGGAATAAATTAACACAAAGCAATAACGCGCCATCTATACATATAAAATATGTATATGTCACCTAATATAATTTCATTATTTAAAAAAACACATAACAAATAGGACAATAGCATTGATTATCCAACTCATATTAAGAATGCCATATAGAATGCAAGACCAAATATGTTAGTGAAACTGGCAGACATTTAAATATAAGAATAACATAAACGAAATATCGACAATCAAGACAGCAAATCATTAATATGCCATCATATAAGAGGCCATTCCTTCATCTTATCCGAACCAAAGACCCATTACCCCAACATCCCCAATAGACAACAGAGACTCATCATAGAATCCAATAATATCAAGAAAGCAAAATATTATTAACAGAAGAGTAGACATTCCATAAATTTACAATATACAATTCCCTACCCCAAATCCTCCAAATAGAGAAATCCCCTCTGAATAACACTAGTGAAACCAGATGTATATCTCTTAATGATGACTACGGGTCAATATGTATTCCTTGTTTCCATATCCTAGAAGCCTATATTTATTCATTTGTTACATTATATTTGATATACATTTTGAAATTTTGTTACCATTTGTATAATGTTTAGAAAAAATATGAGAATTTTTTATATCTAAAGAATATTTATAAAATTATTTATATAGGATTATAAAGTTTTTTTCATGTAAATATTAATATATATGATTTATCTCCAACTACGGATAACATTGTATTTTATTTGAAAATATTTTAGCCGTTGAGGCACAGCTTTCACCACGCTGAGAGGGCCAACAGCCCGAAACGAAATGTAAATATTAATATATATGATTTATCTCCAACTACGGATAACATTGTATTTTATTTGAAAATATTTTAGCCGTTGAGGCACAGCTTTCACCACGCTGAGAGGGCCAACAGCCCGAAACGAAATGTAAATATTAATATATATGATTTATCTCCAACTACGGATAACATTGTATTTTATTTGAAAATATTTTAGCCGTTGAGGCACAGCTTTCACCACGCTGAGAGGGCCAACAGCCCGTACGGGGTTAGCTTCTCTTGATTAATTAAGAATGTGTATTTGGCCAATTCTATGGAATAATTAAAAATCAACGAATAGTTGATATTTATTCCGACAGATGGCTCAAGCCATCAGCAACTTTTAGTTGCCCGATCAGGAGATGTATTTTTCTTTTTTCTTAATTGTATTTAATTGTTTTGTAAAACTTATCTTGGGAAAATGCAAACATCTCTGTGTTAAACATATCATAACTTGGCAACAAAGGTTTCTTTTTGCATGGTAAAAATAAACAGGATGCCGAGTAGTAAGTGCTCGTCTACGGTTCCTTTAAAAATAACCAGTATATGTGTGTGTGTTACAAAAAAAATCATAAAACGCCGTAACTATTTATAATAAATATATATGTGTGTGAAAAAAAATAAAAAGGTCAGGTGTTGATATTAAAAATATATTAGACATATCCTGACCACTAACATAGGTGTTTTATAGATGGCAGAGCGCCCTCTAGTGGAACAGAAATAAACTAAACGTTGAACCTGCCTTTTCTCTGATATTTGGTGAACACAGTTTCTTTATAAATCAAGAAAAGCCAACCACGAACGCGTTTCGGGCTGCTGGCCTTTGTCAGCGTGGTTCCTTGCGTAAATACGCTTAACATGTGAAAAACTAACCTGTGAAATAATAATAATAAATATGTGTCTATTTTTAGCAGGTTTTTCCTTAAATAGACAGAATCGTGAAATATAATAATTAATTGTGTGTTTTTCTAAGTTTATGGGAACAATATGATTCAAGAGAAGTGTGTAAGAATGGGAACACACACCGAGTCTTGTTTATGTACACACGTGTAGTACCACACTTGGCAATAAATAAAGTTAGGGACAGAATTTCCCGGAATATTCCAGAGTTATCTAACCTCGCAGCAAATTGGTTTACATCGACTTGGGGAGATAAACGATGTTTCCCTCAGCTCTTCCTGGACTACTTCTGAGCCCTCCACATCTGGGGATTTATTGTGTCGGCTTCTTCCTTCTCTCTCCACGCCGACAAGTTGTCTTACACTTTCCTCACAGATGTTTTGTGTCGCTCTAATTCACCTCGTGGATTCAATCGGGAGAGAGAGGAGATATTAGACTAGCTAACAACGTGCCATGATGCACATTATGCATTTTCTGCGAAAAGGCATTGCGTTACTGTACACTAGGGAAAAGAACGAAAAATCCCTCAATCTTCGGTAATAATGGAAGGTTTTAGCTGACACCGTCATGCTGCCGGTTCCTAAGGCGCTAATATCACAACAACCAGCCAGGACCTGACCTCTGCTCCTTAAATACCCTGATCTTTTCCGCCTCGTGATAACGTAATCAAACTTCTCATGGGAGCGTAATCAAACTTCTCATAGTAACGTAATCAAACCCGATCCTGGTTCCTTCTACCTGCCTTCCACTATAGCGGGGACACAACAAAATATCGCATATATAAAATATAACTCTTATACACTAATATCCATTTAAATCTGTTATTCTATACATTATAGCAGCATGCACGAAAGAACGATAACTGCAGAATTACATATTGCCAGTAATACTGTGAATAAAGGGACAAAGATAGATAAGCACTTTTTTTTAATTGAGGCTATGACAAGAGAAGATCCATGGAAATCTCTAAATGAATTTGACAAAGTCATAAAATGACTTAGCGAATACGACGGCAAGATATTAACGTAGCTAAACGATAAAAGAGCGGTCTTGATAACATGGCCTTGTGCTCCATTGACTGTAAGAGAATATCTTTGGATAGATCGTGTGATGGGGGTCTTAATATAGATTGGTAGAATAATCACAGAAATAGAAGCACGATTTATCATCAGGAGAATTTGCAATCATTTTCTTTATTAATTTAAATTGGCAAGCTTTCAAGCGTCAGCTTATCACCGGTTTAATTTTCCCAAATACCTAAAATATTGCCACGTTGGAATTAGGAAAGACAAACTTCAGGATGACACAGCAATTTATTTAAGGCAAGAACAAACTATGTGAATGATACGAAAAAAAGAGATAGACAATGAGGGAGGTTTACAGAGTAACAAAATATAAACAACAAAAGTGTTACTCTGTTAATAAGAATAATAAATACTTTGCTACAATATATAGCAGTAAAGAAATTATTTACATATATCCATTTTTTTTAAAGTTAAGCTAAAATATGAAATACTTTAAATATTTATCCATAAAACTGATTATTCTATATCAAATATATCAAAAAATAGTATCCTTAAAGATGCATTTACTTCAACCAAATGTATAGAACATGCTTATCCTTAAAATATATATTTAGCATTAAGTAAATCAGTTCTTAGAGGTATATATTTGAAGTGGTAGTGTTCGGATTTTATAGAGAGATAAACCTTTCAAATATCCAAATATGTAAATTCCTTCTATACCTATATATATGTAACACGCCAATATGCAGAGGATATTGTTTTGCGTAAAGAAAAAGAGACAATCAACCGTCTGACTCAATTTATTTCAAACACGCGCCTTTTTTTCATAGTTACAAATATTTACATAATTCCTAACGGCGTAAAAATTTACATCTACTAATAATTTATAAGCAGAATGTGACAAACCCCCCTACTAAAAAAAAAATTTAAGATTTATTTACACAAATGGAGGATGGGAGGGGTTGGAAGGTTAGAAAAAAAACATTCTGAAAAAGCAAAAAAAAAATTGAAAAATAATAATAAAAGTATTCTCACTATGGCAGTAGGGCAGTCGGACCTGATAGTTGGGGTATCCAGGCGCGTTCCTAATCCACTGTATCGCATAGTGACCATTTTACTAGAGGTCCTTGGGGTGACCGGCCTGTTAGTTTTTTTTCCCAGGTGTGTCACTTAGAACATATGCAACAGGGCTGTACTGTCCATCATTAGCAGAGTCCTTCAATGTTTGTAGAGAGAATTCAAGCTTTACCATTGAAGTAGAAAACCACATGGACGTAAAGAAAAAACATTTTGCGATATTAAGCAGCCCCTTAGAGAGTGGAAACTCCTTTCTAACGTTTGGTTATGGTCGGATTAAAGACATCCATTCAAATCCTCCACATCTTGGTAGGGAAATGGATAAATCCCCATGCCTTCATTCAAGGTTGAAATAGGGTCCCATAGTTTTAATTTAGATACATTAACTATTGTGCTGGGCTTATTTTCAGGCTGGCATGGTTTATTTATTTCGACTATGTGAGGTGATGGGGTAGAAAGAACGGTGTATGAATATGGATAATAAACTGGTGACAGTTTGCCATGGCCTACCTGATGAGGGATTCGATACAAAACTTTATCTCCAATTTTTAAATTCGGGAATCTATGAGAACTATTGTATATTTTAACTAACCTTTTATGTAATTCCTCGGTTTTTTCATTGGCAATGGTTCGGGCTTTTTCTACTGGCGGATACGGATTCGTAAGATCAGAGATGTAGGAAGGGAGGGTTCCGTACAGCAAGTATATCGGAGGGAATGTAGTCGTAGAGTGGGGTGTGTTTCGATACTCTTCCAGCGTCTTTTGTAACAATTTAGGCCAAGGGGCCCTAGGGTTACCTTGATATTATATTTTTAACCTTCCAATCAACGTTGCATTAGCCCGTTCTAATAGTCCATTACACTCTGGATGGGACGGAGAGGTCATTACTTGCTTTATACCCTTCTCCTGAAGAAATTTATTAAATCTCTTCGAGACAAACGAGGGATGTCTATCCGTGACTAAGATTCTAGGTTTTCCTATATTTAATAATTGGTTGATGATATTTATGTAGGTCGCGATGGATGTGCCTTTGGAAGCATAACCCCAGATATATCGTGAATGATGGTCGATAACGGTATGGATACAATTTTTAGCACTATTATAACCTCCTAGGCCCAAAACCGTATCCAAAGCCACGACATCGAAGGGTTTTGCCGCCCTAGGCAATGATACCATCAGTCCATAGGAGGGCTGGGTGCTACTCTTTATTGTTTGACACTCCTTGCAGTTCTTAACATAATTCTTTATCTTCCCTATCATCCCCTTAAAATAGTATTGAACGGAAAGTGCTCTGATCATAGCACTGATGCCTGGGTGTCCTAAAGATCCATGGGCTTTCTGAATCAGGTTATCTTGGAGCTCCAGGGGAACAACTATCCTAACCTTGTTATTAAGTCTTATATAAGTAATACCATCCAGCATAGAGTATAATTTTGAAGGTGGTATCGATAAATCACCCTGGTTTTGTTTCAAGGCTTGAGCTGACAAAAAAATAAGAGTATGGAAGTCTGGAGAGCATATCGGCTTCGTGATTTTCACAACCCTTGTTATAATTAAAATCCAAGTCATACTCGGACAATTTCAAAGACCATCGGAACAGTCTCCCATTGGTGTGTTTGAAGCTATTCAGCCATATCAGCGCCTTATATGCGCGTGACTGCCGGATATGTAAGGGTGGTAGCGCTTACAAGTCTCGACCACCGCGAGCAGTTCTAGTTCTGTTATTGTATATTTAGACTCGGCACCTCGCAAAGCCCTACTGAAATAGGTGAACGGCTTTTGCGTGCCATCAGGATATTCCTGTTTAAGAACCGCTCCTATACCCAAGATACTGGCATCACAATAAATATGTGTAGCCAAAGAAGGGTTAAAAAGTTGAAGTATTGGTTTGGAGCATAGCGCTTCCTTTAAATCCTCAAAGCTTCTCTGACATTCCTCCGTCCAGATAAACCGGGAGTTTTTCTTGAGAAGCTCATTCAAAGGGGCTCTTAGGTTGTTAAAATTCTTTATAAATTTCGCGTATGTGTCACGCTTCCCAAAAAGGATCTTAAACATCGCAAATCACGAGGTGGTGGCAATGATTTGATGACATCGACATTAACGCCCGAAGGCGAGATCTGGTTCTCCGAAATTTCATAGCCGAGGTAAGTTATCCTTTTCATAAATAGTAGACATTTATCTCTCCTTAACTGTATGCCTTCTTTTTTAAAATCTCGAATATTTGTCCGAGGTGTTTTAAATGGGATTCCTCGTTTTCTGAAAATACTAAAATATCATCAAAATAAGATGTTACATTATCAAGTTTATATTTCTGCAGAATGGCAGAGAGCTTTCTATTAAATATTTCAGGGGCAGTCTTTAGTCAAACGGCAATCTACACCAGACATAAGAGCCCTCAGAAGTTGAGAAACATGTCACCTCCCGATCTTTTGGATGAAGAGGGATTGTCCAGTAAGCGCTCAAGATATCTAGGCATGAAAATACTCTGGCGCCCTGTACCTTCTGAACTATATCCTCCATTAATGGAATAGGGAACTAATCCGAAATTATTTTCCTGTTTAGGAGTCTATAGTCGATACAAAGCCTAACCCTTCCCTCGCCCTTCTTGGGTGCGAGCGTCACAGATGCGCTGTATGGGGAAGACGCAGGTTTGATTAAGCCGAACTTTAACAATTGCTCAATTTGTTGTTTTATTAAATCCCGATCTCTCAAGCTATGACGATACGGTCTAACACAGACAGGCTTTTTGTCACTCAGTCTCAGTCTTGGAGGCTGGATGTTCAATGGTTTTATATTAAATTTGTTCTCCCCAAAGATCTCTGAATAATTATCTAATAATATTTTTACCATAGTGAAAAGTTCAATATTATCATGTAAAAAACAATCATTCGTGTCAGGCAGTGGCAGAGGTTTTGCATCTGGTTGATACACTGGCTTAGATTTTAATACATAAGGAACTGCTCCACTGTCTGGCACGGAACAAACAAAATTATCATTGAGCGACTTAGCTCCTATGGTAGTATTTAACTCAATCTCGCCAACGATGTCAATACAATGGCTAACCGATTTTAAAGATTTAAGTTTGGGTTCCTTAATTAATGTCATAAATTCCGCCGGCAAAAGATGCCTGGGAAGGATATTTATTTCTGATCCGGAGTCTAAAACAAAAAGTAACTTAAAGTCCACCCCGTCCACACGATCCCACAACAACGTGAAGACTGGGGAGACGTCCATCGCTTCGTTCGGGCCTCCTGATAGAGGCTGGTGACTCACCCTCGTGATCCTGAACGGCGGCAAGGCTCGCGGTTTGGCTCTTCGTTGGCGGAAGATGGATCCCGGGACGATCGTTCCTTCCCTCTCTCCAGTTCCGCGGCCTATAGCCCTGTCCCCCCTGCCAGGAAGTAGACTGTCGTTGTCGGGCTTCGAGGTCTGGGTGGCCACTACTCCTAGAATGTCTTCGTCGGGCAGGATAATTTAACTCCATTCTTGAGGCTGCACTTGTGGTTCGGCAGTGAGATACCTCTAAGGCGTCGGCAATCTCAAGCCAGCGTTCCAAACTTGCCGGTGAGGCAGCAATTAATAAGTGCTCACACTCAGAATCAATGCCTGAAGTTAATCCTTCCAAGATCAGTTCCTGTGATAGTCCCAATTTGGTAGCGATCTTCATCTTTGCAAAATAGTATTCCTTTACAGATTGTTCTCGTCCTTTTCTTAATTGCCAGAATTCTCGATGTAACCCATGTTCAGGCTCGTGAAAAAAACATTTCATTCTAGAATGAAGTTCTTCTAATGAGGATATATCCTTGCAAATTAAAGCATACATTTCCAGAGCTTTACCTTTAAATAACATTGGCATCATGGACAGGGATTCTTTTGATGAGAGACCTTGCTGTTGTGCCTGATGGTTAAATAAAATTGACCAGTTAGCGTAGCTAAGTCCATCATCAGGATCATATCTCGGGATCAATTCAAAAGGAAGATTCAGATTTCTTCTTTCTTCTAATGAGTATTCCTTAGATGAGGTGTTTGTTCTCTTTCTTCCCATCGCTGGTCAGATCCTGTCGACTTCTGTAACACGCCAATATGCAGAGGATATTGTTTTAGGTAAAGAAAAAGAGACAATCAACCGTCTGACTCAATTTATTTCAAACACGCGCCTTTTTTTATAGTTACAAATATTTACATAATTCAAAACGGCGTAAAAATTTACATCTACTAATAATTTATAAGCAGAATGTGACATATCGTCCCTACAACTGCAAACTATCGAATGTGAAAAATTCAATTTTGAAGGAGAGAGAAATGAAGAGACCATGACATGGTCTCTTCATTTCTCCCTCCTTCAATGCTTTCCTCTACTGAGGGTAGGCCACATGGTCTCTTCATTTCTCTCTCCTTCAAAATTGAATTTTTCACATTCGATAGTTTGCAGTTGTAGGGACGATATATATATATATATATATATATATATATCATAATATATGCTCTTCCAGGATTAATAAAACAAACCAACAGCCAACGAGAGAGAGAGCTGGGCAGCTAAAAGCGAGACACTTTAGACAACTAACTTACGACCATTTTTGGCCACATTCCTGAGGGGGGGGGGGGCGTCACCACCTGGCGACTATCCTGGTTAGCCCCCGGTTGTGTACACAGGAAAAACAGTCGTTCAGCTGATAACGTCTCGCTCGCTCTCTCGGCTGGCTGCCTGGATGATTGCTCTAACAACTCGTCGTGTGATTATTTCTCTCCTCACCACATTTACCACTATATTGTCACATTGAAAGTCGACAGGATCATATCTCAGAAAAAGTCGACAGGATAAGACCTGGCTGGGAAGCAATTCCCTCATATACCGGAGTATGAAGAAACAAGAAGCCAAGCCACGATGATCGGCCAAACCCAACTCAACTGTAACCACTCCTCTTCGAGCCCTCAACCCCTTCCTCGCCAACCTTTGAACCGTGATCCCGAAGAAGTATTCACCTACGACGGAGATGGAGCTGCCACGCACTTCTTCCATCACTAGATCTACTCAAGAACGATCGCCGTGCCAGAGCAGGACACCTCCCGCCATCATGGACAAGACTTCGCCATCTCCCTACCGCTACTGTGATGTACAACACTGGTACGCACAGTGTCACAGACAGAACTCTCCCGAAGCTCAATGAACTTACCTGCGCCCTAAACCAACATAACTCGTGAGTGTAATTGTCTTAACTCCTTCCATTCATTCTTTAAATAAGTTATTCCTTGTAAATTGTCCCAATATTTACATAATTAGCTCCATTTATTCTCTCCATGCCTATTAACAATGATTTTATGCTCCATACTATTTATCTAGATATTTGTAACTCATTTAATTAGTTACCTTACCAGTAGAATTTAACAATCGTTATTTTAATTAAATAATTTCCATTTTTAACGTAACTCTTTAAAAAAAAAAAACTCTTAAAAAAAAATTGGAATTCTACCTATTAATGCTTTACGATTTTTACTATTAACAATAGATTTTACATAATCAATTTATTTATAAAAATATGCCTCCAGCACCTAAACTTTTGTATGTCTATTTGTATAGACCTCTCCTAGTTGTAAGCACGGCTCACGAAAAATAATTTCTTTCCCTAATCGATTCAAAATTCACCCTGTAAGTCAGGCGTCGAAGAATTTCAACCATCACGTGAGCCTTGCTTACAACCAACCCTTGGTGACTCTTATCTATCTTCCCCTGAATGCCTCTCTCATTCTTACAACTTTATTAACCTTATACCAGCTCAGGACCTTTTATAGAATTATTGTTTAATCAATTATCGAACTTCTATATTGTCATTTCAAAATACTAACCTTCGCCCTTCATTTATGATAATATATTTCGTAGTTCATCTCTAGCATATCCACCGACCCACACCATCTAGCCAATGGTGTGTTCGTCACAGGGTGCAGATTGACTAACTGCTAGATATTTATCAACCCCTTTTTGTTCGCACTTGAACAATTTGCATCGAGCGACACAGTTCGCTTTTCTTCTCGCGCCACACGTTCGCCACACGGACCCTGTCTTCAAATCTATGTTTGTCCATTGTCCAAACCAGCACGATATAGCCTACCTTCGATATTTCCCACGGAGGTACGTTAAACATCGTCGCTGATCCTGTCCGGTCCGTCATCATTTCGCGCAGACATGGGTTTCACTTTCAACCCACCGCGAAATCATCGCCTTGCACAAGCTCCCACGACGGTTCAAACACCTCGTGTCCGAGAAGCGAGGGGGAAACTTGCTTGGGCCAATCTAACTTATCTATGCAGTTACTTGTGTAGCGAGTCCGAGGGGAAAAGCCCCGTGTGTAGGTGAGGAAGTCGAACGGACTTATATTTAACTTGCGGGAAGTATGCGCGCACAGTGCCAAAAATTGGGACGAGGACTGCGTTGTCCGTTACAAGTGACAAGCTGCTCGGACACGAGGTGTTTGAACCGTCGTGGGAGCTTGTGCAAGGCGATGATTTCGCGGTGGGTTGATAGTAAGACCCATGTCTGCGCGAAATGATGACGGACCGGACAGAATCACCGACGATGTTTAACGTACCTCCGTGGGAAATATTGGAGGTAGGCTATATCGTGCTGGTTTGGACAATGGACAAACATAGATTTGAAGACAGGGTCCTTGTGGCGAACGTGTGGCGCGAGAGAAGAAGCGAACTGTGTCGCTCGATGCAGATTGTCCAAGTGCGAACAAAAAGGGGTTGATAAATATCTAGCAGTTAGTCAATCTGCACCCTGTGACGAACACACCATTGGCTAGATGGTGTGGGTCGGTGGATAGGCTAGAGATGAACTACGAAATAAATTATCATAAATGAAGGGCGAAGGTTAGGATTTTGAAATGACAATATAGAAGTTCGATAATTGATTAATCAATAATTCTCTATAAAGGTCCTGAGCTGGTATAAAGTTAACAAAGTTGTAAGAATGAGAGGGGCATTAAGGGGAAGATAGATAAGAGTCACCAAGGGTTGGTTGTAAGCAAGGCTCACGTGGTGGTTGGAATTATTCGACGCCTGAATTACAGGGTAAATTTTGAATCGATTAGGGAAAGAAATTATTTTTCGTGAGCCGTGCTTACAAGTAGGAGAGGTCTATACAAATAGACATACAAAAGTTTAGGTGCTGGAGGCATATTTTTATAAATAATTTGATTATGAAAAATCTATTGTTAATAGTAAAAATCGTAAAGCATTAATAGGTAGAATTCCTTTTTTTTATGATTTTTTTTAAAGAGTTACGTTAAAATGGAAATTATTTAATTAAAATGACGATTGTTACATCTACTGGTAATGTAACTAATTAAATGGGTTTCACATAGCTAGATATAATATGGATAATAAGATCACTGTTAATAGGGGTGGAGAGATAAATGGAAATATTAAATATTTTTACATATTCACACATATTGAGCTAATTATGGAAATATTGGGACAATCTACAAGGAATGACTTATTTAAAGAATGAATGGTAGGAGTTAAGACAATTACACTCACGAGTTATGTTGGTTTAGGGCGCAGGTAAGTTCATTGAGCTTCGGGAGAGTTCTGTATGTGACACTGTGCGTACCAGTGTTGTACATCACAGTAGCGGTAGGGAGATGGCGGAGTCTTGTCCATGATGGCGGGAGGTGTCCTGCTCTGGCACGGCGATCGTTCTTGAATAGATCTAGTGCTGGAAGAAATGCGTGGCAGCTCCATCTCCGTCGTAGGTGAATACTTCTTCGGGATCACGGTTCAAAGGTTGGCGAGGAAGGGGTTGAGGGCTCGAAGAGGAGTGGTTACAGTTGAGTTGGGTTTGGTCGATCATCGTGGCTTGGCTTCTTGTTTCTTCATACTCCGGTATATGAGGGATTCGCTTCCCGGCCAAGTCTTATCCTGTCGACTTTCAATGTGACAATATAGTGGTAATGATGTGGTGAGGTGAGAAATAATCACACGACGAGTTGTTAGAGCAATCATCCAGGCAGCCAGCCGAGAGAGCGAGCGAGACGTTATCTGCCGAACGACTGTTTTCCCTGTGTACACAACCGGGGGGGCTAACCAGGATAGTCGCCAGGTGGTGACGCCCCCCTCAGGAATGTGGCCAAAAAATGGTCGTTAGTTAGTTGTCTAAAGTGTCTCGCTTTAGCGGCCCATTTCTCTCTCGTTGGCTGTTGGTTTGTTTTATTAATCCTGGAAAAGCATATATTATGACATATATATATGTAGTAATCCCGAGGTGGAATGTACTGGGCAGTCGTGGTAGTGGGTGCGTGATGGGATTCTCGCACTGGGACAGCAAGAGACAGAGGCAGGTCTAGATGGTAACTCCAAGAAGGTAGAGGTAGACCACGGACGAAGGCAGACAGACCACGGGCGCCACGGATGCCCAAAGCCTACATCGCGGATAGGGGTGAGAGACCCGACCGTATGACGGCGTCGCTCTGAAAACAACTAACCGAACAACTAACTTTGTCCCATTTCTGGGCTCTTTATATACTGGACTCTGGCATGTGGTGGCGCGTTCTGATTGGTTCCCGTAATCACTCCACCTGTCAAGCGCTGGGTTATTTATCACGTCTGGCCACCTGTTGACGGGGTAATTGAACTCATTAACATAAACACCTGTTCGCCTGGGTTGTTTATCACGTCTGGCCTTTGTCGTCTGGTCCATGGTGTCGTCTGGACTATGGTGTCGTCTTGGTCTACCTTTACCCCTTTATTTTATTTGTCACTATTTTTACAAGATCGATACATTTTTATATAGATATGGGGTTATTATAAATATTATAAGAAGGTTGTGATCTATCTATTTCAAAATATACTACAGAATGTGTCCCCGGTGATGAAGGTTTGGTTGGGGGAATGACATGTAATGAATGATAGCCTAACAAACCTATTATAAAAAAATAAAATAAATAATTTGTATACAAATTAGTTAAAATTATTATTAAGCTACAAGTTAATAAAGAGAAAAATGTTGTAATGGTGGTGTATCAATGAAATAAAATTTAAGGTTATAAAAATAAAAAGGCACAAGAGAAAGTATATAATACAAAATGGTAAATATGGTAAAATGAATCGTACAAGGAAAATAATATCTTATTGCAATTAAAGATGAGAGAAAAAAAATGAAGTTAGTTTATTGACTGAACGTATAATGTGACGCTAAGGTTGAAAAAGGGGAAGGGAGTATCTGAGCATGTTTCTGCAAAAGTAGTATCCCAAGCATCCTGCAATGCAATGCGAACTTGTTTAAGTGAGGCATTGTTTTCATTAACAGAAGGTCCAAGATATTCCGTCTGCATCATTAGTTCAGACAGTGAAAAGAGGTGGGAAGATTGGTGGAGGTAAAAGGGAGAGGTAGAGGTAAGAGGGATCCCTGTTGTCCACAATGATTGTGCCCGGTTGAATTGTGAAAAAAAAAAAGTGAAAAGTTGAAAAAATGATGAATTGATATGATGCGTCGGGCGATGAGAAAAAAAAAAAGAAATATCGCGCTGGATATCCTGAACTCATTATCGGGAATGGTATAGCGAGGAAGGATTGTTCCAGTCGGATTGATCAATGAAAAAAAAAAATGTTCGGCGAACTGGAATCCCTTGGAAGGTTGGAGGTTTGAAGGATGCGGAAAAGGAGAGGTGGGTGTAAGAGAATTATTGCTGTCAATTTTGATTGTGTCCGGCTTGTGTGGGGAAAAGAAAAAGTTGAAAAATGAAAAAATGATGAGCCGGACGATGAGAGAAAAAAAATAAAAAACTAACTGGGTCTCCTGAGCTCACTGTTGGGAAATGTACAGCGAGGAAGGGTCTTCTAATTAGTTAATCAACAAAAAAAAA
Organism: Cordylochernes scorpioides; assembly: GCA_030710605.1. Taxonomy (NCBI): domain Eukaryota; kingdom Metazoa; phylum Arthropoda; class Arachnida; order Pseudoscorpiones; family Chernetidae; genus Cordylochernes; species Cordylochernes scorpioides. The sequence continues at coordinate 69,879,513 of CP092871.1, read as the reverse complement.
AAAGAAAATGGTTGACGAACAATAATCTCTTGATGGCTGTAAAAAGTTGGGAGGAAAGGTTCATGGATAGAGTTAGAGGTTGTAAGGGAAGCGTCAAAAATAACATTTTGAAATCTACAAAGAAAAATAAAATGATAAATTTTTATCTGTTAAAGAAATATTATAAATATTGTTAGGTGTAGGTTTTTTAAATGGTGCCTAAAATAGTTGAAGTTGTAAAATACTAAGTCTAAACATGATGAGAAAAAGAGAAAATAAAAATATTAAAGGTAATAATATATAAAGGGTTGGTTGGTAGTTAATGGCATTAATGTTGATGGTTAATAAACAAAATGATATTATCGATTACTAGTGAAATGTTTTTACTACATTGGTCAGTTAAAAAAAACAAAGTCCAACACCACAAAACTAGTAAAACTGTAAGTCTATTTACAAATAAATGAGAGAAAAGCTAGCAAACCTATTAAATGGGAAATAATTTGGGGCACAAAAATTAGTTACTAGAATAAAATAAAAATAAAGGGGAGTAGTGGTGACACATTGATATAATATTATAAAACTACAAAAAATATATGAGAGGAGTACATAGGAAGGATAAATTTAAAGTAAACACACACAATAGCGAAAGTAAATATTTGGGAAAGTTGGTATACTAGTTACAGTTTTTTGTTACTTAAGGTGCCTTGAATATTTACAACATAGTTTCAGGGATGTAATACAGGAAGGAGGAGAAGTAGAGGTAATAAAAGTAAAATTAAAATATAAAAGAAAATTGACTTAAGCAAAAGGTTTGCGATAGGTAATGACGCAGTGAGGAATAAAAGGAAGAAGGTCTGAATTGGTTTCTGCAAAGGACATCTCAGGAGTCCTGCCCTGCAATACGAGCTTAGAAGCGAAGTATTGTTTTCAAGGTTCAGCAATCTCAAGATGCTCTGTAAGTAGCATTAGATCAGATAGGCGAAAGGCGTGAAGATCGAAGGAGAGGTAGTTAATGGGAGAATATGGGAAAGAAATCTTTTCTGAGAGAGGTTAAAAAGTGATAAGTCTCAAGAGCTGCGCTGTTGTCGGTGATTGAGCTCGACCAGATGAAAAATAAAATTGAACGAAAAATGAGTGGGCGCATCGTGCTGATGATGGCCTGGGTCGAGCGTTAGAGAAAAAAAAAAAGTCTCGCTGGTTACCCAAGCTCTCCGTGTGAGGTTAACATGGGGAGGAAGAGTGTACCAGGTCGATGAATCATTAAAAAATAAAAATTAAAAAAGGTTGACGAGCAGGAGTCTCAGGAACCGTTGAAGAGGTTAGAGGGTGGAGGTAGATTGTGAAACAGGGCTTGACTGTTGCCATTGATTGATTGAACTCGGGTTTGAGGAAAAAAGAATGAAATAAAGAATGCTGGGACGGCGACCTGGGTGTAAATAAAAAAGTCGGCAAACAGGAACTCTGCGATGGACGAGGGGTGGTTAGAACGAAGGCATAGAAGGCCAATGGAAAATGATCAAGAGACGAGAGAAGCATGGAAGGCCTATAATTGAATGATTGACAGGTAAGAGTGTTGAAGTAAGAAGGGGCTATCTGCTAATAGTGAGTACAAGGTCATTCCACCCCTTTAGAAGTAGGGAGGGAAAGACGAAGTAGAAGGAAAAAACAATTAGGGGGGAGTTCAGTGTGTCCTTGATTTGTTTGTCGTTGGGATGAAGATTGGATTAATTGTTCTTTAATGTTGGCCAAGATGACGTCTCATATGGTGTCATGTACAGGATCGATTTTGAGAGATGGTGGGGACCTAATTTTTAAACGGGGTTGACAAAATTATAAACTATCCTATAACATTATAAAATTAAGGTTTGGTATAAAAGGATTTTTATATAATTTTCCTATCCGTTTTAATCTGGCAGGTTCCTCTGTTAGAAGGATATTAAATTAAATCTGTAATATTGAAATCGTGGGTGTGAATAATTGGGAAAGGTAGGCTATAAAAGAAATAATTAATTAACTAGTGTATAAATAAATGTGTTATGATCATGCGAAAAGTGTTAATGGGATATGGGATATGCGAGAGGAATTAAAATTGATGTGAACAATGTAGAAAGTGCGAAATAAAAATGCATTTAATACGTAAATAACAATTTAACACAGGCAGGAATGAAATGCAATGGGATATGGAAATTTTATGGTATGTTATTTAGTTTTCGCATATTACATTTATAATTGTATTTATAATTGTGGGAAAAATGGGAGGCACATTTTGAGATGAGATAATTTAAAATTGATATTTATAAAAATACAAATCTAGGACTAGTTTTTTACAACTTTTGAATATTGAGAAATATCAATTGGAATAGTAATAGGTCAAGTAAATAAAGAGTGTAATAAATTTAATTATTAATACTATGACCATAAATAAGGTATTAAAAAAAACACACACACAAATAAGTTTAGAAAATATGATTCGAGTAATTAAAATATAATATGATTTTTTATGTAAAATTGAAAGTTGCATTCTTGGATAATGCAATTTTAGGTGAATTTAAGAAAGGCATGTAAGATTAGTAAATTGGCAAAAATGCGTGATTGAATATTTTTAATAATAAAATTGAAAATGATGAATTAAAATTTATAATTTGATTAAAATAAAGTAAAAATGATAAATGAGAGTGTTAAAGTTTAAAAAATTGAATAAAAATGCTATAAAAAGGTTATAATTGATTTTAAAATGCTTAAAGTGAAAATAAAGTATAAAATTTATGGGGAAAATGGCAGAAAACAAAGTTTTAAAGTACCTTGAAATGGCTGATGCTGGCTGGAGTTGATCTCTGGAGATGGCTGTATGGACGAAGGCCGCTTGTTGCGTGGGATCCGTCGAAAGGGGAGATGATGGCTTCCTCCGCACGAGGCACGGCTAGTCCCCGCATGGCGTCTGCCAGGCGGCCTACTAGGTCGTCGCAGTGGGGCTGCATGTTGGTGAGGGCATCCGTGAAGTAGTCGTCTCTGACCTCCGTCATCCTCTGCATGCCTGCTGTCCTCAGTAATCCTGTCGACTTTAACGGGTTCTGTAGTAATCCCGAGGTGGAATGTACTGGGCAGTCGTGGTAGTGGGTGCGTGATGGGATTCCCGCACTGGGACAGCAAGAGACAGAGGCAGGTCTAGATGGTAACTCCAAGAAGGTAGAGGTAGACCCACGGACGAAGGCAGACAGACCACGGGCGCCACGGATGCCCAAAAGCCTACATCGCGGATAGGGGTGAGAGACCCGACCGTATGACGGCGTCGCTCTGAAAAACAACTAACCGAACAACTAACTTCGTCCCATTTCTGGGCTCTTTATATACTGGACTCTGGCATGTGGTGGCGCGTTCTGATTGGTTCCCGTAATCACTCCACCTGTCAAGCGCTGGGTTATTAATCACGTCTGGCCACCTGTTGACGGGGTAATTGAACTCATTAACATAAACACCTGTTCGCCTGGGTTGTTTATCACGTCTGGCCTTTGTCGTCTGGTCCATGGTGTCGTCTGGACTATGGTGTCGTCTTGGTCTACCTTTACCCCTTTATTTTATTTGTCACTATTTTTACAAGATCGATACATTTTTATATAGATATGGGGGTTATTATAAATATTATAAGAAGGTTGTGATCTATCTATTTCAAAATATACTACATATATATATATATTGGAGATACAGCACGTAGGGACATCGATACTATCACAACTATCTATTTCGGAAGATGACCGACTTCTGTACAACGGAATTGTTTGAGATTATTCGGTCACATCGCGCGACGCAGGGGAATGGAGTACATCATAATGACCGGAAAAGACGTCTGAGCGACGCAAACCTGGACGCCCCACCGACACGCTTCGTGGCTTGACGGTCGTCGAGATGGTACATCGAGCTTAAGGCAGAGATGGGTGGCGTCGCAAACGTGTTTTGGATGTAGTACATACATACAATGGGTCGCAATGTTCGATCGCGAATAAAATGATATTATTATTATATTGGATATATTTTATAAACAATTAGCCTGATGCTGTGCTAACAATTAAGAGTGTTATCTTAAAAAAAACTATTTGTTATTATATTCAATTCTTCTGATTAATAAATTTTGAGTTTCAATATCCCAGGGTTAATATGATTGTTGGTGTAAATCAATGGAATTAAGATCCCCACATATGTATTTGAATGTTATTTTAAAGATTGTTACCCCCTTCTCTCACGATACATTGATCAATATTACACTCGTCGACACACCTTGTGAAGTGAAATTTTACAAATCGACATTTCGGCGGCCATTATCGCCATTTTGTATTTCACCCTAACTGGGGGATGATGTGTCCAGGACCACATGTGGACCAACTACGAGGGCCGATTCTACCTCGCTAGATTCCCAACAGGTTAGCGTTTCTCACATCTGTTACATGTGTCTAACTTGAACAAAGTGTAACATGTACAAATCTTTCTACCTTTACATAGATGCATCTAGTGTCACCATTTATATAGAGGTTACATCATTATATGATACCCATGTCAATTCCCGTAGTTAAAGAAGAGTAATATCACAACCATTAAGACAAGTATACCGCTTCCAACAATGGAGAGAGGAGTTCTTCCAGATAGAAGAATTTAGGAGGAAAGAATTCTTCTCGAGTTTACAACAATTGAGCGAAAATGTGTTACCTAGGAGAAACATTGGGAGAAAAAGGAAAATTCTAGCTTTCACAACAAAGGGCAGGAAGGTATTCTTTAATTTAAAACAATGGATAAAAGAAAGAATTTGCTTTGTTATTTAAACAAAGTGTGGAATAGGAATTTCTTTAGTTTCGAAACAATGTAGAGGATGGATATGTTATAATTCAGAAGAATGGAGAGGATATAAATCCCAACAACAGAGTAGAAGGAATGCACTCAGGTTTCAGCTAGAAAGAATTCTCCAGTTTAAAACAATTGATAGGTTATCTACTTTACGACAGCTAACTAGGAACAAATTCTCCCCTAGTTCACAATAATGGGAAATCATTCTCGTTCGCAAAATTGAGAGGATGAATTCTAGTTCACAAAAATGAATAAAATAAATTAATTTTACAAAAATGGAGAAATATTCCTCATGATTCACAACAATAAAAATATATATTTTATTGTAAATATAATGTGATAAAAGAGTTTTCCTAGTTCACAGCAATTAAAAAATGAATTTAATTTTGCAACAATGTGGGGAGTAAAAAAATTATTATAATTCACAACACAACGGAAAAAATTATTTCTAACTTATAACAATGGAAATTTAAAAAAATCTCTAGTTCACAACAATGAAGAATTTTTTTATTTTACAACAATCGAGATGAAAAAATTATAGCTTACAATTGAGAAAAAGGAATTCTCGTAGTTTACAATAATGGAGAGAGAAAAAGAATATTTCCTAGTTTGCAACAATAGAAAAGTAGGAATGTTTCTAGCTTACAACAGTTTTGTCGCAAGATATTGATTCCTACCCTGAAAACATCTCTAATTTCATTTAAGAGAAAAAAAATGCATTCAAAGAAGAAAGAGTGAAAAGAGTTACTCCCCTAATAGGCCTCTGGTATTTAATGAAATTTGATTTTTTTTTTTTTGCATTGAATAAATTGCCAGGTCATTCTAATGTTTGCCTTTCCTAATTTCTACGTGACATTTGATGTAGATGCTAGGTAGATTAGGGAAGACAAACTGAAGATTTCTAAGCAGACATTGAGGCCATTGGTGTTGTGGTGTCAACATATTTCCGCGACCGACTCCAGGATTCCACGCCCGTGTCAAGACTTCCATACAAGGAAGCGATGTCCCTATAGACGAAGCGAAGACAAAGCATCTCTTTATATTTCAAGAAAAAGGGACGCAAAACTACTAGGACAAACTTTCGAGACTCCGATGGGAATCCTTGAGAAAAAAACGTCAGATCCATGTCAGGAGCAACAAAATTTACCAGCTCTGTGTTACCGCTCCCATAGGGAAGGAGCTAGGTAGCAAAATATTTATTATCTTACTGAAAAATTAATAACTTGCTACTCTATAAACTTCCTTCATTTGCCTCTCTGGTAGTTTATAAACTTTTATTTATTTTTTGCCTCTTAAATAAATTGCCGTGTCATTCTGATGTTTGTCTTTCCTAATGTTCTACGTGACAATATTTATATGTAGAGAGTGGAAGGAATTATCTCTCCTAATTTACAACAATAAACTGGAAGAAAATCTCTTCTAGCTTGCAAAGCGATTGTCAGCAAGGCGTCCACTCAGTTTATAAGTAAGGAGTTTCCCAATGGGAAGAAGTTCTTCTAGGTGACAACAATGGATAAAGGAGGGAATTTCTACTTTACACCAAGATATAGGGAATCCAACGATAACTTTGGACAGGAATTCCCTGGTTATCGAGGACGAGCTGAGACAACAGGTGGGAGTTATAAACCCCAAGTTATGCCGTACCTTAAACATTCCGAAGATAATTTTTTATTTCAATCGATATAAATACTTAATTCAAATCCATCTCCTGACTAAGACGCCTCTTGAGAAAATAAGGTTTGGAATACGTGCAGTGTCAGCCCGGGTCTTGAAAGGGGGGGGATTTATTATTACACGTTTATATTATATTGCTTAATATAACTGAATTTACCATAAAATATAATCCTCTATCTATATACGCTAATTGGAAAGATAAACTAGTTAGATAGAGCGTTCGCTATATAATATTAGACTATTGATATAATGGATTTGAAGAATTTTTCTTTAAAAAATGTTTGAACCAAAAACCTTCAAACCTTCGATAACCCAATAAGGCAGAAAACTAGTATTTCTTCTTCCCATTTGGCGGCGGTAGCAGAGAAATTATTTCTCATAACTACAGAAGTCAATACCAATCTCCCTTTGTTATCCCATTTCTCCAAATTTATAGCAGCCGGTTAGTTGTTCTTCTAAAAGGGCCGCCATGTTCCCTCCTATTGATTCAGATGTATAGCTCACACCCAACTCCTTCCTTCTTACTCCCCAACATCTCTCTGAGAAACACCATTACTCGTCATTAGAGCAAAATATGGGAGTTTTTGTTTGGTCTTTGTTTTCTTTTATTCCATCCGTCTAATGTATCAGATAGTTACGCATTCACATTCTGGATGAATGCTATTGTTAATACACTTTAGTTCCTTGGTATTAACTATTTAATTTATTTCCTTTGTACCTGTGTGAAAATATATTATTTTATAATAAAAAGATGTTTGAATTTACACATACAATACGGTCATATATGAATACAATGGTTATACAGTAAAAACCCTTACAAATAGATCAAATATTTCAGAGATGTTTTGTTTTCTTATCGAGTTTCGTTAAAGTTTTCACTCAAATTGGCATTTAAAGAACAATATTTTTGCGATTATATTACGGCATGATGTTGTGTGTGTGTGGCAGGGGTGTAATGGAGAACCTGTCGATGGAGTACGACTGGATTGATAACGGGACCAACACCAGCGCTGAGAGCGAGGACGACGTGTCCTTGGGTCTGGGCATGACGGTGGTGACCTCCGTGGTGCTCTCGCTGCTCATCCTCCTCACCATCGTGGGCAAACGTCCTCGGTCATCGCGGCCATCCTGCGGGAGCGGGCGCTGCAGACAGTGGGCAACAGCCTCGTGCTGTCCCTCGCCGTGGCCGACCTGCTCGTGGCCTGCCTGGTCATGCCGCCGGGCGCTGTCTACGAGGTCACCCGCGCCTGGACGCTGGGGCCGGCGTTGTGCGACGTCTGGACTGCTTGCGACGTGCTCTGCTGCACGGCCTCCATCCTGCACTTGCTGGCCATCGCCACGGACCGCTACTGGGCCGTCACCAACATCGACTATGTCCGCCGTCGCTCTCCAGTTCACGTCTCTCTCATGATCTTCCTCATTTGGAGCATGGCAGCTGCCGTCTCCGTGGCGCCCGTGCTCGGATGGAAGGACCCCCGACTTCTGGCGTAGGATACACGAGGAAAAGAAATGCCTCATTAGTCAAGATGCCGCTTATCAGCTCTTCGCCACTTGTGCCTCCTTCTACCTTCCCCTCCTCATCCTCATTCTTTTCCTCTACTGGAGGATCTACCGGTTCGCCAAAACCCGGATCCGGCAGAAGCCGGGGTCCCAGATACTCCCAAGTTGGACAAGCTGTCCCCCACCGACACCAACACGCTGACACCGTACCAGACGGAGCTGACAGTCATCTCCAGCGCTTACTCCTCGCACCCCCAGCTCGGACAACACCAATAACTCGTGTGACTCCAACCCTCCCAACAACAACTTCACCATGAAGCCCATCATCCCGAGGAAGCTGGGGAAACACGTGAGGGACGTCATCAAGTCCAAGAGAGAGCGCAAGGCGGCCAAGACTCTAGCCATCATCACGGGCATCTTCGTGATCTGCTGGCTTCCCTTCTTCGTGATGGCCTCTGCTGATGGCCCTGTGCCAGACCTGCGAGCCGGACAGCCTTCTCTTCTCCTTCTTCCTGTGGCTCGGCTACGCCAACTCCATGTTGAATCCCATCATCTACACCATCTTCAGCCCCGACTTCCGAAATGCCTTCAAAACGCATGCTGTGTAACCAGCACAAGTCCTACCAGCACCACTCCATTCCCAACGTCAGGTGTTCCAATACTTGCTAACATTATCTTTGTTGTCATATCGTCTTTTTGGAGATTACCTTTATTTTATAATAAAATTTATATTGTCAAAATCCGAATCCTCTTTTATTCGACACACATACTCGGCGATAAATAAAAAAATACTCTAAAATGTAAAGTTGAGAAATATAATTCTTTCTGTCCCCAAGAAAATTTTAATTTATAAGAAATTTAAGTCGTTATACAATGTCATGGTTTCATAAAAGCTATTGAAGAAGCCATAGGAAATTTCTTTCACTATATAAAAATGCCATAAATTCTAACAATGAGATATGAAATGAGGAATGAGTAGGTTTTTATTGAAGTTCTGAAAGAAATAGTGCTCGAGATTGAGAGAATGCGTATCTGTTATTTTGAAAAAGAAAGCTTTCAAAGTAAAGCAGTTATCTAGACCCCTGTAGAAGGGCGATTTATACTCGAAAGCTCTCCTTTTAAAATAAATTGTGAATCTATTTTAACGCTAGTTCCTTCAGAGTATTGAAGTTGGAATTATATTTTAAAGTATATTGTTATACTAAATCTAACTGATACTAAATTTATTGCGATATTTCGTATAACAATAGGCTATTCGTGTGTTAATGTATGTTTTTTCTTTATAGATTGCATAATTTTCCTAATAAAATGTATTTGTAAAAATATAAAAACCATGAACTTAAGATGTCAAATTGAGCGTGTATAACGGAGCTAACTGCCACACATTTCAACACTATCTTCCAACAGTCCAATCTATAGAAAATAAGGTAGCGCCAAGAAAGAAACCAAGATATGGTTGAAATAGATAAGTTCCTTTCAACTCACGACTTATATCTCGACTTGTGCCACTAAACCAAGGAAAAGGATTGACTCACCGTTTTCTTGTTTCCTTCAACCAGTTTTCTTCTTTCAAAGTTTCTCAGATATATTACAAAGCAAACATATATTATATAAAATCTTTTGTATGATTTGATAGTATTTAACATTATCTATTAGGTTAAACCTGGACAGAAGTCGCCAATTACCCAAGTATTAGTTGTCTAAAAAGGTGAATTTGTTTAAGTTCTTTAGTGTGAGTTTGATTATCCCTCCACACACACACATTGTCACAGCTTGCTCTTGCAGCGTTAGAATTGAATCTCTCAGTTGACCTCCAGCACATATACCATTTGTAGATCTTCCCAGAGCTAAGCGGGGTTTCATCGTTGTTTTCTCCTAGAAAGTTATCAAGTGAGTTAATCTCTATAAGTCACGATATATTATGAATCATCACTTTGGAAAATTGGTAAAGGGGCGCTATAAACCGTCCATTTTCGACAGTCAAGACTCGGGATCGAAAAATCCCCGCATTAGCTTTTTTTTTTCTTAAAAAAAAAAAAATTCAGACGCCTCGTATTCTTGCAAAAGTCCAACCCACAAGTGAGTACAAGGGACAAAACGGGGCTCTGCACACTTGTAATAGCAAAAATCGGACCGCTTGTGTAGACATGTGGTGCCCTTATAGCAGTCGCTTACTACCCACCATGATGCTCATGGCGCACGTAGAAGAAAACTATAAAATTCCCATTAAATAATACATTAATTATAACATCTCGATATTTTTCAGTAAAGAAAGAATAACTATTGTTAAGAGTTTCTTGCTATTTTATAATCATATTTTCTCCATTGGAAATCGCTGGCTCTCCAGATTTTTGATTATTAAATTACCCGTCATATACGCGAACGGTCCAAAGGTAAGAATCTGAAGATTAGTGAATTCACTGAGAGGGTAACTTCTGAAAAGGCAACTCTACCATGAATTTCATCTTCATGGAGAATGTATTATATTTCAAGTTTATAAATTACTCCTTTAGAAATATAATAAGGAAATTCAGGAATATTTGAACTTAAATTCTAAACTAGTATTTAACTTCTTCAAAATAATGTTTAGTTTTTTTCTGAACATAGGTGGCAGAAGGCGACGCGCGGCGGTGAAAGAAAAAAGAGCTACGTCATCGCTGACCAATGGGAGGCCATCTGGCTGCACCGCCAGAAGGAGCCTCTCCACCTTCTTATTCTTGGCATAGTCGCCACTAAAAAACAAGGCCTTTAAGCTGCGGCTTTAAATCTTTTTAAATACATTAAATCTTTTGTAAATTCTTTAAATATTTATTGTAAAGAAAATTAAAATAAACTCATAAATTCATTTGTACATATGTACATAAGTACATTTGTTTCTTTAAGCTATTATAAAACATTCTATTCAATAAAGGCCAAACGAGAACAAATTGTTTTGTTAAAATTCACTCTGCTTTTCCCCCTTGCGTATTTGCCAAGTGGGAAACAAAAAAAATGGTGCCAAAACCCGGGAATAAATCTATTAAATAATTATTTAAATATAAATAATTATAATTCAATTTTGAAATATATTATTAAAATTAATAATAGCAAAAATTAAAGATGGCTGCCAAATTTAAAGCTACTTTAAATATTTTTTGAATTTCATTTCAAACAAGTGGATTATTTTGAACAAATTTCGCTCAAGATAATTGAATCGAAGGATGATGCAAATTTACAGACATTTGACCAAGATATTTTAGATATAAAATCTGACATTGAAAAAAATTATTGTAATCTTTTAACATTTTCTGAATTTGATGATGAAGTTTACTTTTCTAGAGTTATGCAATACAATGATAATCTTAGAAATTTAGTGGTGAATATCAATAAAGTATCTTGTATAGCCATTTCAAGCAAAATTGATGATCTAAATCAATCAACCATAAGTAAAATAGAACTTCCTAAATTTAATTTACCTTCCTTTTCTGGTGATATTAACGAATGGCTTAGTTTCAAGCAATTGTTTTCTCTGTCTATTGATTCTAATACCGCTCTAACTGATTCACAAAAGCTGCAATATTTACAATCAGCTGTTACTGGAGACGCTGAACGACTTATTAGGGGATTTCCTATTATTGATGAAAACTATGCCCATGCTTGGGCCACATTGGTCCTCCAGATATGATAACAAAAAGGAACTTGCCTTTTCACAATGTTCAAAATTATTCACTTTAAAACCTTAAAACTAATAAGTTCCAAGGCCATTTTCGAACTATAGATATATGTAATGAAGCCATGAGAAATTGAAATCACTGGGTTTGGAGAGAAATACACTTGTTGATATCTTTCTAATACATTTCCCACAAAGAAGAATAGTGTGATGATTTGAAAAGGCAATGGGAATTGACGTTGATAGATGATGGCTTTCCATCCTACGAAAATTTTATTATGTTTCTTGAAAAACAAGCAAAAGGTTTGCAATCGATAAAAGGTTATGCTAAAGAGTATAAATCTGGTAATGAAACAAACACATGTATATAATTCTATTTCAAAAGGTGATGATAAATGCCTATTATGTAAAATTTCACATCCTTTAATCAAATGTGACAAGTTCCTTAAAAGTTCTCTCCTTGAAAGATGGAACATAGTCAAAACCAATAACCTTTGTTTCAATTGTTTGCGATCCAACCACAGAGTAACGTCATGTAAAATCACTATGCATTGTAAATCATGCAACAAAAGACATCACACTCTTTTGCATTCCTTCCAACCCGAATCTTTGAATGCCACTTCAATTAAAGCCCCAATTTCCCAATCTAGCGTTTCATGTTTTCTCAATGATACAACAAAGCCCAATGAGACAATCTTATTATCTACTGCTATCGTGAGAGTGAGAGCAGAAAATGGATCGTTTCATCCATGCAGAGCTTGATTGATTACTGGTTCTCGAGAAGTCTAATAACAGAAAATTGTCGTGAAAAGTTTAATCTTCCTGTTTAAAAGAGCCAACTTACAGTTTTTGGAATTGGCAACCAACCAATACAGCAGTCTGCTAGTGAGACTTTTCTTCAATTTAAGCCTCATTTTTCTGATAGAATATTCAAAATTTCATCCATAATACTCGATCAAATCACTGTTGCTTTACCTAATTTTCTGATAAATAAAGATAATTGGCCTCATCTTAAGAATACTTTATTAGCAGATCCCAATTTTGATAAAACAAGTCCCATTGATTTAGTAATTGGTGCAGACCTAGCCCCATTTTTATATACAGGAAAACTACGATTCCAAAATCATCCAGGACCCACTGCCTGTAGTTCCAAGTTAGGATGGATACTTTCAGGAAATGTTTCCAGTTCTGAGACTGGAAACAACTATATCTCATTATGCTCAACATCCCAAGGAGATGATAATCTGCGAAAGTTTTTTGAATTGGAATCGGTTCCTGCCGCTCTTCCATTGACTAAAGAGAGAAGAGTTGCGGGGACATTTATGACAAGAACTTTTGCATATCAACGGATGGAAGATATTCTGTTGGTCTACCGTTCAAATCTGTGCCCAATATCGGAGACTCACGTCATAATGCCATGAAACGATTTCTTGCTCTTGAGAGAAAATTGCACAAATCTTCGAATCTTCTTCAGCAATATAAGGATTTCATGATGGAATATCTTTCTCTCAACCACATGGAGCTCATTCCGAAAAACGAACGTGACAAACCATCAGACAAGTGCTATTATATACCTCACCATTGCGTCTGCGTGAGCAGAGCAGCACTACTAAATTAAGAGTAGTGTTTGATGCATCGTGCACCACGAGGAAAACGTGCAAAACCAAAATTGCAGCATGATATTTTCAATATTCTTGTGAAGTTTCGTACTAATCCTATAGCTTTTACGGGAGATATTGAGAAAATGTACAGACAGATAAAAGTGAACTCTTCTGATCTCGACTTTCAGAGAATCTTCTGGAGAAATAGTCCATTAGAATCTTTATTGGAGTATAGATTGCTCACAGTAACTTATGGAATGTCGTGTGCACCATATCTTGCAATCCGTACCTTGATGCAACTTGCCACCGACAAAGAACTCCTGTTCCCAGAGGCATCTAAAATCATAAAACTGATTTTTATGTAGACGACCTACTGTTCTGGCGCAACAACAATCGAAGAAGCAAAAGGTTCTCTTTGATGATATCCGGAATATCCTTTTATCTGTGGCTTTTGCATAAGAAAATGGATGTCAAATGTCCCTGAGGTTCTTTCAGAGGTACCAGAAGCGCTGAAAGTCACATGATTCATATTGAAATCGGAGATAATTCATCTGTTAAGATTCTTGGGATAAATTGGAATCCATCCACGGATAATTTCACAATTACAGTCAATTCACTAAAAGACGTATATTCTAAAAGACAATTGTTATCGGACATTTCTCGAATTTATGACCCTTTGGGATGGTTATCACCGGTGATCATTAGCTTCAAGAGTCTTTTCCAAACTTTGTGGAAACAGGATTTGGATTGGGATGATCCCTTGTCTGAATCGTTGTGTTCTCATTGGAGGAGAGTGAAAATGGATTTGTGGCCATGCTAAATCATATTAAAATTCCTATATATATTTCCTGCAAGGGACTTATACATTCTTTGGAACTCCATGGATTTTGTGATGCTTCCGAATCTGCATATTCATCAGGTTGTTTATATGAAATATCGTTTTAAATCTGGTCATGTTCAAGTCACATTGATTGCTGCCAAGACAAAAGTCGCTCCCTTGAAGGCAACGTCAATACCTCGTCTGGAGCTTTGTGCTGCTCTTCTCCTTTCAAATTTATATGAGTCCATTTGCAGCTCATTGCTGTTGCAGATTGACCGAGTAATTTTGTGGACAGATTCCCAGATTGTTTTTATGTTGTAGAAAATCTGAATCAAAACATTGGAAACCTTTTGTTGGTAACCGGATTGCAGAAATTCAGCGACTAACTCTGCAATCTTCTTGATACTATGTGTCTACCAAGGATAATCCTGCAGATTGCGCCTCCAGAGGTATAACTTCTTCAGAACTAGTAAACCATTCACTTTGGTGGATGGTCCTGATTGGCTATCAACTCAAGTTTACAAGATCCGCTACCAATCACATATGAACTTCCAAAAGAAGTTTGTCATGAAAAAAGAAAGACCGTTCCGATTGGTTCATTTCACTACTTGTCCTATTCTAGACTTTATTTTTAAATTCTCAACATTCAGGAAGCTGGGCCGAGTTACTGCATGGCTCCTAAGATTTATCCACAATGCTAGACACAGCAGCGACAAAATAAAACACACCGAATTGTCCTCTAATGAGCTCGATAATTCAATTCGAACTCTTATTCAAATCATTCAAAGTTCAGAATTTAAAACTGAAATTCAATGTTGTAATCAAAGCAAAGTACTACCAACAAACTCAAAACTTTTATCCTTAAACCCATTTATTGATTCATCAGGAATTCTACGTGTAGGAGGTCGACCTGCGCAAATCCAACATGCAATTCAATGAGAAGCATCCAATAATTCTTCCTCACAACCATTTTGTTACAGAATTGATTGTTCAACAATTCCACGTAGAGCATCTTCATTCTGGTCTCCAATTAACTCTGTGTGCCATCCGACAAAAGTACTGGATTCCATCCGGTAGGAATTCTAGTAAAAAAGCTCATTAATCGTTGCATGACATGTTTCAAGACGAAACGCCAAGTGTCAAAACAAATCATGGGAGATCTGCCTATCATAGAATCATACCCTCAAGCCCTTTTAGCAAAACAGGAATAGATTTCGCAGGACCATTTAGAACTAAACCTAATGTCATAAGAACAAAAGTAACATTAAAATCATATATAGCATTATTCATTTGTTTCTCAACGAAGGCTATTCACCTTGAGATAGTTTCAGATCTGTCAACCCCTGCCTTCCTCGCTGCTTTTAGAAGATTCATCTCTCGTCGAGGAAAACCCTCTGATATTTTCACCGACAACGCTACTAACTTTAAAGGAGCTTAAGAATATTTTGAATAATATACATCAACTTGGTAAAGGATTCTTCAATTCAAATTATGTCGCTAATGAACACATCACTTGGCATTTTATACCTCATCTGCTCAAACTTCGGCGGAATTTGGGAAGCAGGAATTAAATCATTGAAGTATCATCTCCTAAGGTGTTTAAAATCTGCAGTTTTAAATTTTGAAGAACTCAATACTCTGACAATTCAAATTGAAGCGTGCTTGAATTCTCGCCCGGTTGTATCCGATGAATTCGGATCCAAATCATTTCAACCCTCTCACTCCAGGGACATTTTTTGATTGAAGACCACTAACAGCACTCCCAGAGCCCAGTTATCACCCTAATGACAACTACTCAACTAGATGGAAATTAATTCAAAAGGCCAGAGATGTTTTCTGGCAAAGATGGTCCAGGGAATATCTAAACAATCTGCAACAACGGTCCAAATGGAAAAAACCCTCTTCCAACCTGAAGGTTGGAGATTTGGTGTTGGTAAAAGACATTCCTATGCCTTCAATGCAGTGGAGCCTTGGCCGCATCACCAAAGTGTCACCTGGAGCGGATGGCATTGTCCGAGTTGTGGAACTTCAAACAGAGAAACAACATCATCTAATAAGACCCATCTCGAAGATTGCACTTCTGCCATTCTAATTCTTCTTCTTTTTTCAAAAAAAAAAGGGAAAAAAGAAGAAAAGGAGAAAAGAAAAAAAAACTTTCTACACTATGTGATCCTTTTCTTTTGCCTTGTGTGTGGACTACGTCCACAGGAGGGAGTATGTTTAGTTTTATTCTGAACATAGGTGGCAGAAGGCGGCGCGCGGCGGTGAAAGAAAAAAGAGTACGTCATCGCTGACCAATGGGAGGCCATCTGGCTGCACCGCCAGAAGGAGCCTCTTCACCTTCTTATTCTTGGCATAGTCGCCACTAAAAAACAAGGCCTTTGAGCTGCGGCTTTAAATCTTTTTTAAATACATTAAATCTTTTGTAAATTCTTTAAATACTTATTTTAAAGAAAATTAAAATAAACTCATAAATTCATTTGTAAAGCTTGGGAGAATTGCCTGACCAAAGATAACATTTGTTTCTTTAAGCTATTATAAAACATTCTATTCAATAAAGGCCAAACGAGAACAAATTGTTTTGTTAAAATTCACTCTGCTTTTCCTCCTTGCGTATTTGCCAAGTGGGAAACATAATATACGAGGTATCTATAATAAAACTCCGCTAAGTAAAAGGCTGGTGTTTAAGTCTGGAGAGGCAGCTTGAAGTGGAAGCTAGTTTAACAGCGCATAAACCAGTGATAGCGTTTAGAATATTCCAGTAATTGGCCATACAGATTCCTTATATTACAACATGGCTTATATAAGAAATAAAAATAAGTATTGTAAAGATAGACGTTGCCAGGCCGGCATTCATAGTTCTTAAAACTTTATATAAACTTTATATACAAATCTTTTTTTTTTTATCTCTTAGTACTTATTCAGTAAAAAGATTTACTGGCCGAAATATCTTCAACTTTAAGAAAAGAAGTAACAATCATAATCTATCACTGTCTATAAATTATTATATAATTTTAGATGTATTTCCAAAATTGAATTCACTTCATATTTTCTCTCTGAATAGTATATATAAACCTGTTAAATAATATGTTATGTGTATTTTGAGTGGGTATCAAATTGAGAATTATACAAGAGAACAAGTCTACAAACAACATTTTATAAATTTCAAATTAGTTATTTTATTATAACGTATCAAAGAGAAATACAAAAATCGGAGATTATATTTACAAAAGAATCAATTTAATTTAAAATATTTTGTTTCGACATACAAACATATATCAGTAATATATAATTATTTTTATGTTATTTCAATGAAATGATAGTAAAGGCAATATGCATTTGATGATAATATAATTGTAAATGAGCCAATATAAAGATCAACATATATATAACAAGTATGTGACACAATCATACGTTATTGTAATGAAAATTTTTAATAAAAAAGTTTTATATAACATACAATATATATAAATAATAATATTATTTATATATATTGATAATATATATAATATATATAATAGATAATATAATAGAAATACATAATAGAAGAATGAATAATTGCAGTTACTGGAAAAAAAACAACTAATATTGATATATATTCATAGAATATATCGTATACATCGTGTATATATCGTATACATATTATTAATTTATTTGCATATAAGTCATAATGTTTCCATTCATTTTCTATAAATAAGGAATGTGCAGTATTATTTTATTATTCAGTATCGATTTTCATGTTTTGTCTCTCTTCTATATAATAATTATTACTATTTCTTAAAAAACATTGTTTTATAATAATCAGTTTAGTGGGGTTATATGTCGGTATAGGTAGGTATAAGTCCTTTTTTATTCACGTTCTGATTGGTTGTTGTCTGTCATGTGACTTTAACCACCCAATATGTGTTGTACTCTTACTCTCAATAGGTTAAATCGAATTAAATGATGAGATTCAAACCTATAAAAGTTTTATATTTTTAAATTTAAATCTTTGGCGCGTAAAAATAGTTCGATATTATTACAACAATCTAGTGTGGTCATTTAATCTTTACTTTCATTTTATTAATAGACCACATAACACTTTAAATAAAAGAGTAATAAATATAAAGATATTTAAAGATAAATAAATCAAACGTGCGTATATACTTTTAGATTATAATCACCTTAATGAATATATCCTTGATAAAATTCTAGTTGCATTTTAACCCTTATATATATATGTTAACAAGATCCTATTAAAGAAAATTCATTATTTTGATGGTGGCGGTAGTGTCTTGTCTATGGAACAGATCAGATCGGTCCGTGCACCCTGATTACGATACCGGCCAACTGAGGTGCCTTGTCCGTGCATTATTTTGATGCATTTCTGAATAAGATGAGTGCCTTTTTTCTCCCGTATATATAATTCAAACTAATGTACAACACACTAATAAAAATACGTCAATTCAGATAAGTCTATTTTGTCATCAGCTACATTACAAAGCAACAATTGTGAATGCAGCTGGCAGAGAATTGATGCCTTCCAAACACTGTTGTAGCATTGTCTGAAGTTTCCATGTAGCTCTTTCTTCTTCTTCCTTTGGTATGGGGCGTGATCTCGTCTTACAAAAGAGATCACTTATATACATCGGTCTTCATCTGGAAGGAGTCATTTTTCTTCGACGTTTATTATTTTCTATCCTACATCGATACATTTTGATGTGTTATTTTATTTTTAAAATTACAACTTTCAGGGTCTCTTTTAGAATATATACAAGTTATCTGTAGATATTTGTAATACACCTTGTAATATAAAAGAAGAAAAGAAAGGAGAGAAAACGATAAATTGATTGTCCGTAGCGTGGAGCTGAGTGACCACGAGATGCGCGCGCATCGAACGAGTTGTTGATACCTTTTGTATTTCGAATAATAAAGTTGAATTATCTTTGGTATATATATTTTTTTTTATATATAAAAATAAAGAGGAATAAAACAATATTATCTTTAAATATTTTGTGTGTGTAAAATACAATTTATTTTTCCATTGAAATAAATAATAATGTAAAAAGAGAATATCTTCGATTGGTTATGATGAACAGAGGTTTTGATGGAAATGTGTCATGTTTAGATCTCATATTTTGTCCATGTTTGTTTTCATCTCTCTACCTGTAATAATTAATTGAAGAAATTACCAGAATTCCAGTGGAGACTTCCAGAACATGTCTTCAGTCTTGAGCTCTCTCTGTATGAATTAAACAGGATATTGAAGAGAGCTTCTGCCTTTGATGTAAAGCTGAAAGAATAGATATGTCGTGCGCGCGCATGTGACCAAAATCATTTCTTCTTTTTGTTTTAAGCATTAGATTCCACCGAGAATGATCTTAGAAAAATCATATTTGCCATATGCGTTACATCTGTGCGCTATAAATGTCTACTGTTTATATTCACACTTTGTTTTATATTTTATAGTATATACAAATAATAAACAAACAACAGTGAAATTTATATATAGAGATGAGATTATTATAAGGGGTTAGAATTCCTAGAAGAAGATAGGCGAACAGTCTCGTCAAAATATCGAAATATGTTTTAATAAAAAAGTTTGATCCAAAATATGCACTTTTTTAATATATAAACATTTGTAAAAAAGGCACTTCTTTCAAGTGTAATAAATATATTTTTCAAAAATGCAATATTTTTCAAATAATGCACAAAATTTGCGCGCTGCAGACAAATTCATGATTATATCACAACAGTCTCTAGTTTTATAACTTCAAACAAAGGCCAACTGTGAACCATATTACACACAGATAGTGAGTACAAAGTAATGCTTTGGGTTTCAAATTCCAAAGTCGTTAATATTCTTTTCATCGCTGTTCCACAAACACGTATTTGATACCAGAAGAAACCAGGCGCTTTATAAATTAGTGTACTTATTTCCAATCGTTCGTCATTTATACAAATCTCTCAATTATAGACTTACTTATAATATGGAAGATTTGTATAATTAATTCGTATATACACTTTTACATTTTATATGTAATAGGTTTGAAATCAGTAGGTGTAGTTAAAACATTGTGGTGTGGAATGTAATGGAGCGATGGGGAAAACCAAGACATAAAGATGGTTCCGAAGATCCAATCACTAGCCTCTATAATGAAAAACAACCCGGAATAAATTGTGAAGTATTGCGCCATACTGTTGAGATCAATCCCACTACACGAACGGACACAAGTTTTCCAACAAACTTGGAGTATCACCATTAGGTGTGGATTACCATCTATATGTAGAGTGGTGTTCCATAAATTGACATTCGACGACTAAGCTCAGCGTTAGGTCGAGACCTGCTGTCAATTACTGAACCACTCCATTGATGGTCATTTATCAATCGAATTGTTAGGTTTGTTAAACAAAGGTGTAGGAAGGAAAGAATGTTGGAGGTCAATCCATCAAATAGCCAGCCCTGGTCACCTGTGTGCTACTCCAGCAATATGACGCTGTCTCAATAAAATTGGAACTATTTTTGGACGGAATTAAACCTCAGGTTCTCCCCCGATCTTTCTCTACCTCCGACTACCACCTTTTCCTATCAAAGGCCCATTTCCTCAGCGTGACAAACTTCGGAAATAGAGTTCGGGAGTTTTTCACTTCCAAGCCTAAGGAATGGAACAAATATGGAATTCGAAATTTAGCTGAGAGCTGGGAAGATCGCAGATATATTGGTGAATATTTCGAAGAACAAACACTATTTTATTGGCATTTGAATTTTCGGGTTTGAAAATTGATTACTTTTTACTCGCCTTCTGTATCCCATTGAATAATAAAATATGTAAAACATTTTGTGTAATTATTATTTTTAAAGGTCTGATACAGCTAACACAATTAAATATGCGCTATATATTTGCACAAAAATATATTTACCTGTAAATATATTAATTTATACGTAATGATAATATTCGAATATATAATTTTGTTATATTTTAATATTGTATATGTGAAATATTCATAGAAAAAGAATTTTTTAATAATTTATGCACCTACATATAATATCATATGTAAAAAGATTAAAAATAATTTTTAATAATTTTAAAGAGACCAATTTCTATCATCTCACTATGCGACCAAATAATAGAAAAACATAAAATAGACACCATTCCCTTAAATAAACCTTTAATAACTAACTGACTATGAGCATAATAGCATTACACTAGCCAAATGGTAAGCCCAAATGTTTTTGGGATAAAATAGAGAAAGCATTTATTTTCTCAAGATACTATTTCAAATTGTATTTCAGATGAAAAGTCAATTCTACAGATAGAACCTGTCAATCTAAAACCTTTTTTTCGTTTAAATAAGGAACCTCTTCTCTAAAAAGATTCGCTATATTTATATAATAGTTTAATTCACGTTTCTATTGTTCTTCCGAATTTGTGTTGTGGAACAAACATGTTATCAACCATCAGGCTTTGTTGCAAGCACCACGATGCGTATCTACGCTGCGCATCAATCTACCCCTGGATGAACGAGATGTGTTTCTTCACATAATTTGATTCTGTATATATCTTCCATTAATCCTTTGAGTTTTTCCTACGACTTGTAGCATATCGCGTATTTTTATCGATATATATATGTGATAATCTGTGTATAGCAATAAGTAACCCACCACAATCTATGCAATGTATCGTCAAAAGATTTAATAAAAGTTAGGCTTCGCGAAAAAGGGAATAACAATTAACAGGATTGCATCAACCAGAAAGTAAAGATCACTGCTCAGGACCCCCCCCCCCCCCCCATAAAACTAAAGTTCAAAGACCTTCTTCTTCCTGGAAGATTGCAATCATGGCAACAATGGAGGTACTAAGCCAATCACAGTTAGCATGACAAATCAACAACCAATCACCTTTAAGCATGACCAACTATTAGCGAATCAGCAAAAAGAACGGAAAGATATCCACCAATGAGAAGCCGAGAGAGTTAATGACGTTGATCTCGGACAAGAAGTTAGAGAGAAGGTAGGTGACCGTGCTAGAAGCAAGGTGTGCTCAACTTAGGCTCCAACCAAGGTAGTATCCTCTCCATAATGTGAAAGGCAAAGTACCTCCTCCAGTCACATCACTCTCTCCCTTTCGCAAAAGTCTATGTTTCTACCCATCCAGGTGTGCTTGTTATTCCCTGTGGAAACTCACCATTCGACCAAGACTGCGGCATCAATCACCAATCCAATCAAATCCACCCAACTACACAACTCAACATAAGGATCCGACATAGAGTCGACAGGATTCACACCGATTCTCACAGTAAGCCGACAGGATCAACCCGAATATTATAGTGGGTCGACAAGGAACAAATCGAATGATGTCGACAGGATCAATCGAAACATTATATATATATGTAAATATGTGAAATAGTTAAAAAATAGAAACATGTAAATATAGTTAAGGATTTGCATTGTAATTAAGAAAAAGCTTCTCTCGCTGGGGGCAGTCGCGTGAAACTGCTCTCGCTGGCAGGCAGGTGCGCGCGCAGGAAGTCACGTGCTAGTGTTCTCGCCGGCAGGCACGCGCGCGCCGGCAGTCGCGTGCTTTTTGTTCAAGAACATTCTTTTAAAAATAAACGAACGGTAAACAACGGTATTCGGTTGTTTTTAATTTTAGCTTTCGAGGCATAAAGGGAAGTTACCCTACGCTCACAAAACTACATCACTGGTCCCTCGAGCCGGATGGCACTTTGGTCACCGGTTAATTTAAAGTTTAAATTCTTGGAAAGTTATTCGAGTTGATCGGTTGGACACGCTCCTTGATGAACGTCCAGGCTTACTGATTTTGAAAAGAATAACTGAACTTTGAAAATACCAATTGTTGTCTCATTATGGAAAACAACGTAATTCCCAAGATTGGTGCTGCTAGGAGTCGCCATGAACCATCCCGCCTGGAATACAAGAAGCTAGGAAGTCCAACTAGTACTGGAGCAAAAGCAAAGACGTACTTAGGACAGCTCGCATTCCTCAAGGATGAGATGGGGGTTGACCCAGCATTAATTGGTTCCCTCGGTAATTGGAAGTTAAAGGAATGGTATCTTTCCTTGGAATTGTATCATTATTCTTGTCTCGAATAAATTGCCGTGTCATCCTGAATTTTGTCTTTCCTAATTTTCTACATTACAAAATCATCGTTTTATCTAGTGAACATTTTTTCCCGGTCCCTTGAAAAATACTCGATAAGTTGAATAAATTCAATATTAATTGGTTCCCTCGGTAATTGGAAGTTAAAGGAATAGTATCTTTGCCTTGGAATTGTATCATTATTCTTGTCTCAAATAAATTGCCGTGTCATCCTGAGATAATCTTACTTTTAATAAAGAATCTTTAAGATAATAAACTTAGTGATAATAAAACTTATAGATAAAAAACTTATCATCGTCGCAATGGTGGCGCTGCTTGCGAGTTAAATCTACAAATCTGCAAATAACTCTAAGGATATTCAAGATATTCAAGAAATTTTTTTCAAATACCTTCCCGGGGATATACCTAATAATATCCCAAATTTTCACGGCGATTGGATGTATGGTTTTTGAATCTATAGAGTACACACAGACAGACATTCAATTATATATATATACTAGCGGATGTACCCGGCTTCGCCCGGGTTTTACCCGAGTAAAGGTTTGTATAACGAACATTTGTTAAAACAATTCTCTATAAACATATAAAAAAATAATAGATATATTTTGATAATTTGAAACTCGTAAATTTGAATCTCTCGATAAAGTGATCATTTTTTCCCAGTCCCTGTGTGCCGTGTCATCCTAAATTTTATATTTCCTAATTTTCTACATTACAAAATAATCGTTTTATCTAGTGAACTTTTTTCCGGTCCCTTAAAAAATACTCGATAAGTTGATTTCGATAATTTGAAACTCGTAAATTTGAATCTCTCGATAAAGTGATCATTTTTTCCGGTTTTACCCGAGTAAAGGTTTGTCTAACGAACATTTGTTAAAACAATTCTCTATAAACATATAAAAATAATAATAGATATATTTTGATAGTTTGAAACTCGTAAATTTGAATCTCTCGATAAGTGATCATTTTTTCCGGTCCCTGTGTGCCGTGGCATCCTGAATTTTGTATTTCCTAATTTTCTACATTACAAAATAATCGTTTTATCTAGTGAACATTTTTTCCCGGTCCCTTAAAAGATACTCGATAAATTGATTTCGATAATTTGAAACTCGTAAATTTGAATCTCTCGATAAAGTGATCATTTTTTCCCGGTCCCTGTGTGCCGTGTCATCCTGAATTTTGTCTTTCCTAATTTTCTACATTACAAAATCATCGTTTTATCTAGTGAACATTTTTCCCGGTCCCTTGAAAAATACTCGATAAGTTGAATAAAATCATGGTCGTTTATGGAAGATGGACGTAGTTCCCGGAGGTCACCCACGAGGCTTTTTTCTTGTCTACTTGGCACAGCTGTGTCACCAACTCTGCCCCCGCGCGCCAGGACCTATTGATACTTATCGAGTATTTTTCAAGGGACCGGGAAAAATGTTCACTAGATAAAACGATTATTTTGTAATGTAGAAAATTAGGAAAGACAAAATTCAGGATGACACGGCACACAGGGACCGGGAAAAAATGATCACTTTATCGAGAGATTCAAATTTACGAGTTTCAAATTATCGAAATCAAATTATCGAGTATTTTTTAAGGGACCGGGAAAAATGTTCACTAGATAAAACGATTATTTTGTAATGTAGAGAATTAGGAAATACAAAATTCAGGATGACACGGCACACAGGGACCGGGAAAAAATGATCACTTTATCGAGAGATTCAAATTTACGAGTTTCAAATTATCAAAATATATATATTATTTTTTTATATGTTTATAGAGAATTGTTTTAACAAATGTTCGTTATACAAACCTTTACTCGGGTAAAACCGTAAAAAATGATCACTTTATCGAGAGATTCAAATTTACGAGTTTCAAATTATCGAAATCAAATTATCGAGTATTTTTTAAGGGACCGGGAAAAATGTTCACTAGATAAAACGATTATTTTGTAATGTAGAGAATTAGGAAATACAAAATTCAGGATGACACGGCACACAGGGACCGGGAAAAAATGATCACTTTATCGAGAGATTCAAATTTACGAGTTTCAAATTATCAAAATATATATATTATTTTTTTATATGTTTATACAGAATTGTTTTAACAAATGTTCGTTATACAAACCTTTACTCGGGTAAAACCGTAAAAAATGATCACTTTATCGAGAGATTCAAATTTACGAGTTTCAAATTATCGAAATCAACTTATCGAGTATTTTTTAAGGGACCGGGAAAAAATGTTCACTAGATAAAACGATTATTTTGTAATGTAGAAAATTAGGAAATACAAAATTCAGGATGACACGGCACACAGGGACCGGGAAGAATGATCACTTTATCGAGAGATTCAAATTTGCGAGTTTCAAATTATCAAAATATATCTATTATTTTTTATATGTCTATAGAGAATCGTTTTAACAAATGTTCGTTATACAAACCTTTACTCGGGTAAAACCCGGGCGAAGCCGGGTACATCCGCTAAATGCCGGGTACATCCGGTAGTTTAACAACCATCATGACTGTGTGAAGTAGAATGCGTCTGCCTTTGTTATTAAGACTGGGAAACTACTCAGTGGCAGGCCGACTTAGCTATTAAAGAAATGGCCGCCTTTGACATGAGGAGCCATGTGCAGCCGCTCCTAACATGGGAGTACAGACTCATCCTGCTTACCTGGATTAGGAGCCCTTACAGGGTACTATCAGCTGGATCAGCTGAGCCCAGGTTTTTTAGTGAGATTGTTACTGCTCCCACTCCTCCTTTTCATCCGGGCTTGGGACCGGCGAAGGAGGAGTTTTGACATAGCTATCTATGCTTTTAAGTTGTACATCTGTGTGATGTATTTACAGTATATGGAATTATAGCCTCATACATACCATTTTTAAAATTATCCCTATTACACGGTGTACAGGCCATGATAATCATTGTGGGTAGAAGTTGGCGACTGCTTTTACTGTAAATGCACCATATGTTTACACATGTGAAAAGCAGTTCGACTTTGCACTTAAAATGTGCCAGAGCCCTGTTTGGTTACTTTCACTCACTGGTGGGGTTGAACTTTTGCAATAATCGGGGGTCATTGGAGAATTTATTTTTTATCAGAAAAAAAGTACCCAATGCGGGTTTGGATCCCGGGTCGTAGCGGTCGAAAACCAACGGTTTAGACCATCCTTCCACCGACTCCTTTCTTTATACTTGAATTAGGTAACAACACACATTAAACCTTACACTAAGCGCCATCTCACAAATAGAATTCAATGACCATATATCCATATATTAATGATATATTGATGATTTAATGATAGATGGCGTCAGCTTTTGACGTCTATTTTGACGGGAGAGGCGACCTTTGTCTCTTTAGATCAATATCCTCCCGGAAAATTTTCCACCTATATTTTAGCCATAGATTTGGCCCAGCCACTTTGCCAGCTAAACACCTCTTTGGCAGATTTTCAAGATTCCATTAGATCCCGTGTGGATATCATGGAATAAAGTCCGCCCTAGACTGACGAGGGCCATTAGCCAGAAACCATGGTCTCTAGGTGGACGCTTCTCAGTTTGCCAAAGCTGGTGTTGTGGCTTTGTCACCGACCCGAGGCCGCTTAAAAAATACTCGATAAGTTGATTTCGTTAATTTGAAACTCGTAAATTTGAATCTCTCGATAAAGTGATCATTTTTTCCGGTTTTACCCGAGTAAAGGTTTGTCTAACGAACATTTGTTAAAACAATTCTCTATAAACATAAAAAAAAAAAATAGATATATTTTGATAATTTGAATCTCTCGATAAAGTGATCATTTTTTCCCGGTCCCTGTGTGCCGTGTCATCCTGAATTTTGTATTTCCTAATTTTCTACATTACAAAATAATCGTTTTATCTAGTGAACATTTTTTCCCGGTCCCTTAAAAAATACTCGATAAGTTGATTTCGATAATTTGAAACACGTAAATTTGAATCTCTCGATAAAGTGATCATTTTTTCCCGGTCCCTGTGTGCCGTGTCATCCTGAATTTCGTCTTTCCTAATTTTCTACATTACAAAATCATCGTTTTATCTAGTGAACATTTTTTCCCGGTCCCTTGAAAAATACTCGATAAGTTCAATAAAATCATGGTCGTTTATGGAAGATGGACGTAGTTCCCGTAGAGCCAATAGATGCCGGACGTAGAGCCAATAGAGGTGTTGCCCGAGTAACAAGTCAGTTGGACCAAACAATAAACTACAGCACGATGTAGCCTATTGGATGATATAAAGAATCGCTTCAATACACGTTCGCGAAGAAAAATGCAGATCGATGTACTTCAATGCGAGATTTGCAAAGGTGATGGAAGACCTAGTAACAAAAATCCATTCTTTGTTGGTCAGTGTGGTCATGTATTTTGCGAATTTTGCCACCAAATTAACTTCCCGTTTCGGAAAAACAATGCAAGTTATCGATGTCCAAACTGCTTTGAACCAACTCCAATATTCATGGCCATAAGGAATAAAAATAAAATCCAAAATCTCCGAAAACTGTTCAGTGAAGTCATTAAGAAAGTTGAAGATGGACGAGGAAAACTGAATTAAGAATCTTCTATCATTATATTTCTTAACAAAATTTCTTTAAAAAAATCTCTACTGTATATACATCTATTTAATGTTAACCATGTATATTATATATTGTATATTATACAATTTTCAAACATTATTATTTGCTTTCAAGAGCAGACTGGTTTCCTGAACGTTGTCTCTCTTTTTCGATCCAGGAGGTATAGGTACTTGAATATATTCTGCTATATTAGTTTCTTGAAGATGCATCTGGCATTGGTAGATAATAGCATCATCTTTCGAATCTTTATAGAGGTCCAAGTTCCCTTTGTAATGGACAACAGCATTAGCAATGGCATTCACAACGCCATAATCCAATTTGAGCAATTGCAGCTGAAGATAGGCATCGTTTGCTTCAGCCATATAAGCATTAAACGCTTTATGCCATCGTTCCCAAAAGGCTTCAAGTATAGCAAGAGCATCGTCTCGAAAATCCAAATGAACGAAACGACCTTTTGATAGAAGTTGGAACATCTAAAATAAACTCTCACTCCTCCTTTTTCTCTTCTTCTTTCTTATCTTCACTCAATCATATTATAAACTCTCACTTGTATATTATATTTATATCTTGTATATTCTAATAAAAGCATCTTAATAAATGCTCAATATTAGATAAAGTCTTTTTTTTACCTGTTTAAAAATACAAAAACGACTGTTAAATAATAGAACCATGGCCTTCTTGATTTGTATAAATACTTGTGTTTATCTTAAAACAATACAATTATTGAAGGCCTTTAGAATGTCTAAGCATATATATATTTTTAAAAAGTATAATAAAATATCGATTGCATAGCTAATAGACTTAATTTACAAGTTTAGAATATAAAAGTTATTTTGTTAATTGGTAGAAAAACAATTGTACACGTACCTTGAGATCGGTTTATCAGGTTTATCAGGTTTAATCAGGTGAACCATATTTCAGACTTTTATTTGCTCTGTAAGTATGTTAGAAATTGATCGCAAGATTTGTGGACAGACAGACATGGAAACAAGTTAAATAAAAGCTTTTAAAAGTCTTTAAGGTTTAAAATTTGGATAATGACTGGATATGGTTTAGTTAGGAAAGAAATGGATAGACAGTTAATACTTTTTAATTATCTCCTTGTAATATAATTTGACCATTTGTTAAACCAATTCAGAATTTTTGATTGTTAGATCCTACGGAATTATTATATTCCGTATATTTAGATAGTTATTAAAAGAATTTGTTTAGCCAAGCTAGTATTTTGTCCTGACTGACAATACATCTATGATCCCCTTGGCTTGGTCAACCATTTCAAAATAAAGGGAATCATTATTCTTCAACGAACTTGGATTGCTGGTATTGGATGGGACGAGGAACTTACGCCAGACATCAATGCAGCGTGGAAACTGTGGCTCAGTAAGCTTAAAGAAATTCATCTCGTTCAAGTGCCACGGTGCTACCATCCAGACCTGCTCAGCATTCGACAAGTGGAGGTACACACATTCGTTGATGCCAGCCAAGAAGCTTTCTCCGCTGTAACCTACCTGCGAATGGAAACGAGAAATGGAAACATTACTACAACTCTCTTTGGCTCCAAAGAAAGAGTAGCCCCATTGAAGAAGCTTACCATACCAAAATTGGAGCTGCAAGGCTGCGTGCTGTGAACGAGATTCGCTGTCCTTCTTCGCTCCGAACTGCGACTTCCAAAAGTGGACAGGGAGGTTTTTTGGAGCGACTCCAAGACGGTTCTGGCCTGGATCCGCTCTGAAGCAGGACGCTACAAGGAGTTTGTGGCTAACAGAGTCGGCGAGATCCAGGAAGCGACAAAAGGAACCGACTGGAGATGAGTTCCAACAAGCGAGAATCCTGCTGATATAGCGACCAGATTTGAAACAGAGATTTCATTTGAACCTACGGACATGTGGTACACTGGGCCAGAATTCCTTAAAAGACCAGAAGAGGAGTGGCCCAAGGAAGCAAAAGTCAAAGACTTAGGAATTATTTTAGCGAATCGGATGCTAAAGCTTGGGGACGATTCCAGAGTCAACCCGTCTTCAGACGTAGAGTGCGGACGGAAATCAGGCAAGCTGATAAGCAAAATTAGTCAACGCCTATTATCTGAGAAGAAGTTTGAAACATTTGTGGATATCGAACGTTTTGTAATGATGCTTTGGAAAGCAGCCAAACTCTGGAGGGACAAGACGCAAAGGAAGAGGCGAAGACTCCACCGTCCTTTGACACGACTCTTGAATCTTGAAGATTTCAGCTCCCTCAACCGATTAGTCTGTCGAGCACCGCAGGCAGTTCAAAAGGCTGCCCGATTCTGGTACAAGAAGACCTTCCACAAAAGCGGTGAGTTGAATCCACCATGGAAAGTTGCCATGGAAAATAATAAAGTACGGCAGCACAGTTTCACTGGCAGCCCCGAAGAATACAGGTCAGCAGTGACGACACTTGTGCAGTGGGTGCAGAGTGAGTCATTTCCAAGAGAAATTGCAGAGCTTGCAAAGGGTAGAATAGTGAAGAAAGCGAAAATAGTACGACTTTCTCCATGCTTCATTAATGGGATTATTTGCCTCAAAAGTCGCATTCTCCAAGCCAACAAGGTTTCCAGCAAAGCAGAAGACACCTGCAATTCTCCCTTCCGATCACCACGTCACGGTGTTACTCATTCAGGCCGAGCACGAGCGATGTGCCCACCAAGGTTCAGAAACATTGCTGAACAATCTCCGTGGGAGATTCTGGATCATAGATGGAAGGCAGACGGTTCTACGAACAATACGGAAGTGTCCTAGGTGCAGACTTTCTAGGGCTTCACCAGTGATTCCGGAGATGGGCCAACTCCCACACAACAGACTTGCCGCCTACCAGCGCCCATTCACGTTCACTGGGCTAGACGCCTTTGGGAAATTTGACTGTGACTGTCAGAAGGCGACATGAGAAGCGATGGGTTATCATTTTCACGTGCCTCGTCACTCGAGCCATCCATCTGGAAGTGGTGCACGCCTTGAGTACAGAGGAATTCATGATGGGGCTTTCCCGGTTTATCGACACTCGCGGAAGGCCTGACACCATCTATAGCGACAACAGGACCAACTTCGTGGGAGCAAGTAAGGAGCTCAAGCTTGCGGCTAGTGAAATAGACTTTGAATTGATGGCTGCCAGTGGAAGGTTCGGCCCCGTCAAATGGAAATTCAACCCACCTGCGGCACCGCACTTT
Organism: Cordylochernes scorpioides; assembly: GCA_030710605.1. Taxonomy (NCBI): domain Eukaryota; kingdom Metazoa; phylum Arthropoda; class Arachnida; order Pseudoscorpiones; family Chernetidae; genus Cordylochernes; species Cordylochernes scorpioides. The sequence continues at coordinate 69,848,594 of CP092871.1, read as the reverse complement.
GGAGGAGTTTGGGAGCGTCTCATCAAATCAGTGAATAAATGTCTGCGCGCGACGCTTAATGAGGTAAATCCAAAAGATACAACTTTACTCACAGCCCTCAAATCAGCGGAGAACATCATTAACAGTCGTCCATTAACCTGCGTCTCAAGTGATCATACCGAGGAAGACTCACTCCGAATCATTTTCTTCGTGAGGCTAACGATGCTGGTCCCTCCATTCCGAAGTTAATCGAGGCAAAAGAGCAATGGAAAAGAGCACAGCAGTTGAATAACGAGTTCTGGATCAAATGGACTAGGGATTACATTCCCAAGCTCATGACAAGAGGCAAATGGCATCACCAAACGGAGCCGATAAGGACTGGAGATCTAGTTTTTCTCGTAGATGAGCTACATCCCAGGAACATGTGGAAGCGCGTTTTGTCTCCGATGTACACTTTGAACCTGACGGCCAAGTACGCGTCGCTACGATCACTACCAAGCAGAACGGGAAAGCGGTGATCTACAAGCGACCAGTGACAAAGATCTGCCCCCTTGGATTAAGAATGGAACTTGGCGAAAGGAGAAGAAGATTCATGAAGACCAGCTCCATAAATCAGGGGCCGGAATGTAAATATGTGAAATATTTATAAAATAGAAACCTGTATATATAGTTAAGGAAATGCATTGTAATTAAGAAAAGGCTTCCCTCGCTGGCGGGCGGTCGCGTGTGAAACTGCTCTCGCTGGCAGGCAGACGCGTGTTTTTTGTTCAAAAACATTCTTTTAAAAATAAACGAACGGTAAACAACGGTCTTCGGTTGTTTTTAATTTTAGCTTTCGAGGCATAAAGGGAAGTTACCCTACGCTCGTAAAACTACAATATATATGTGGTGACCACACTTTGCTTCAGTGAGCGCGAACTGGGACAAAGATTCACTACACATACGGGCAGTAGTGTGGCGGCCTCACTACGCTTCGGCAAGCGCGATCTGGGAGAACATCTCACTACGCATGCGCGGGCGGCTTCTAGGACTCTTGGCACGCGCGTCGTTCGAACAACAAGGCTTTCTTACAGCTGCCGTTACTTCTTTCCTCTCTATATATTTCGGGGCTTCAAATAAATAAATTTATTTTATAAAAGTAATTATAATTTTATCAGCGGCCTTTACAAAAGCCACATCAACACGCACGCAACCATTCCACATATATATTAGAGCAGAGAGGACGCTATCAAACACGTCACCAGGTTGAGTATAAGGGAGAGATGTAATAATACAAGGGGGTTAGCTGCGGATATTGAATAAACAGTCGCGGACGGGACTCTGCAGATGGCTCTGCATTTCCATCGACAAAACTACAGAGTTCCAAAGTGACAAAGTTGTATGGAGCTGGGGTTGGGGCAGCACCATCCCAGCGGAGGTGTGACAGCGGTGGTATGGAGAGGTCACGCGAGCCAACAACGGCTGGTACAGAAGAGTCTCATTAGAAGCTGGTTTGTGATCAAAATATGCAATGTAAAACGACCTTGTTATTCCCTTGAATAGACTCCAATGAGAGATAAAAAGCTCAACATAAGATAAGCATGGCGCCACTGGGGAACAGGACATGCTCAAAAACAGAGAAACTGAAGAAGATATCTTCATCGTTCTTTCTTTTTGTACAAAAGGTGATCTTATACCTGATCTTCAAATAATTATATATGTGAAGATTTGATAACAGCATATTTATTCCATCATCTGACCATCTTCAAGGATAACGTTGTTGCTGCATGGTGGATCTTAGTGGAATAGATTTGTTGTCGACACAAACTTATTGCCAGATATTTTCACTTTATCACTATCTCTACATTCAATGTTCTACGAATGTCCTACCATATTCCCTAATTAAAAACCAAACCAATTGGTAAAAATAATGAAAGGACTTTCACCATTCGTCCTTCAAAACTACATCAATCAATTAAAATGTTTTAGCACTCAAAATTCTTTGGGCTATATTAATTAGCATTTTAGCATCAATCTGCTCAAAAACGGTTTTAAATAAGAATATTATATTATTTTATTAATCGATACAATTTAATTAATAGCCCCTGTGGCGTGATGTGATAAAGAGAAGTTTAATATTTTCCCCATCAGTCTTCAAACTAAACCAGTGTCTGTCATTTTCTTTCACGCGAACTCTTCTCTCTCTCGCAACGGCTCTTTTAATTAAAAAGGTAAACCTATATTGTGTGTCTGCGCTACCGATAAAATTTTCAAACGCATAGCGCTAGGCCTTTAGTCTTTTTTATTTACTCTGCACTTTTATTTTATTTTAAAAGCAATCTCTACATTTTAGCGGAAGAAATTGAATTATTGGATAGTAGAAAAATTTTGGGTAGCACTATATGTTTTTGCTTTGTTGATAAATGATACTAAATATTATATATTTCAAATCTGAGATTGTTTTAAGGTATACTATTCTCATTTTCATTTCTCCGTTACCATGACAATTGATGAAATTTACGAATAAATGAAATGGATGAAGGATTAGTAGAAATCAAGAAAGGTTATCTTGTGTGGATGTAGGTATGTATTTATCAGAGGGATGGTAAAATGTGTGCAATAAGATGCTAAAAGAAATAGAAATATCAGATTATCTCTCTAAATTTAGTTAACGCAGAATATTGACTCACATTTGATTTTTCTAAAATATTCTACCTTTCTTTCCTTGGCATCGCCCCTTACAGAGATAATGACAGAATCTTCAAGATTCCACGAAATTGCCTCCCTAGTAATTGAATACTCTTTCGTCCATAACTACAGCAGTAAGAACGCTTATCAAAGTGACGTTACTCACTAAGTAAAAACAACAGATAACAATCAAGAACTGTGTTAAACAAATGTTAGATTATCAAGTGATACTCTGAATTTTTCATCTTATACCAGGAGTTAAACATCGCAGCCTCGGAATATACATCTGATTCTATTTTCGAACTATTTACAAACTCTGAACATACCAAGAATTGTCAAATAATTAGGATAATAACCTCCGAACCTAAAATCACAAAATCCTAGAATATAATATATATGCCAACGTACTTTATATGATAGCCTTGCAAGTTCGACCCTTGTATATTAGATAGATAACAGAATTGTAATTAAAATCGGAACATAAGAAATATATATTCTAAAATTCACTCATTTTTCAACAGATATTATGAAGACCCCAATAAAAAACTCGGAATTACCAAATTTTTTATCACGATAGCCAGATCACAAAAGCAGCAATATTAAAACTAGAATCAGTATAAATGCAAATTCTAATTGAGAGAACAACAATATATTTTTCAAGTAAAGAAATGTGTGTCGACGTATCATCTTCCGCCCAACGTACGGATATAAAAAACAAAGCACGCTTAGCTTTGATCATTTCTCTTAGTTCATATATCTTAATTTGCATTGTTTATTTTATGGATGTAATATATAAAATATAGTTGATTCTAAATTTGAGAAAAGTCAAAAGTTTAAAAAGTTTAAGAAAAACTAAGTAATTTGCTAAGGTTACGGTTCTAAGAGCCATAATTTATGATACATATCTACATGGCTCTTCGGGACAGGGTTGGACAGGGATGCCATCCTCGCTGCGGCGAAATTCAAGATCTACGGTTTCTTTGTAGGGGTGGAGATGGAAGGTGTCAGGGACGACCTGACTATGTTAAGTACGTCCCTCCGCAAGTGGTGGAGGCCCCCTATCTGATTATACTTTTCCTTTCCCCTTTCTCTGTAAGTAACAGAGGATCGAATAAAAGTTGTCGTTGTTACATATCTACACAAATGCATGAAAAATGACAGACTCTATCTGAAATATATTTCCCATTTCTGCACTACAGTTTCTTTATAACATTAGGAGCTGTCCAACCTCCCTATGGGCAGATTTACAAGAAGAGAAATTCACATCAAATGAGGAGAGGGTTAGAGATGAGATATATATATAAAAGTAGATCAGTAAAAAGGCAAATTTCCAAGAATAAATATTGGGTTATATAAGATTATTCTAATATTCCAAATCAGTTAAATATTTAATCTGGCATCCCATTATCAACCTTACATTTTGATACTTATCTGCTTCTTTAGAAATAATAACAAAACGTGTTTTGAAAGCGTTGAATGTATTATTAATGAAATTATTTGTGGGTGCTCTCTCTTTTTTTAAAACGATAAAAATGTGCACAGGCAACATGCTCTATTGCCATCAAATATGCCAACCATATTTGTATTATAGAATTTAAAATAGTGTGAGGTTATTATTGTGGAAATCGGTAAAATAAATAAAAATTCTCTATCGGTATGTCTTTAAAAGTGTTCAGTAAACGGTCACGCCGTTCTCTCGAGTCACCACTCGTACTGTTCGCCGCATGTTCACGCCTGGCTGCCAATCACCTAGTTCCCTAGAAGGTGGGAGGAACATCTGAACATCCCCACCAACAAAGGCTGCTCCGGTCCTGTGCATCATCCGGACGTGGCAGCAAGTCTAGCAATGCACGCCTTGCCTCATCCTACCCACCCGGCTTCGGCGTGACAATCCTGTCGCCCCAAGGACCTGTCGCTGGCCCACCCGTACTGGTCCTGCCTCTGCGTCAGGCCTCTCATTTAAGTAGATTCCCTTACCCTTAATTATTTTTATAAATCTTTTAAATATGGATTCTTTTTGGTATTTTTAATATATATGTGTAGTTTTGTTAACAAAAATTAGGTTATTGCTAATAATTTTTACAAAAAAGATTGATTTTTCATTGCCGTCCCCAGTAAATGATCCAATTTTTCAAGCTTTTTCAAAATATTTTAAGGAACATTTTAGTTGAATTTTTGTGTGTATTTTATTTTCAGGCTTTAAATATTATTTTATAGTATTAAATGTCTTTTGAAATTTTTTCACAAAATATTGGTAGAAGTTATGTAGCAGTTGACCATTTAATTCACCATGCTATTCAATCAGATGCCGATATTATTTTGATTCAAGAAGTACCTCCAAATAAGTGTGATAATAAACTATTATCTTGGCATAAAATATTAAATGACAATAATAAACTAATTTCTTTTATTAATCCAAAACATAGTGTATTTTGCTTAGAGAGTTCAGATTTTCATATTGTTGTTCAGGTTACATTATCAGATGATATTAAACTTCAAATAATTAATTGTTATATACCTCCTATAGAATTAAATCAGGATAATGCTGACTTTACTAATCTTATTGAGGCAACTGTCTGTTACTACGAAATATCTATACTTGGGATATCCGCTTACAAGTGCAAATTCACTAAACAAGGTAGCGTCGCACTACAAGGGCAAAGCCCTGGCAGCAATTGGCGCTGTGTGGCAGGTTCTGACAAAATCCAAGATGAACTCTCTAAATGCGGCAATGAGATTACTTGATTCGACGGTCTTACCTCACATGCTATACGCCGCACCCTGCTGGGCACTCAACCAAGTAAAGGTAGTTGATCAGGTTCAGAATATTTTCTTAAGACGCTACCTAAATTTACCAAAATATACTCCGGGCTTTATGCTAAGAATGGAGTGTGGACGAGTATCACAGGAAGTTATCATTATTAAACAGGTCCTGAGATTTTGGGTGAGGATTATGAAAATGGAAGAGAGTAGGTTGCCCCGGGCATGTTTGTCACACCTCTGGACATTACACAGCAATCAAAGGGCTGGTTTAACCTTTGTCGAAAACCTGTCAACCATTTTAGACTCAAACGGTTTTTCGTTCCTGAAGGGTTGTCCGGATTACGCTGCAATAATGACTGAAATCCCTGGTATTATTCGAATAGCAACCGAACAAAGCATCCAAAACGACATGGCGAAAATCCTAAATACTTCACATTACAGTCACTTCAAATACCTAAAAAATTCAATAACAGCAGAACGATATTTATTCACAACTATTCCTCTAGCAATTAAAAGATTTTTTGCACAACTGAGACTCCTTTGGACGATCTTCCCAGAAAATCGTTCAAATCGCTGGAAAATTGATTTGACTCTAACTTGCGATCTGTGTAAAAACAGAATCCAAGACGAAATTATGCATATAATATTTGGATGCTCTTGCTTAGAGAAACAGAGGAAAGAAATTTTGGGTGACTTACCCTGGTCTCAACCTGACTGCCAACAAATTTGCAGCTGGATGAACACACTGATGGTTGATCAGGGTCTCTCCCTCGGTTTATATAAATTCTACAAGGCCGCAGTCAATGTCCGTTGGAGAACAACGGAAGCGCCGAATGTCGTGGTTTGCTTGGAGGAAGAAAACGAAGATTGAATGCGGCTGATTCAACACTAGCCCTCTCAATGATACCCTAACCTTGACATATTTTAAACATTGGTACTTTAATTTAAATTTTTAATCATGTATGGTTCCTTTTGCTCTGTATGTTTATTTTTTGTATATATGGTTATATTTTTTTTTTTTTCTTTCTTCTCGCTTTTCTTTTTCCTTATTACTTCCTGTATTTTAGTTTTTACTTTCGAAATATCTTCCTTTGCTAAATCCTGTAGAGGGGAATCATGTATAGGGCTGGATGCCCCAATAAAAAGGCTTGTGTGTGTGTGTGTGTGTGTGTGTGTGTGTGTACTAATCTTATTATTAATTTAACTAGCAATGTTAGAAATTCTCCTCACAATAATATTATTATTGGAGATTTTAATGCCCATAATCAACTATTTGGAGGGAATACGACGGATAATAGGGGGGATATGTTGTATGATTATATTTTTTCAAACAATTTAATTTTAGTTTCTGATCCTAATATTTGCTCTTTTGATAATGATAGGTCACAAACTTTTATTGATTTTACTTTTTGTTCAATAGACATTTTTGAAAATGTTGAATGGCATGCAAATCCTTTTATGAGTATTAGTGATTACATTGTTGTTAATCTAATTTTTAATTTACAAATTCCGACTAGTTCTGAGGGCAATATTTTATTACACTTTAATGTTAATAATAATTATCATAAGAAATTTTTACAAAAATGTATTAAAATTTTTTGGAATTTTGAGTTATTAGATAGTTCAACAGTGAAAGCTGTTGATATTGATAATCAAATTTAAAAAATTGAAGAGGGTTTTTAAAAATGACTTGTATATCTTTACGGAATAATAGACACCTTAATGTTAATTTAACTAGGAAAAAATTTAATCCTTGGTGGCATTATCAATTAAATATTTTAAAGAAAAAAAGCTATGGCATTAAAGCGATTATTTAAGCGTACGATAGGTAATAATGATTTAAGACTTCAGAGGAAAATAAAATTTAAAGAAGCTTTATCCTTATATAAAAAGTATTAAAAAATTTAAAAATGAATATTATAGAAAATGTTTTAGTAATGTTAGATTAAGTAACCCCTTTACAACTCCTTATAAATTTGTTAATAATAAATTATTTAGACCATTGACTTTTACATCATTTAGAATTAATGACAATAATTATACTTTGACAGCAGATGAAAGTTTAGATTTTTTTATAAAAAGTAAATTTGGATTAGAGAATGAATTAGAAGAGGGATTTAGTAGAGATCTTAAGTTTGAATTTAATGATAATTTTGAACCTATTAATTATACGGAAATTATAACAGCTCTATGTCAGATGGGAGGTAAAAAAAGCACCTGGACCAGATGGCATTATGAGAAATCCTATAAAAATTTTAAACAAATTATTTCCAGATATTCTCCCCAATTTGTATAATTGCTGTTTAAAGATTAGTTACTTCCTGATTGTTGGAAGATTAGCAAGATTATATTACTTCGTAAAGATAATAGGGACATACATAATATAAATTCAGTCAGACCAATTTCTTTATTAAATATTTTAGGAAAAATTTGGATAAAATTATTGTAACAAGAACTAATTATTTTTTACAAGTAACTTCAAGTTTAAGTAATTTTCAATATGGTTTTAGGTGGGGTAGATCGTGTACAGATGTTCTTTTTGAACTAAAAAATTTAATATATAATAGTAAAATTAATAGGAAACACACTATTTTGATTTCTTTAGATATAGAAGGGGCTTTTGATAATGCATCACATAAGATAATTATAGAAGCATCAAAAAAATTGAATATCCCGGATTATATTGTAAATATTTTTAATAGCTTTTTATTTAATAGAAAAACCTTTTCAGATGTTTCCCCTAGGAGCATAAAAAATCCACTTAAAATAGAAAAAGGATGTCCTCAGGGTAGTAATAGGGGTCCTCTTTTTTGGATAATATTAATGAACTCGGTTTTTGATATTCTGGATTTACAAAATACTAAAATTTTTGCATATGCCGATGACCTCATTTTTATTGATTTTGAAGATAGCATGGCAAAGTTAGAAAAAGTTTGCAATATTTGTTTAGAAAAAATTCTGATTGGCTTAAAAATAATAAATTAAAAATTTCTTCGGAAAAATGTTCAGCACTTTATTTTGCTCCTTCTGGTTTAAATAAGGGTTTCGGTAAAGGGGGGTTAGGAATCCTGTGATTAAGATTAACAATAGGTGCATAAATTTTTCTAATAATATTAAAATATTGGGTAAAGTTTTTAATAGATTTTTGAGTTGGATTGATCATTTGAAATTTATAAAACAAAAAATACAAAAAAGGGGGAAAATTTAAGAAAAATGACATCGTCAAAATGGGGCTTATCTCCAGCAGTTGTTAAACGTATCTATCTATCTGGTTTTGAGAGATCTATAATTTATGCTGCTAAAGTTTGGTGGCAAAACATTTCTAATAAAGTCAATTTTGTAAAGATTATTCAATCAATTCAAAGACCTTTTGCCCTTGCTTTATGCAGGGGTTATAATACTTTAGTACGACG
>CP092871.1:69804755-69831856 GCA_030710605.1 Cordylochernes scorpioides | reverse complement strand
CTCATATTTTAAACGGGGCCATAAAAGGGCGACGTTGACAAGGCTCTATAAATTAATCTAGCTTAATTGTACTATTCTGTCGTAATGACTTCTTCCATGGTGCCTCTCTGGGCAACTAACCGTGGTTTAACAGGGAAAGGCAAGGATTCGATGGCGACCCATCAAATTTTAGAAGCATGCTTAGACCTGGGTTATGGAAATGGTTTCTAATTTTATAATATATCACTCCTTCTTTATCAGTTTATTTAATTGTAACATGTTCGCAATGTGGAAACTGCATTTGGCTTAGTAGTCATCAATTATAAATGAGATATTAAAAGTTTTAATTGCATGTGTGTGTAGAATTATAATTCCATGATTTTATAAATAATAAATAACACATTTTTAAATATATTAAATGAAAAATGAAATATTTTTATAACTATATCACTGATATACGTTTTTACGAAAGCTTTCTATATCTGTTTGTGTGAATTCTCAAGGTTATACAGATCGAATTATGAAGAATTATAAGAATATATTATTAATAAAATAATTTTATATATAAGAAAAACTAATATTTCTCTGTTTTAAACTTATGATTACTTTTGTGTATGTTCGGTCCCTAAAGTCAGTGTCATGATCAAGAAGCCAAGCTGGAGAATCTTTCCTTTGTGTATTTTCAAGATGTTCGGTATCTTTGAATTATTTTTGAAAGATAACCTTTTCAGATTATCTGATTTGTATCCTTTCTGTTTTCGTTCATTTTTTTTTATTCGTCGTATTTTACGAAAATATTGAAATCTGTAACATTGATAAACGTATTAGTAATGTTAAAAGGTTTTATAAGCGATGTGTTCAGCACACCTATGGGATAGACTGTATTTTTTCACGGTGCCATTATTTCTAAGATGTTGTTGTTGTTTTCTTGTTCAATGTATAATTGGAGAGTATATTTATAATGGAGAAAGTGATTTTCGTGCATTTAATAAGAATATGTTGTAGGAATTCGCAAGTCTTAATTATTATAAAATTAGTATAGAGACTAAACAATGATCTATTATATGCTTCACTCTATTCCTATTCGACCACTATAATTGGAAGTACGACTATTTCTATAACATCGATAAAGAGAGAGCTAATCTAAGAATTTTACAATATATTTTTTATAAGGAGAGATGATTGGGGCAGTCATATAGTGAAGAGAATTAGCTCCATAAACTTCAAAGATTGTCTCGAGTTGTATGCCTACAAGGATGCACGTGTTTGTTTCTACAAGGTTTATTTTATCCTAGATGCTGAAGAGGTTTCCAACCTCCTGCGTCAAAGTTAACTATATGTTTTTATAGGGAGAGATGATTGTGCCAGTCATATAGAAAAGAGAATTAGCTCCATAAACTTCACAGATTGTCTCGAGTTGTATGCCTACAAGGATACACGTGTTTGTTTCTACAAGGTTTATTTTATCCTAGATGCTGAAGAAGTTTCCAACCTCCTGCGTCAAAGTTTACAATATATTTTTTATAAGGAGAGATGATTGTGCCAGTCTTATAGAGAAGAGAATTAGCTCCATAAACTTCACAGATTGTCTCGAGTTGTATGCCTACAAGGATGCATGTGTTTGTTTCTACAAGGTTAATTTTATCCTAGATGCTGAAGAAGTTTCCAACCTCCTGCGTCAAAGTTGAATATATGTTTTTATAGAGAGATATGATTGTGCCAGTCATATAGAGAGGATAATTAGCTCCATAGACTTCACAGATTGTCTCGATTTGTATGCCTACAAGGATAAACGTGTTTGTTTCTACAAGGTTGATTTTATCCTAGATGCTGAAGAGGTTTCCATCCACCGGCGTCGAAATTTATGATAAGTTTTATAGAGAGAGATGATTGGGGCAGTCATATAGGGAAGAGAATTAGCTCCGTAAATTTACAGATTGTCTCGAGTTGTATGCCTACAAGGATGCACGTGTTTGTTTCTACAAGGTTTATTTTATCCTAGATGCTGAAGAAGTTTCCACCCTCCTGCGTCAAATTTTACAATATATTTTTATAAGGAGAGATGATTGTGCCAGTCATATAGTGAAGAGAATTAGCTCCATAAACTTCACAGATTGTCTCGAGTTGTATGCCTACAAGGATGCATGTGTTTGTTTCTACAAGGTTTATTTTATCCTAGATGCTGAAGAAGTTTCCAACCTCCTGCGTCAAAGTTAACTATATGTTTTTATAGGGAGAGATGATTGTGCCAGTCATATAGAGAAGAGAATTAGCTCCATAAACTTCACAGATTGTCTCGAGTTGTATGCCTACAAGGATACACGTGTTTGTTTCTACAAGGTTTATTTTATCCTAGATGCTGAAGAAGTTTCCAACCTCCTGCGTCAAAGTTGACTATATGTTTTTATAGGGAGAGATTATTGTGCCAGTCATATAGAGAAGAAAATTAGCTCCATAAACTTTACAAATTGTCTCGAGTTGTAAGTCTACAAGGATGCACGTGTTTGTTTCTACAAGGTTTATTTTATCCTAGATGCTGAAGAAGTTTCCACCCTCCTGCGTCAAAGTTTACAATATATTTTTTATAAGGAGAGATGATTGTGCCAGTCATATAGTGAAGAGAATTAGCTCCATAAACTTCACAGATTGTCTCGAGTTGTATGCCTACAAGGATGCACATGTTTGTTTCTACAAGGTTTATTTTATCCTAGATGCTGAAGAAGTTTCCAACCTCCTGCGTCAAAGTTGACTATATGTTTTTATAGAGAGAGATGATTGTGCCAGTCATATAGAGAAGAGAATTGGCTCCATAGACTTTACAGATTGTCTCGAGTTGTAAGTCTACAAGGATGAACGTGTTTGTTTCTACAAGGTTTATTTTATCCTAGATGCTGAAGAGGTATCCACCCTCCTGCGTCAAAGTTTACAATATATTTTTTATAAGGAGAGATGATTGTGCCAGTCATATAGAGTAGAGAATTAGCTCCATAAACTTCACATATTGTCTCGAGTTGTATGCCTACAAGGATGCACATGTTTGTTTCTACAAGGTTTATTTTATCCTAGATGCTGAAGAAGTTTCCACCCTCCTGCGTCAAATTTTACAATATATTTTTTATAAGGAGAGATGATTGTGCCAGTCATATAGTGAAGGGAATTAGCTCCATAAACTTCACAGATTGTCTCGAGTTGTATGCCTACAAGGATGCACGTGTTTGTTTCCACCCTCCTGCGTCAAATTTTACAATATATTTTTTATAAGGAGAGATGATTATGCCAGTCATATAGTGAAGAGAATTAGCTCCATAAACTTCACAGATTGTCTCGAGTTGTATGCCTACAAGGATGAACGTGTTTGTTTCTACAAGGTTTATTTTATCCTAGATGCTGAAGAAGTTTCAAACCTCCGGCGTCAAAGTTTACAATATATTTTTTTTATAGGAAGAGATGATTGTTCCAGTCATATAGAGAAGAGAATTAGCTCCATAAACTTCACAGATTGTCTCGAGTTGTATGCCTACAAGGATACACGTGTTTGTTTCTACAAGGTTGATTTTATCCTAGATGCTGAAGAGGTTTCCATCCACCGGCGTCGAAATTTACAATATATTTTTTATAAGGAGAGATGATTGTGCCAGTCATATAGTGAAGAGAATTAGCTCCACAAACTTCACAGATTATCTCGAGTTGTATGCCTACAAGGATGCACATGTTTGTTTCTACAAGGTTTATTTTATCCTAGATGCTGAAGAAGTTTCCAACCTCCTGCGTCAAAGTTGACTATATGTTTTTATAGAGAGAGATGATTGTGCCAGTCATATAGTGAAAAGAATTAGCTCCATAGACTTCACAGATTGTCTCGAATTGTAAGTTTACAAGGATGCACGTGTTTGTTTCTACCATATTTTTTTTATCATTGATGCTGAAGAGGTTTCCAACCACCGGCGTCAAAATTGACTATATGTTTTTATAGGGAGAGATTATTGTGCCAGTCATATAGAGAAGAGAATTAGCTCCATAAACTTCACAAATTGTCTCGAGTTGTAAGTCTACAAGGATGCATGTGTTTGTTTCTACAAGGTTTATTTTATCCTAGATACTGAAGAAGTTTCCACCCTCCTGCGTCAAAGTTTACAATATATTTTTTATAAGGAGAGATTATTGTGCCAGTCATATAGTGAAGAGAATTAGCTCCACAAACTTCACAGATTATCTCGAGTTGTATGCCTACAAGGATGCACGTGTTTGTTTCTACCATGTTTATTTTATCATTGAAGCTGAAGAGGTTTCCAACCACCGGCGTCAAAATTGACTATATGTTTTTATAGAAAGAGATGATTGTGCCAGTCATATAGAGAAGAGAATTAGCTCCATAAACTTCACAGATTGTCTCAGTTGTAAGTCTACAAGGATGCACGTGTTTGTTTCTACAAGGTTTATTTTATCCTAGATGCTGAAGAAGTTTCAAACCTCCTGCGTCAAAGTTTACAATATATTTTTTTATAGGAAGAGATGATTGTTTCAGTCATATAGAGAAGAGAATTAGCTCCATAAACTTCACAGATTGTCTCGAGTTGTATGCCTACAAGGATACACGTGTTTGTTTCTACAAGGTTTATTTTATCATAGATGCTGAAGAGGTTTCCAACCACCGGCGTCAAAATTGACTATATGTTTTTATAGGGAGAGATGATTGTGCCAGTCATATAGAGAAGAGAATTAGCTCCATAAACTTCACAGATTGTCTCGAGTTGTAAGTCTACAAGGATGCACGTGTTTGTTTCTACAAGGTTTATTTTATCCTAGATGCTGAAGAAGTTTCCAACCTCCTGCGTCAAAGTTTACAATATATTTTTTTAAGGAGAGATGAATGTGCCAGTCATATAGAGAAGATAATTAGCTCCATAGACTTCACAGATTGTCTCGAGTTGTATGCCTACAAGGATACACGTGTTTGTTTCTACAAGGTTTATTTTATCCTAGATGCTGAAGAAGTTTCCAACCTCCTGCGTCAAAGTTTACAATATATTTTTTTAAGGAGAGATGAATGTGCCAGTCATATAGAGAAGATAATTAGCTCCATAGACTTCACAGATTGTCTCGAGTTGTATGCCTACAAGGATACACGTGTTTGTTTCTACAAGGTTTATTTTATCCTAGATGCTGAAGAAGTTTCCAACCTCCTGCGTCAAAGTTGACTATATGTTTTTATAGGGAGAGATGATTGTGCCAGTCATATAGTGAAGAGAATTAGCTCCATAAACTTCAGAGATTGTCTCGAGTGGTATGCCTACAAGGATACACGTGTTTGTTTCTACAAGGTTTATTTTATCCTAGATGCTGAAGAGGTTTCCACCCTCCTGCGTCAAAGTTTACAATATATTTTTTATAGGAAGAGATGATTGTTCCAGTCATATAGTGAAGAGAATTAGCTCCATAAACTTCACAGATTGTCTCGAGTTGTATGCCTACAAGGATACACGTGTTTGTTTCTACAAGGTTTATTTTATCTTAGATGCTGAAGAGGTTTCCAACCTCCTGCGTCAAATTTGACTATATGTTTTTATAGGGAGAGATGATTGTGCCAGTCATATAGTGAAGAGAATTAGCTCCATAAACTTCACAGATTGTCTCGAGTTGTATGCCTACAAGGATGCACGAGTTTGATTCTACAAGGTTTATATTATCCTAGATGCTGAAGAAGTTTCCAACCTCCTGCGTCAAAGTTTACAAAATATTTTTTATAAGGAGAGATGATTATGCCAGTCTTATAGAGAAGAGAATTAGCTCCATAAACTTCACAGATTGTCTCGAGTTGTATGCCTACAAGGATGCACATGTTTGTTTCTACAAGGTTTATTTTATCATAGATGCTGAAGAGGTTTCCAACCACCAGCGTCAAAATTGACTATATGTTTTTATAAGGAGAGATGATTGTGCCAGTCATATAGAGAAGAGAATTAGCTCCATAAACTTCACAGATTGTCTCGAGTTGTAAGTCTACAAGGATGCACGTGTTTGTTTTTACAAGGTTTATTTTATCCTAGATGCTGAAGAAGTTTCCACCCTCCTGCGTCAAAGTTTACAATATATTTTTTATAAGGAGAGATGATTGTGCCAGTCATATAGTGAAGAGAATTAGCTCCATAAACTTCACAGATTGTCTCGAGTTGTAAGTCTACAAGGATGCACGTGTTTGTTTTTACAAGGTTTATTTTATCCTAGATGCTGAAGAAGTTTCCACCCTCCTGCGTCAAAGTTTACAATATATTTTTTATAAGGAGAGATGATTGTGCCAGTCATATAGTGAAGAGAATTAGCTCCATAAACTTCACAGATTGTCTCGAGTTGTATGCCTACAAGGATGCACATGTTTGTTTCTACAAGGTTTATTTTATCATAGATGCTGAAGAGGTTTCCAACCACCAGCGTCAAAATTGACTATATGTTTTTATAAGGAGAGATGATTGTGCCAGTCATATAGAGAAGAGAATTAGCTCCATAAACTTCACAGATTGTCTCGAGTTGTAAGTCTACAAGGATGCACGTGTTTGTTTTTACAAGGTTTATTTTATCCTAGATGCTGAAGAAGTTTCCACCCTCCTGCGTCAAAGTTTACAATATATTTTTTATAAGGAGAGATGATTGTGCCAGTCATATAGTGAAGAGAATTAGCTCCATAAACTTCACAGATTGTCTCGAGTTGTATGCCTACAAGGATGCACATGTTTGTTTCTACAAGGTTTATTTTATCCTAGATGCTGAAGAGGTTTCCAACCACCGGCGTCAAAATTGACTATATGTTTTTATAGGGAGAGATGATTGTGCCAGTCATATAGAGAAGAGAATTAGCTCCATAGACTTCACAGATTGTCTCGAGTTGTAAGTTTACAAGGATGCACGTGTTTGTTTCTACAAGGTTTATTTTATCCTAGATGCTGAAGAAGTTTCCAACCTCCTGCGTCAAAGTTTACAATATATTTTTTAAGGAGAGATGATTGTGCCAGTCATATAGTGAAGAGAATTAGCTTCATAAACTTCACAGATTGTCTCGAGTTGTATGCCTACAAGGATACACGTGTTTGTTTCTACGAGGTTTATTTTATCCTAGATGCTGAAGAAGTTTCCACCCTCCTGCGTCAAAGTTTACAATATATTTTTTATAAGGAGAGATGATTGTACCAGTCATATAGTGAAGAGAATTAGCTCAATAAACTTCACAGATTGTCTCGAGTTGTATGCCTACGAGGATGCACATGTTTATTTCTACAAGGTTTATTTTATCCTAGATGCTGAAGAAGTTTCCAACCTCCTGCGTCAAAGTTTACAATATATTTTTTATAAGGAGAGATGATTGTGCCAGTCATATAGAGAAGAGAATTAGCCCCATAAACTCCACAGATTGTCTCGAGTTGTATGCCTACAAGGATGCACGTTTTTTTTTTCCTACAAGAATATATTTTATCCTAGATGCTGAAGAAGTTTCCAACCTCCTGCGTGAAAGTTGACTATATGTTTTTATAGAGAGAGATGATTGTGCCAGTCATATAGAGAAGAGAATTAGCTCCATAAACTTCACAGATTGTCTCGAGTTATATGCCTACAAGAATACAGGTGTTTGTTTCTACAAGGTTCATTTTATTCTAGATGCTGAAGAAGTTTCCAACCACCGGCGTTAAAATTGACTATATGTTTTTATAGAGAGAGATGATTTTGCCAGTCATATAGAGAAGAGAATTAGCTCCATAAACTTCACAGATTGTCTCGAGTTGTATGCCTACAAGGATACACGTGTTTGTTTCTACAAGGTTTATTTTATCCTAGATGCTGAAGAAGTTTCCAACCTCCTGCGTCAAAGTTTACAATATATTTTTTATAGGGAGAGATGATTGTGCCAGTCATATAGAGAAGCGAATTAGCTCCATAAACTTCACAGATTGTCTCGAGTTGTATGCCTTCAAGGATGCACGTGTTTGTTTCTACAAGGTTTATTTTATTCTAGATGCTGAAGAAGTTTCCATCCACCGGCGTCAAAGTTGACTATATGTTTTTATAGAGATAGATGATTGTTCTAGTCATATAGAGAAAAGAATTAGCTCCAAATTCTTCACAGATTGTCTCGAGTTGTATGCTTACAAGGATGCACGTGTTTGTTTCTCCAAGGTTTATTTTATCCTAAATGCTGAAGAGGTTTCCACCCTCCTGCGTCGAAGTTTACAATATATTTTTTAAAAGGAGAGATGATTGTTCCACTCTTATAGAGAAGAGAAATAGCTCCATAAATTTCACAGATTGTCTCGAGTTGTAAGTCTACAAGGATACACGTGTTTGTTTCTACGAGGTTTATTTTACCCTAGATTCTGAAGAAGTTTCCAACCTCCTGCGTCAAAGTTTACAAAATATTTTTTATAAGGAGAGATGATTATTCTAGTCTTATAGAGAAGAGAATTAGCTCCATAAACTTCACAAATTGTCTCGAGTTGTATGCCTACAAGGATACACGTGTTTGTTTCTACAAGGTTTATTTTATCATAGATGCTGAAGAGGTTTCCAACCACCGGCGTCAAAATTGACTATATGTTTTTATAAGGAGAGATGATTGTGCCAGTCATATAGAGAAGAGAATTAGCTCCATAAACTTCACAGATTGTCTCGAGTTGTAAGTCTACAAGGATGCACGTGTTTGTTTTTACAAGGTTTATTTTATCCTAGATGCTGAAGAAGTTTCCACCCTCCTGCGTCAAAGTTTACAATATATTTTTTATAAGGAGAGATAATTGTGCCAGTCATATAGTGAAGAGAATTAGCTCCATAAACTTCACAGATTGTCTCGAGTTGTATGCCTACAAGGATGCACATGTTTGTTTCTACAAGGTTTATTTTATCCTAGATGCTGAAGAGGTTTCCAACCACCGGCGTCAAAATTGACTATATGTTTTTATAGGGAGAGATGATTGTGCCAGTCATATAGAGAAGAGAATTAGCTCCATAGACTTCACAGATTGTCTCGAGTTGTAAGTTTACAAGGATGCACGTGTTTGTTTCTACAAGGTTTATTTTATCCTAGATGCTGAAGAAGTTTCCAACCTCCTGCGTCAAAGTTTACAATATATTTTTTAAGGAGAGATGATTGTGCCAGTCATATAGTGAAGAGAATTAGCTCAATAAACTTCACAGATTGTCTCGAGTTGTATGCCTACGAGGATGCACATGTTTGTTTCTACAAGGTTTATTTTATCCTAGATGCTGAAGAAGTTTCCAACCTCCTGCGTCAAAGTTTACAATATATTTTTTATAAGGAGAAATGATTGTACCAGTCATATAGTGAAGAGAATTAGCTCAATAAACTTCACAGATTGTCTCGAGTTGTATGCCTACGAGGATGCACATGTTTGTTTCTACAAGGTTTATTTTATCCTAGATGCTGAAGAAGTTTCCAACCTCCTGCGTCAAAGTTTACAATATATTTTTTATAAGGAGAGATGATTGTGCCAGTCATATAGAGAAGAGAATTAGCTCCATAAACTTCACAGATTGTCTCGAGTTGTATGCCTACAAGGATGCACGTTTTTTTTTCCTACAAGAATATATTTTATCCTAGATGCTGAAGAAGTTTCCAACCTCCTGCGTAAAAGTTGACTATATGTTTTTATAGAGAGAGATGATTGTGCCAGTCATATAGAGAAGAGAATTAGCTCCATAAACTTCACAGATTGTCTCGAGTTATATGCCTACAAGGATACAGGTGTTTGTTTCTACAAGGTTCATTTTATTCTAGATGCTGAAGAAGTTTCCAACCACCGGCGTTAAAATTGACTATATGTTTTTATAGAGAGAGATGATTTTGCCAGTCATATAGAGAAGAGAATTAGCTCCATAAACTTCACAGATTGTCTCTAGTTGTATGCCTACAAGGATGCACGTGTTTGTTTCTACAAGGTTTATTTTATCCTAGATGCTGAAGAAGTTTCCAACCTCCTGCGTCAAAGTTTACAATATATTTTTTATAGGGAGAGATGATTGTGCCAGTCATATAGAGAAGCGAATTAGCTCCATAAACTTCACAGATTGTCTCGAGTTATATGCCTACAAGGATGCACGTGTTTGTTTCTACAAGGTTTATTTTATCTTAAATGCTGAAGAAGTTTCCAACCTCCTGCGTCAAAGTTTACAATATATTTTTTTATAGGGAGAGATGATTGTGCCAGTCATATAGAGAAGAGAATTAGCTCCATAAACCTCACAGATTGTCTCGAGTTGTATGTCTACAAGGATTCACGTGTTTGTTTCTAAAAGGTTTATTTTATCCTAGATGCTGAAGAGGTTTCCATCCACCGGCGTCAAAGTTGACTATATGTTTTTATAGAGATAGATGATTGTGACAGTCATATAGAGAAGAGAATTAGTCCATAAACTTCACAGATTGTCTCGAGTTGTATGCCTTTAAGGATGCACGTGTTTGTTTCTACAAGGTTTATTTTATTCTAGATGCTGAAGAAGTTTCCATCCACCGGCGTCAAAGTTGACTATATGTTTTTATAGAGATAGATGATTGTTCTAGTCATATAGAGAAGAGAATTAGCTCCAAATTCTTCACAGATTGTCTCGAGTTGTATGCTTACAAGGATGCACGTTTTTGTTTCTCCAAGGTTTATTTTATCCTAAATGCTGAAGAGGTTTCCACCCTCCTGCGTCGAAGTTTACAATATATTTTTTAAAAGGAGAGATGATTGTTCCACTCTTATAGAGAAGAGAAATAGCTCCATAAATTTCACAGATTGTCTCGAGTTGTAAGTCTACAAGGATACACGTGTTTGTTTCTACGAGGTTTATTTTATCCTAGATTCTGAAGAAGTTTCCAACCTCCTGCGTCAAAGTTTACAATATATTTTTTATAAGGAGAGATGATTGTGCCAGTCTTATAGAGAAGAGAATTAGCTCCATAAACTTCACAAATTGTCTCGAGTTGTAAGTCTACAAGGATGCACGTGTTTGTTTCTACGAGGTTTATTTTATCCTAGATTCTGAAGAAGTTTCCAACCTCCTGCGTCAAAGTTTACAATATATTTTTTATAAGGAGAGATGATTGTGCCAGTCTTATAGAGAAGAGAATTAGCTCCATAAACTTCACAGATTGTCTCGAGTTATATGCCTAAAAGGAGGCACGTGTTTGTTTCTACAAGGTTCATTTTATTCTAGATGCTCAAGAAGTTTCCAACCTCCTGCGTCAAAGTTGACTATATGTTTTTATAGATAAAGATGATTGTGCCAGTCATATAGAGAAGAGAATTAGCTCCATAGACTTCACAAATTGTCTCGAGTTGTAAGTCTACAAGGATGCACGTGTTTGTTTCTACGAGGTTTATTTTATCCTAGATTCTGAAGAAGTTTCCAACCTCCTGCGTCAAAGTTTACAATATATTTTTTATAAGGAGAGATGATTGTGCCAGTCTTATAGAGAAGAGAATTAGCTCCATAAACTTCACAGATTGTCTCGAGGTATATGCCTAAAAGGAGGCACGTGTTTGTTTCTACAAGGTTCATTTTATTCTAGATGCTCAAGAAGTTTCCAACCTCCTGCGTCAAAGTTGACTATATGTTTTTATAGATAAAGATGATTGTGCCAGTCATATAGAGAAGAGAATTAGCTCCATAGACTTCACAGATTGTCTCGAGTTGTATGCCTACAAGGATGCACGTGTTTGTTTTTACAAAGTTTATTTTATCCTAGATGCTGAAGAAGTTTCCATCCACCGGCGTCAAAATTGACTATATGTTTTTATAGGGAGAGATGATTGTGCCAGTCATATAGAAAAGAGAATTAGCTCCATAGTCTTCACAGATTGTCTCGAGTTGTATGCCCACAAGATGCACGTTTTGTTTCTACAAGGTTTATTTTATTCTAGATGCTGAAGAGGTTTCCACCCTCCTGCGTCAAAATTTACAATATATTTTTTATAGGGAGAGATGATTGTGCCAGTCATATAGAGAAGCGAATTAGCTCCATAAACTTCACAGATTGTCTCGAGTTGTAAGTCTACAAGGATACACGTGTTTGTTTCTACGAGGTTTATTTTACCCTAGATTCTGAAGAAGTTTCCAACCTCCTGCGTCAAAGTTTACAAAATATTTTTTATAAGGAGAGATGATTATGCCAGTCTTATAGAGAAGAGAATTAGCTCCATAAACTTCACAGATTGTCTCGAGTTGTATGCCTACAAGGATACACGTGTTTGTTTCTACAAGGTTTATTTTATCATAGATGCTGAAGAGGTTTCCAACCACCGGCGTCAAAATTGACTATATGTTTTTATAAGGAGAGATGATTGTGCCAGTCATATAGAGAAGAGAATTAGCTCCATAAACTTCACAGATTGTCTCGAGTTGTAAGTCTACAAGGATGCACGTGTTTGTTTTTACAAGGTTTATTTTATCCTAGATGCTGAAGAAGTTTCCACCCTCCTGCGTCAAAGTTTACAATATATTTTTTATAAGGAGAGATGATTGTGCCAGTCATATAGTGAAGAGAATTAGCTCCATAAATTTCACAGATTGTCTCGAGTTGTATGCCTACAAGGATGCACATGTTTGTTTCTACAAGGTTTATTTTATCCTAGATGCTGAAGAGGTTTCCAACCACCGGCGTCAAAATTGACTATATGTTTTTATAGGGAGAGATGATTGTGCCAGTCATATAGAGAAGAGAATTAGCTCCATAGACTTCACAGATTGTCTCGAGTTGTAAGTTTACAAGGATGCACGTGTTTGTTTCTACAAGGTTTATTTTATCCTAGATGCTGAAGAAGTTTCCAACCTCCTGCGTCAAAGTTTACAATATATTTTTTAAGGAGAGATGATTGTGCCAGTCATATAGTGAAGAGAATTAGCTCAATAAACTTCACAGATTGTCTCGAGTTGTATGCCTACGAGGATGCACATGTTTGTTTCTACAAGGTTTATTTTATCCTAGATGCTGAAGAAGTTTCCAACCTCCTGCGTCAAAGTTTACAATATATTTTTTATAAGGAGAGATGATTGTACCAGTCATATAGTGAAGAGAATTAGCTCAATAAACTTCACAGATTGTCTCGAGTTGTATGCCTACGAGGATGCACATGTTTGTTTCTACAAGGTTTATTTTATCCTAGATGCTGAAGAAGTTTCCAACCTCCTGCGTCAAAGTTTACAATATATTTTTTATAAGGAGAGATGATTGTGCCAGTCATATAGAGAAGAGAATTAGCTCCATAAACTTCACAGATTGTCTCGAGTTGTATGCCTACAAGGATGCACGTTTTTTTTTCCTACAAGAATATATTTTATCCTAGATGCTGAAGAAGTTTCCAACCTCCTGCGTAAAAGTTGACTATATGTTTTTATAGAGATAGATGATTGTTCTAGTCATATAGAGAAGAGAATTAGCTCCAAATTCTTCACAGATTGTCTCGAGTTGTATGCTTACAAGGATGCACGTTTTTGTTTCTCCAAGGTTTATTTTATCCTAAATGCTGAAGAGGTTTCCACCCTCCTGCGTCGAAGTTTACAATATATTTTTTAAAAGGAGAGATGATTGTTCCACTCTTATAGAGAAGAGAAATAGCTCCATAAATTTCACAGATTGTCTCGAGTTGTAAGTCTACAAGGATACACGTGTTTGTTTCTACGAGGTTTATTTTATCCTAGATTCTGAAGAAGTTTCCAACCTCCTGCGTCAAAGTTTACAATATATTTTTTATAAGGAGAGATGATTGTGCCAGTCTTATAGAGAAGAGAATTAGCTCCATAAACTTCACAAATTGTCTCGAGTTGTAAGTCTACAAGGATGCACGTGTTTGTTTCTACGAGGTTTATTTTATCCTAGATTCTGAAGAAGTTTCCAACCTCCTGCGTCAAAGTTTACAATATATTTTTTATAAGGAGAGATGATTGTGCCAGTCTTATAGAGAAGAGAATTAGCTCCATAAACTTCACAGATTGTCTCGAGTTATATGCCTAAAAGGAGGCACGTGTTTGTTTCTACAAGGTTCATTTTATTCTAGATGCTCAAGAAGTTCCAACCTCCTGCGTCAAAGTTGACTATATGTTTTTATAGATAAAGATGATTGTGCCAGTCATATAGAGAAGAGAATTAGCTCCATAGACTTCACAAATTGTCTCGAGTTGTAAGTCTACAAGGATGCACGTGTTTGTTTCTACGAGGTTTATTTTATCCTAGATTCTGAAGAAGTTTCCAACCTCCTGCGTCAAAGTTTACAATATATTTTTTATAAGGAGAGATGATTGTGCCAGTCTTATAGAGAAGAGAATTAGCTCCATAAACTTCACAGATTGTCTCGAGTTATATGCCTAAAAGGAGGCACGTGTTTGTTTCTACAAGGTTCATTTTATTCTAGATGCTCAAGAAGTTTCCAACCTCCTGCGTCAAAGTTGACTATATGTTTTTATAGATAAAGATGATTGTGCCAGTCATATAGAGAAGAGAATTAGCTCCATAGACTTCACAGATTGTCTCGAGTTGTATGCCTACAAGGATGCACGTGTTTGTTTTTACAAAGTTTATTTTATCCTAGATGCTGAAGAAGTTTCCATCCACCGGCGTCAAAATTGACTATATGTTTTTATAGGGAGAGATGATTGTGCCAGTCATATAGAAAAGAGAATTAGCTCCATAGTCTTCACAGATTGTCTCGAGTTGTATGCCCACAAGATGCACGTTTTGTTTCTACAAGGTTTATTTTATTCTAGATGCTGAAGAGGTTTCCACCCTCCTGCGTCAAAATTTACAATATATTTTTTATAGGGAGAGATGATTGTGCCAGTCATATAGAGAAGCGAATTAGCTCCATAAACTTCACAGATTGTCTCGAGTTGTAAGTCTACAAGGATACACGTGTTTGTTTCTACGAGGTTTATTTTACCCTAGATTCTGAAGAAGTTTCCAACCTCCTGCGTCAAAGTTTACAAAATATTTTTTATAAGGAGAGATGATTATGCCAGTCTTATAGAGAAGAGAATTAGCTCCATAAACTTCACAGATTGTCTCGAGTTGTATGCCTACAAGGATACACGTGTTTGTTTCTACAAGGTTTATTTTATCATAGATGCTGAAGAGGTTTCCAACCACCGGCGTCAAAATTGACTATATGTTTTTATAAGGAGAGATGATTGTGCCAGTCATATAGAGAAGAGAATTAGCTCCATAAACTTCACAGATTGTCTCGAGTTGTAAGTCTACAAGGATGCACGTGTTTGTTTTTACAAGGTTTATTTTATCCTAGATGCTGAAGAAGTTTCCACCCTCCTGCGTCAAAGTTTACAATATATTTTTTATAAGGAGAGATGATTGTGCCAGTCATATAGTGAAGAGAATTAGCTCCATAAACTTCACAGATTGTCTCGAGTTGTATGCCTACAAGGATGCACATGTTTGTTTCTACAAGGTTTATTTTATCCTAGATGCTGAAGAGGTTTCCAACCACCGGCGTCAAAATTGACTATATGTTTTTATAGGGAGAGATGATTGTGCCAGTCATATAGAGAAGAGAATTAGCTCCATAGACTTCACAGATTGTCTCGAGTTGTAAGTTTACAAGGATGCACGTGTTTGTTTCTACAAGGTTTATTTTATCCTAGATGCTGAAGAAGTTTCCAACCTCCTGCGTCAAAGTTTACAATATATTTTTTAAGGAGAGATGATTGTGCCAGTCATATAGTGAAGAGAATTAGCTCAATAAACTTCACAGATTGTCTCGAGTTGTATGCCTACGAGGATGCACATGTTTGTTTCTACAAGGTTTATTTTATCCTAGATGCTGAAGAAGTTTCCAACCTCCTGCGTCAAAGTTTACAATATATTTTTTATAAGGAGAGATGATTGTACCAGTCATATAGTGAAGAGAATTAGCTCAATAAACTTCACAGATTGTCTCGAGTTGTATGCCTACGAGGATGCACATGTTTGTTTCTACAAGGTTTATTTTATCCTAGATGCTGAAGAAGTTTCCAACCTCCTGCGTCAAAGTTTACAATATATTTTTTATAAGGAGAGATGATTGTGCCAGTCATATAGAGAAGAGAATTAGCTCCATAAACTTCACAGATTGTCTCGAGTTGTATGCCTACAAGGATGCACGTTTTTTTTCCTACAAGAATATATTTTATCCTAGATGCTGAAGAAGTTTCCAACCTCCTGCGTAAAAGTTGACTATATGTTTTTATAGAGAGAGATGATTGTGCCAGTCATATAGAGAAGAGAATTAGCTCCATAAACTTCACAGATTGTCTCGAGTTATATGCCTACAAGGATACAGGTGTTTGTTTCTACAAGGTTCATTTTATTCTAGATGCTGAAGAAGTTTCCAACCACCGGCGTTAAAATTGACTATATGTTTTTATAGAGAGAGATGATTTTGCCAGTCATATAGAGAAGAGAATTAGCTCCATAAACTTCACAGATTGTCTCTAGTTGTATGCCTACAAGGATGCACGTGTTTGTTTCTACAAGGTTTATTTTATCCTAGATGCTGAAGAAGTTTCCAACCTCCTGCGTCAAAGTTTACAATATATTTTTTATAGGGAGAGATGATTGTGCCAGTCATATAGAGAAGCAAATTAGCTCCATAAACTTCACAGATTGTCTCGAGTTATATGCCTACAAGGATGCACGTGTTTGTTTCTACAAGGTTTATTTTATCTTAAATGCTGAAGAAGTTTCCAACATCCTGCGTCAAAGTTTACAATATATTTTTTTATAGGGAGAGATGATTGTGCCAGTCATATAGAGAAGAGAATTAGCTCCATAAACCTCACAGATTGTCTCGAGTTGTATGTCTACAAGGATGCACGTGTTTGTTTCTACAAGGTTTATTTTATCCTAGATGCTGAAGAGGTTTCCATCCACCGGCGTCAAAGTTGACTATATGTTTTTATAGAGATAGATGATTGTGACAGTCATATAGAGAAGAGAATTAGTCCATAAACTTCACAGATTGTCTCGAGTTGTATGCCTTCAAGGATGCACGTGTTTGTTTCTACAAGGTTTATTTTATTCTAGATGCTGAAGAAGTTTCCATCCACCGGCGTCAAAGTTGACTATATGTTTTTATAGAGATAGATGATTGTTCTAGTCATATAGAGAAAAGAATTAGCTCCAAATTCTTCACAGATTGTCTCGAGTTGTATGCTTACAAGGATGCACGTGTTTGTTTCTCCAAGGTTTATTTTATCCTAAATGCTGAAGAGGTTTCCACCCTCCTGCGTCGAAGTTTACAATATATTTTTTAAAAGGAGAGATGATTGTTCCACTCTTATAGAGAAGAGAAATAGCTCCAAAAATTTCACAGATTGTCTCGAGTTGTAAGTCTACAAGGATACACGTGTTTGTTTCTACGAGGTTTATTTTATCCTAGATTCTGAAGAAGTTTCCAACCTCCTGCGTCAAAGTTTACAATATATTTTTTATAAGGAGAGATGATTGTGCCAGTCTTATAGAGAAGAGAATTAGCTCCATAAACTTCACAGATTGTCTCGAGTTATATGCCTAAAAGGAGGCACGTGTTTGTTTCTACAAGGTTCATTTTATTCTAGATGCTCAAGAAGTTTCCAACCTCCTGCGTCAAAGTTGACTATATGTTTTTATAGATAAAGATGATTGTGCCAGTCATATAGAGAAGAGAATTATCTCCATAGACTTCACAAATTGTCTCGAGTTGTAAGTCTACAAGGATGCACGTGTTTGTTTCTACGAGGTTTATTTTATCCTAGATTCTGAAGAAGTTTCCAACCTCCTGCGTCAAAGTTTACAATATATTTTTTATAAGGAGAGATGATTGTGCCAGTCTTATAGAGAAGAGAATTAGCTCCATAAACTTCACAGATTGTCTCGAGTTATATGCCTAAAAGGAGGCACGTGTTTGTTTCTACAAGGTTCATTTTATTCTAGATGCTCAAGAAGTTTCCAACCTCCTGCGTCAAAGTTGACTATATGTTTTTATAGATAAAGATGATTGTGCCAGTCATATAGAGAAGAGAATTAGCTCCATGGACTTCACAGATTGTCTCGAGTTGTAAGTTTACAAGGATGCACGTGTTTGTTTCTACAAGGTTTATTTTATCCTAGATGCTGAAGAAGTTTCCAACCTCCTGCGTCAAAGTTTACAATATATTTTTTAAGGAGAGATGATTGTGCCAGTCATATAGTGAAGAGAATTAGCTCAATAAACTTCACAGATTGTCTCGAGTTGTATGCCTACGAGGATGCACATGTTTGTTTCTACAAGGTTTATTTTATCCTAGATGCTGAAGAAGTTTCCAACCTCCTGCGTCAAAGTTTACAATATATTTTTTATAAGGAGAGATGATTGTACCAGTCATATAGTGAAGAGAATTAGCTCAATAAACTTCACAGATTGTCTCGAGTTGTATGCCTACGAGGATGCACATGTTTGTTTCTACAAGGTTTATTTTATCCTAGATGCTGAAGAAGTTTCCAACCTCCTGCGTCAAAGTTTACAATATATTTTTTATAAGGAGAGATGATTGTGCCAGTCATATAGAGAAGAGAATTAGCTCCATAAACTTCACAGATTGTCTCGAGTTGTATGCCTACAAGGATGCACGTTTTTTTTTTCCTACAAGAATATATTTTATCCTAGATGCTGAAGAAGTTTCCAACCTCCTGCGTAAAAGTTGACTATATGTTTTTATAGAGAGAGATGATTGTGCCAGTCATATAGAGAAGAGAATTAGCTCCATAAACTTCACAGATTGTCTCGAGTTATATGCCTACAAGAATACAGGTGTTTGTTTCTACAAGGTTCATTTTATTCTAGATGCTGAAGAAGTTTCCAACCACCGGCGTTAAAATTGACTATATGTTTTTATAGAGAGAGATGATTTTGCCAGTCATATAGAGAAGAGAATTAGCTCCATAAACTTCACAGATTGTCTCTAGTTGTATGCCTACAAGGATGCACGTGTTTGTTTCTACAAGGTTTATTTTATCCTAGATGCTGAAGAAGTTTCCAACCTCCTGCGTCAAAGTTTACAATATATTTTTTATAGGGAGAGATGATTGTGCCAGTCATATAGAGAAGCGAATTAGCTCCATAAACTTCACAGATTGTCTCGAGTTATATGCCTACAAGGATGCACGTGTTTGTTTCTACAAGGTTTATTTTATCTTAAATGCTGAAGAAGTTTCCAACCTCCTGCGTCAAAGTTTACAATATATTTTTTTATAGGGAGAGATGATTGTGCCAGTCATATAGAGAAGAGAATTAGCTCCATAAACCTCACAGATTGTCTCGAGTTGTATGTCTACAAGGATTCACGTGTTTGTATCTACAAGGTTTATTTTATCCTAGATGCTGAAGAGGTTTCCATCCACCGGCGTCAAAGTTGACTATATGTTTTTATAGAGATAGATGATTGTGACAGTCATATAGAGAAGAGAATTAGTCCATAAACTTCACAGATTGTCTCGAGTTGTATGCCTTCAAGGATGCACGTGTTTGTTTCTACAAGGTTTATTTTATTCTAGATGCTGAAGAAGTTTCCATCCACCGGCGTCAAAGTTGACTATATGTTTTTATAGAGATAGATGATTGTTCTAGTCATATAGAGAAGAGAATTAGCTCCAAATTCTTCACAGATTGTCTCGAGTTGTATGCTTACAAGGATGCACGTTTTTGTTTCTCCAAGGTTTATTTTATCCTAAATGCTGAAGAGGTTTCCACCCTCCTGCGTCGAAGTTTACAATATATTTTTTAAAAGGAGAGATGATTGTTCCACTCTTATAGAGAAGAGAAATAGCTCCATAAATTTCACAGATTGTCTCGAGTTGTAAGTCTACAAGGATACACGTGTTTGTTTCTACGAGGTTCATTTTATCCTAGATTCTGAAGAAGTTTCCAACCTCCTGCGTCAAAGTTTACAATATATTTTTTATAAGGAGAGATGATTGTGCCAGTCTTATAGAGAAGAGAATTAGCTCCATAAACTTCACAAATTGTCTCGAGTTGTAAGTCTACAAGGATGCACGTGTTTGTTTTTCCGAGGTTTATTTTATCCTAGATTCTGAAGAAGTTTCCAACCTCCTGCGTCAAAGTTTACAATATATTTTTTATAAGGAGAGATGATTGTGCCAGTCTTATAGAGAAGAGAATTAGCTCCATAAACTTCACAGATTGTCTCGAGTTATATGCCTAAAAGGAGGCACGTGTTTGTTTCTACAAGGTTCATTTTATTCTAGATGCTCAAGAAGTTTCCAACCTCCTGCGTTAAAGTTGACTATATGTTTTTATAGATAAAGATGATTGTGCCAGTCATATAGAGAAGAGAATTAGCTCCATAGACTTCACAAATTGTCTCGAGTTGTAAGTCTACAAGGATGCACGTGTTTGTTTCTACGAGGTTTATTTTATCCTAGATTCTGAAGAAGTTTCCAACCTCCTGCGTCAAAGTTTACAATATATTTTTTATAAGGAGAGATGATTGTGCCAGTCTTATAGAGAAGAGAATTAGCTCCATAAACTTCACAGATTGTCTCGAGTTATATGCCTAAAAGGAGGCACGTGTTTGTTTCTACAAGGTTCATTTTATTCTAGATGCTCAAGAAGTTTCCAACCTCCTGCGTCAAAGTTGACTATATGTTTTTATAGATAAAGATGATTGTGCCAGTCATATAGAGAAGAGAATTAGCTCCATAGACTTCACAGATTGTCTCGAGTTGTATGCCTACAAGGATGCACGTGTTTGTTTTTACAAAGTTTATTTTATCCTAGATGCTGAAGAAGTTTCCATCCACCGGCGTCAAAATTGACTATATGTTTTTATAGGGAGAGATGATTGTGCCAGTCATATAGAAAGAGAATTAGCTCCATAGTCTTCACAGATTGTCTCGAGTTGTATGCCCACAAGATGCACGTTTTGTTTCTACAAGGTTTATTTTATTCTAGATGCTGAAGAGGTTTCCACCCTCCTGCGTCAAAATTTACAATATATTTTTTATAGGGAGAGATGATTGTGCCAGTCATATAGAGAAGCGAATTAGCTCCATAAACTTCACAGATTGTCTCGAGTTGTAAGTCTACAAGGATACACGTGTTTGTTTCTACGAGGTTTATTTTACCCTAGATTCTGAAGAAGTTTCCAACCTCCTGCGTCAAAGTTTACAAAATATTTTTTATAAGGAGAGATGATTATGCCAGTCTTATAGAGAAGAGAATTAGCTCCATAAACTTCACAGATTGTCTCGAGTTGTATGCCTACAAGGATACACGTGTTTGTTTCTACAAGGTTTATTTTATCATAGATGCTGAAGAGGTTTCCAACCACCGGCGTCAAAATTCACTATATGTTTTTATAAGGAGAGATGATTGTGCCAGTCATATAGAGAAGAGAATTAGCTCCATAAACTTCACAGATTGTCTCGAGTTGTAAGTCTACAAGGATGCACGTGTTTGTTTTTACAAGGTTTATTTTATCCTAGATGCTGAAGAAGTTTCCACCCTCCTGCGTCAAAGTTTACAATATATTTTTTATAAGGAGAGATGATTGTGCCAGTCATATAGTGAAGAGAATTAGCTCCATAAACTTCACAGATTGTCTCGAGTTGTATGCCTACAAGGATGCACATGTTTGTTTCTACAAGGTTTATTTTATCCTAGATGCTGAAGAGGTTTCCAACCACCGGCGTCAAAATTGACTATATGTTTTTATAGGGAGAGATGATTGTGCCAGTCATATAGAGAAGAGAATTAGCTCCATAGACTTCACAGATTGTCTCGAGTTGTAAGTTTACAAGGATGCACGTGTTTGTTTCTACAAGGTTTATTTTATCCTAGATGCTGAAGAAGTTTCCAACCTCCTGCGTCAAAGTTTACAATATATTTTTTAAGGAGAGATGATTGTGCCAGTCATATAGTGAAGAGAATTAGCTCAATAAACTTCACAGATTGTCTCGAGTTGTATGCCTACGAGGATGCACATGTTTGTTTCTACAAGGTTTATTTTATCCTAGATGCTGAAGAAGTTTCCAACCTCCTGCGTCAAAGTTTACAATATATTTTTTATAAGGAGAGATGATTGTACCAGTCATATAGTGAAGAGAATTAGCTCAATAAACTTCACAGATTGTCTCGAGTTGTATGCCTACGAGGATGCACATGTTTGTTTCTACAAGGTTTATTTTATCCTAGATGCTGAAGAAGTTTCCAACCTCCTGCGTCAAAGTTTACAATATATTTTTTATAAGGAGAGATGATTGTGCCAGTCATATAGAGAAGAGAATTAGCTCCATAAACTTCACAGATTGTCTCGAGTTGTATGCCTACAAGGATGCACGTTTTTTTTTTCCTACAAGAATATATTTTATCCTAGATGCTGAAGAAGTTTCCAACCTCCTGCGTAAAAGTTGACTATATGTTTTTATAGAGAGAGATGATTGTGCCAGTCATATAGAGAAGAGAATTAGCTCCATAAACTTCACAGATTGTCTCGAGTTATATGCCTACAAGGATACAGGTGTTTGTTTCTACAAGGTTCATTTTATTCTAGATGCTGAAGAAGTTTCCAACCACCGGCGTTAAAATTGACTATATGTTTTTATAGAGAGAGATGATTTTGCCAGTCATATAGAGAAGAGAATTAGCTCCATAAACTTCACAGATTGTCTCTAGTTGTATGCCTACAAGGATGCACGTGTTTGTTTCTACAAGGTTTATTTTATCCTAGATGCTGAAGAAGTTTCCAACCTCCTGCGTCAAAGTTTACAATATATTTTTTATAGGGAGAGATGATTGTGCCAGTCATATAGAGAAGCAAATTAGCTCCATAAACTTCACAGATTGTCTCGAGTTATATGCCTACAAGGATGCACGTGTTTGTTTCTACAAGGTTTATTTTATCTTAAATGCTGAAGAAGTTTCCAACCTCCTGCGTCAAAGTTTACAATATATTTTTTTATAGGGAGAGATGATTGTGCCAGTCATATAGAGAAGAGAATTAGCTCCATAAACCTCACAGATTGTCTCGAGTTGTATGTCTACAAGGATGCACGTGTTTGTTTCTACAAGGTTTATTTTATCCTAGATGCTGAAGAGGTTTCCATCCACCGGCGTCAAAGTTGACTATATGTTTTTATAGAGATAGATGATTGTGACAGTCATATAGAGAAGAGAATTAGTCCATAAACTTCACAGATTGTCTCGAGTTGTATGCCTTCAAGGATGCACGTGTTTGTTTCTACAAGGTTTATTTTATTCTAGATGCTGAAGAAGTTTCCATCCACCGGCGTCAAAGTTGACTATATGTTTTTATAGAGATAGATGATTGTTCTATTCATATAGAGAAGAGAATTAGCTCCAAATTCTTCACAGATTGTCTCGAGTTGTATGCTTACAAGGATGCACGTGTTTGTTTCTCCAAGGTTTATTTTATCCTAAATGCTGAAGAGGTTTCCACCCTCCTGCGTCGAAGTTTACAATATATTTTTTAAAAGGAGAGATGATTGTTCCACTCTTATAGAGAAGAGAAATAGCTCCAAAAATTTCACAGATTGTCTCGAGTTGTAAGTCTACAAGGATACACGTGTTTGTTTCTACGAGGTTTATTTTATCCTAGATTCTGAAGAAGTTTCCAACCTCCTGCGTCAAAGTTTACAATATATTTTTTATAAGGAGAGATGATTGTGCCAGTCTTATAGAGAAGAGAATTAGCTCCATAAACTTCACAGATTGTCTCGAGTTATATGCCTAAAAGGAGGCACGTGTTTGTTTCTACAAGGTTCATTTTATTCTAGATGCTCAAGAAGTTTCCAACCTCCTGCGTCAAAGTTGACTATATGTTTTTATAGATAAAGATGATTGTGCCAGTCATATAGAGAAGAGAATTATCTCCATAGACTTCACAAATTGTCTCGAGTTGTAAGTCTACAAGGATGCACGTGTTTGTTTCTACGAGGTTTATTTTATCCTAGATTCTGAAGAAGTTTCCAACCTCCTGCGTCAAAGTTTACAATATATTTTTTATAAGGAGAGATGATTGTGCCTGTCTTATAGAGAAGAGAATTAGCTCCATAAACTTCACAGATTGTCTCGAGTTATATGCCTAAAAGGAGGCACGTGTTTGTTTCTACAAGGTTCATTTTATTCTAGATGCTCAAGAAGTTTCCAACCTCCTGCGTCAAAGTTGACTATATGTTTTTATAGATAAAGATGATTGTGCCAGTCATATAGAGAAGAGAATTAGCTCCATGGACTTCACAGATTGTCTCGAGTTGTATGCCTACAAGGATGCACGTGTTTGTTTTTACAAAGTTTATTTTATCCTAGATGCTGAAGAAGTTTCCATCCACCGGCGTCAAAATTGACTATATGTTTTTATAGGGAGAGATGATTGTGCCAGTCATATAGAAAAGTGAATTAGCTCCATAGTCTTCACAGATTGTCTCGAGTTGTATGCCCACAAGATGCACGTTTTGTTTCTACAAGGTTTATTTTATTCTAGATGCTGAAGAGGTTTCCACCCTCCTGCGTCAAAATTTACAATATATTTTTTATAGGGAGAGATGATTGTGCCAGTCATATAGAGAAGCGAATTAGCTCCATAAACTTCACAGATTGTCTCGAGTTATAATTCTACAAGGATCCCCCTGTTTGTTTCTACAAGGTTTATTTTATCCTAGATGCTGAAGAGGTTTCCATCCACCGGCGTCAAAGTTGACTATATGTTTTTATAGAGATAGATGATTGTGCCAGTCATATAGAGAAGAGAATTAGCTCCATAAACTTCACAGATTGTCTCGAGTTGTATGCCTTCAAGGATGCACGTGTTTGTTTTTACAAGGTTTATTTTATTCTAGATGCTGAAGAGGTTTCCACCCTCCTGCGTCGAAGTTTACAATATATTTTTTATAAGGAGAGATGATTGTGCCAGTCTTATAGAGAAGAGAATTAGCTCCATAAACTTCACAGATTGTCTCGAGTTATATGCCTAAAAGGAGGCACGTGTTTGTTTTTACAAGTTTCATTTTATTCTAGATGCTCAAGAAGTTTCCAACCTCCTGCGTCAAAGTTGACTATATGTTTTTATAGATAAGATGATTGTGCCAGTCTTATAGAGAAGAGAATTAGCTCCATAAACTTCACAGATTGTCTCGAGTTGTATGCCTACAAGGATGCACATGTTTGTTTCTACAAGGTTTATTTTATCCTAGATGCTGAAGAGGTTTCCAACCACCGGCGTCAAAATTGACTATATGTTTTTATAGAGAGAGATGATTGTGCCAGTCATATAGAGTAGAGAATTAGCTCCATAAACTTCACAGATTGTCTCGAGTTATATGCCTACAAGGATACACGTGTTGGTTTCTACAAGGTTTATTTTATTCTAGATGCTGAAGAAGTTTCCACCCTCCTGCGTCGAAGTTTACAATATATTTTTTTATAAGGAGAGATGATTGTGCCAGTCTTATAGAGAAGAGAATTAGCTCCATAAACTTCACAGAACGTCTCGAGTTATATGCCTACAAGGATACACGTGTTTGTTTCTACAAGGTTTATTTTATTCTAGATGCTGAAGAGGTTTCCACCCTCCTGCGTCGAAGTTTACAATATATTTTTTATAAGGAGAGATGATTGTTCCAGTCTTATAGAGAAGAGAAATAGCTCCATAAACTTCACAGATTGTCTCGAGTTATATTTCTACAAGGATCCCCCTGTTTGTTTCTACAAGGTTTATTTTATCCTAGATGCTGAAGAGGTTTCCATCCACCGGCGTCAAAGTTGACTATATGTTTTTATAGATAAAGATGATTGTGCCAGTCTTATAGAGAAGAGAATTAGCTCCATAAACTTCACAAATTGTCTCGAGTTGTATGCCTACAAGGATACACGTGTTTGTTTCTACAAGGTTTATTTTATCCTAGATGCTGAAGAGGTTTCCATCCACCGGCGTCAAAGTTGACTATATGTTTTTATAGAGATAGATGATTGTGCCAGTCATATAGAGAAGAGAATTAGCTCCATAAACTTCACAGATTGTCTCGAGTTGTATACTTACAAGGATGCACGTGTTTGTTTCTACAAGGTGTATTTTATCCTAAATGCTGAAGAGGTTTCCACCCTCCTGCGTCGAAGTTTACAATATATTTTTTATAAGGAGAGATGATTGTTCCAGTCTTATAGAGAAGAGAAATAGCTCCATAAATTTCACCGATTATCTCGAGTTGTAAGTCTACAAGGATGCACGTGTTTGTTTCTACAAGGTTTATTTTTTCTATATGCTGAAGAAGTTTCCAACCTCCTGCGTCAAAGTTTACAATATATTTTTTATAGAGAGAGATGATTGTGCCAGTCATATAGAGAAGCGAATTAGCTCCATAAACTTCACAGATTGTCTCGAGTTATATGCCTACAAGGATGCACGTGTTTGTTTCTACAAGGTTTATTTTATCCTAGATGCTGAAGAGGTTTCCATCCACCGGCGTCAAAGTTGACTATATGTTTTTATAGAGATAGATGATTGTGCCAGTCATATAGAGAAGAGAATTAGCTCCATAAACTTCACAGATTGTCTCGAGTTGTATGCCTACAAGGATGCACATGTTTGTTTCTACAAGGTTTATTTTATCCTAGATGCTGAAGAGGTTTCCAACCACCGGCGTCAAAATTGACTATATGTTTTTATAGAGAGAGATGATTGTGCCAGTCATATAGAGTAGAGAATTAGCTCCATAAACTTCACAGATTGTCTCGAGTTATATGCCTACAAGGATACACGTGTTTGTTTCTACAAGGTTTATTTTATTCTAGATGCTGAAGAAGTTTCCAACCACCGGCGTCAAAATTGACTATATGTTTTTATAGGGAGAGATGATTGTGCCAGTCATATAGAAAAGAGAATTAGCTCCATAGTCTTCACAGATTGTCTCGAGTTGTATGCCTTCAAGGATGCATGTGTTTTTTTCTACAAGGTTTATTTTATCCTAGATGCTGAAGAGGTTTCCATCCACCGGCGTCAAAGTTGACTATATGTTTTTATAGGGAGAGATGATTGTCCCAGTCATATAGTGAAGAGAATTAGCTCCATAAATTTCAGATTGTCTCGAGTTATATGCCTAC
>CP092871.1:69675228-69804655 GCA_030710605.1 Cordylochernes scorpioides | reverse complement strand
AAGGATGCACGTTTTTGTTTCTACAAGTTGTATTTTCTTTTTTATCATTCTTTCAAAAATATCCTAAATATTTTAATTTAGATATCGTCGCACGCTCGATAGCTACCACAATATTTGTAATCTGATTTACCTAGCTTTGGGATGATCAACTCTGCTTTTTTCCATTCTTCAGGAAAGTAACTCATATCCAGACATTTCTAATATATTTTAGTTAGTATTGGAATCACAAATTTTTATGCCTTTTTTATCATATTTTTAGAAATATTATCTATTCTCTTGAAGATTCCTTCGGTTTCAATCTCAATAATGGAGATTACTTCATTAATTGTAATTATTGATTTTGATGTGTTATATCGAAAGTTTTAATTTATAGCCTCTCTTGTATTTTTATGTAAATTTTATCATAACCAAGGTTTTCATCGGGAAAAAGAGTAGCTATCAATTCTTCGGTTTTTGGTTGTTGTTCTTGGCAGGTGTTTGTTTCCAATATTTGCAGTTGTTTTTCCGCATTGCCTCTCAGTTTTTGTATAGGTTACAAGAAGGATTAGTCGAATTATTTTATTCTCTAGAAGTGTCTTCCATGATATTATTTGGGCCTTTTAAATCTTCAGAATATATTTTTTTTGTTCTCTTAAAAATAATTCTATTATATATCTTCAAATATTTCGAGTTCGATAATAAAATTACTTATATAGTCAGAGAATGGTTTTTGAGCATATCCAGCTCTACATTTCCCAGTCACTATTTTAATATATATATATTATTATACCTATAAAAAAATGTATATTTTACCTATACGAAAGTGTATTATAAATATAAAGTGCAATTCGAATTTTTATATTCCCCATCTAATATAAGCTTCTTACATTCACAGTATGTAGGCAGGTTTTGATCAAATATTCCATTTATTTCATTGTGGTTTTAGCTGCTTTGTGAAATTTTGCCTCAGAAAATAACAAGTAGTCGAAGAAAATTTTCAATTAAATTAAATAATGTAAAATATGCGATTTTTTTCAATAGTAACTATGGTATGTGTAAGAAAAGCAAGAGCATTTTTTAAATATCTACGAAAACTTATCTATATTAAGATCACAAGCAAATTTCTTGATATGTTTCATATTTTTACATATAAAATACTATAGAAAATGAAAAACCTAACAAAAATCTATCGTTTTTTACGTATTAATATTTTTTAATATATCAAATACTATTTTGAAGAAGGAATACAAGTTTACGGCGACGAGTTTTTTTAATTCATAAGGATGAACCCTATTCCAAGTTCAAATTCGTCTATTTGAAGGAAACTTTCTTAATTTTGTGTTTGTGAAAATTTTGAACTATTCAAACTAAACCTTGATCCCTCACCTTGGTAATTCAAATATTTTGGCTCAAGGGCTTTGACTGGGAACAAAATTACGCTTTTTATCAGCGTAAAGTGTTTTCTAAGAGTTCCTCCGATGAAAATAATTTTGCTTTGTTTTCAAACAACTGAAAATATATTATTATTGATATTAAGATAACTTTCTTTAGACCAAATGAACTTGAAATGGAAAGCGGTTCATTCTGACTTCTAGACCGTAATATAAAAACGTGAAATGACTATTTTGTTGGAAAAGTAACTATATTGAAATGTTTCTGGAGAGAGATATGATACCTCCTAATATATTTGTCTTATAATTCTATACATGCCTGTATATAATAAGCTTATAAATGAATTTGGGCCAGAGAAATGTATGGTATTATCCTGCAAAATATGATAAGATATAAAAAGCGCTAAGAAACCCTATTGAAGAATCTATTATGTAGTTGTTCTAATCAAAACTCTACAATGTTATAAATGGGAGTTTTAACACAACACCGGCTAAAGGTATTGTGTCTGTTTTAACAGAAGAGCTGTCTTCCCTTTGTAAAGATCAAATCCCTGGCAGGCAAATTTCTATCTATAAGGAATTGTCCCAGCCAGCTTCGTTGATAATTTATGAGATATTGACAATCTGACTCATTGGAAAGTTGTGTATTTTGATTTGATTATATTAAAGTAGAAGTGGGAGATTTAAAATGTTTTACAGGATTAATTAGAGATGCCTGAAGTAAAAAAAACTGACTATTAGTATTTATAAATATATCGTTCATTTTTGCCTTTTTGAAATGATTTTTAATTGTTTGGGAATGTGGTCGGAATGCGTGTTTGTTTATCATTCTCAGATAATTGATTCAAGTCATATTTGATTAATCTTGTTTCGATGTAATCAGATGAAGAAGTAGCTCCGTCAGACAAAGAACAAATTTTAAAAAGTTGTTTGAACGCTCTAATAGCCTATAGAATGTTTTGGTATTGTATGTAATTTATTTTTGTTTGTAGAGATTATTAATATGGTTTAACCATATTTCAACTCCCTAGATTAGTATAGACCTAAATATAGTTTTACATAAAATTGTTCTTTTTTGATAGTTAATTCCCCACATTTTGCTTTATACTGAGGGAAAATAAGGTTTTCATGCGTTGTGTTTTATGTAAAACTTCGTTAATGTGCGGTGTAAAATCTATTTTGTTTTTGAACCTATGGTTTGAAAATTTTATTGCTAAAATTGTAATTTCCTCTACTGGTTTTTAATGAGAGTATTTTGTAATTCCAATTGAACCTTGCGTTTGTTATGTAAATGTAACAAGTTGGTTTTTCCGGAATTATCTTTGTTTGTTTTACACCAGTGAGTAACATAGTTCAATGTAAAACGAAAATTGAAATTATACCGCGAATGTTTCTTTTATAAAAATCGAAATTTATTTTCAAAGAGAAATAGCGACATTTCTAACTTTGAGGATGAGGTATGGAAAGGTGAAACATGAAGAGTAATGGCGAACGGAAAAATAAAAAGTGTCCAGGGGCGGGAATCGAACCCACACCCTTCTGCTTACCGGGCAGGTGCCTTGTCCACTCGGCTACCCTGGACGTATTTTTCCGTTCGTAACTAATACCTAAAGTAACATTTAAAATACAATATAACGCGGCTGATGATTGTAAAACGAAAATTGAAATTATACCGCGAATGTTTCTTTTATAAAAATCGAAATTTATTTTCAAAGAGAAATAGCGACATTTCTAACTTTGAGGATGAGGTATGGAAAGGTGAAACATGAAGAGTAATGGCGAACGGAAAAATAAAAAGTGTCCAGGGGCGGGAATCGAACCCACACCCTTCTGCTTACCGGGCAGGTGCATTGTCCACTCGGTAAGCAGAAGGGTGTGGGTTCGATTCCCGCCCCTGGACACTTTTTATTTTTCCGTTCTCCATTACTCTTCATGTTTCACCTTTCCATACCTCATCCTCAAAGTTAGAAATGTCGCTATTTCTCTTTGAAAATAAATTTCGATTTTTATAAAAGAAACATTCGCGGTATAATTTCAATTTTCGTTTTACAATCATCAGCCGCGTTATATTGTATTTTAAATGTTACTTTAGGTATTAGTTACGAACGGAAAAATACGTCCAGGGTAGCCGAGTGGACAAGGCACCTGCCCGGTAAGCAGAAGGGTGTGGGTTCGATTCCCGCCCCTGGACACTTTTTATTTTTCCGTTCGCCATTACTCTTCATGTTTCACCTTTCCATACCTCATCCTCAAAGTTAGAAATGTCGCTATTTCTCTTTGAAAATAAATTTCGATTTTTATAAAAGAAACATTCGCGGTATAATTTCAATTTTCGTTTTACAATCATCAGCCGCGTTATATTGTATTTTAAATGTTACTTTAGGTATAGTTCAATGTGTTTACTAACTCAGTCTCTCAGAGTTCTTGTGCCAGCAAATTATTGAGATGTCGTCTGCATACCATATTATCTCGGTATTTGAGGACTTGAAGTTCACTAATAAATCATTCAGCAATGGAGGCAGTGGTCCGCCTTGAGGACATCTTTTAGTCAAGTTTTTGTAACAGTTTATCGCCATAAGACAAATATATATTCCTTTTATTTAAATAAGATTGGATAATTTATAAAAAGGAATTGAGAACATTATCTAAATCCATTCTTTTGAGGATTACGGGCCACCATGTGTTATCAAAGGCTCCCGGTATGTCCATCGCTATCAGCGCTGCTGTCATTTGCCTGTTTTTCAGGACATTTAACTCCTCTCTTCATTGTAACAATAGTTGACTTGTGTTTGGGGAACCCATGTTGTCTGGAGCTCATATAAAAGCAGAATGATCCAATACAATATTAGAGCTCTGAGAAGCGGTCTGGTGGATTAAATTGGCGAAACCGCTGGGAGGGTTCACCACTGATGAGCCAAGCCCTCCCAATATATTTTTTGATCGCAGTAAGGACAGTAGAAGTTCGTTTTATGTATAAAAGAAACATTCGCGCTTTTAAATCCTTTTATTTTATATGTATAGATGGCGCGCGTTATTGCTTTATATTAGACGTCTTAAGTTTATTTATAATTCTCGACGATTTTTGAAATATTTGACATCAACAATATTGGTCTGTTACTTCTACTATTGTCGTAATTTGTTTTGTCTGTGGATTTGGAATTATTTTCACGCAGGAATTTTTCCAATAGTCAGGAAAATATCCTAGACTTATACATTTATGATACTTTTTGATATCTACGGTTTACTGAGCCTTATTATGACAGAAAGGTAAAAATATCCGGTATTGTTTTGTTATCGCCTTCCTGTGACCATTTTTCAAACTTGTTGTGTTGCAATGTTTCCCAAGGAATATATCATAATTTGAAGCTACAAATATTTCTCTCACACACACACAGTGAGTCTCTTTTATATCTTAAAATGATAGCTTTCAAGCGATATAATCGCTCTTCAACAGGCATAATTAAAAACATCGACTATTTCTTACAAGAAGTGTTTACAAATATACGCGAGCAAAGCATGGATAGTTATAACTGAAATTTAAAATAAAAATTCAAATTTTAAAATATAATACCTATTTACCTTTTTGCGTTTTACTCTATTATTGAGTCTTATGGAATATGTCTGTTTATATTTTCAGGACAACTAGAATTAATGAAATTGGCCTATGGCTTTATTCTAAGATATATAAGGTATTGTAATGGTAATTCTATCTTCCTGTTTATGCTCTCTACTATATCCATTAGAGATTCTAAAATTAACTGTTGATATTTGTTCTTTATATTCTTGCAGTGGCATTTGGCTTCTGATATGTTGAAATGATGACCGCTCTGAGCAATATCTTGATAGATCATGGAGTCTTTAGTTCTGATATTTCTATTGTGTTCATCAAATCTAATCTGTATTGATCTTCCTGTCTCACCCCTAGGTAGGTAGCATTATAATCTTGACATTGGATTGAGTATACTGAATTAGTTTGATGATTGGGTTTTAACTGTTTATGCCAGACTTAGTGATAGGATTTCTAAGAAGCTGACCAATGGGTTGGTGGTTACTGAAATACGTTTGGATTCCTTGTCTGCGTAGAATATAGGTCATCTTCTTATTGATTTCTGTATAAGGAAGTATATTTCTATATGTAAACTAGTTGTTTTTTTTTTTTTTTTGGGGGGGGGGGGGGGGTCTATTGATAAAATGTGATGGTTAAACTTTTAGGCTAATATTTTTGATAATGTTTTCTTTTTCGAGTTTCTTAAAAACAGGTAGGGAACAATTTCACAATTTGATCTTAAATATATCAAAAACATATATATCACCAAATATCAACATCTTTTTGTTAATAAGAAATAAGAGATTCTTCTCAGCAAGGTATATTATGATCAATAAAATAAAAGAAGACGAGTTTCTTAAACAATTTTAAATAAACGCAAGCTTTCGGGTGAGAACCCTTCGACAGGCAGTATAAAGCAAACGCGACGATACAAACATGGTACACATGGCAGACAAGAATATATACATCTATGATATTTACATAACTATGGTAAAGAGAATTGCAAATAAGAAATTTACATCAATATGAAATAATGCATATAGAGAATCTATTCTTCAAAAAGAGATGCTAATTTTATACTTGGTGTCGCGTTCAGCGGCGTAGCGCCCAGGCTCTATTTTGCCCAGACGCCCGAAGTCTCTTATTCTGGTCCCGGGGAGGAAAAAAACCGTGGAATCTCAAAGGTAGAGAAGAGCGATTCCCAAGAAGTCAAATCTACGGAAGAGTCTAAGGCAGGTATCAACCAAGGCGTAGACCTCTCGAGAGCGGGCCGAGAAAAACCACACAACTCTAACCAGTCAACATAACATTTTATTTTTTGTCACGAATATATATACATATAAATATTTACATATGACAAATATGTTTCTTATAATGGATTAAATTTACATATATTTAGAAAAATATAAATCTATAAGAAAATTAACATTCTATTCCCAACATACTCCCACCTTGAGTTTTTTCTACAGAAACTCAACCAATAGTTGGGAAACGACCGTTCATTCCAGTTCTTTAGGACCGGGCCATCTTCGCAGGGTCTTCACTGGCCTCTCCCCGGGAGCCTCCCCGGCGTGGTTCCGACTGTATACTCCTCAAGGTACTCCCCAGATCGGCGGGTATCTCTAAATTGTAGAGCCGTTGAACAGGCCCAATCTGGACGCCCTTGCTGGTTCTCAACTTGGCGACCCTCACAGGTCCATCTCGGCCAGGGTAGACCTCCACAACTCTCGCCAAAGGCCAATTGACTCGCTTAGCGTTATCTTGTCCAATCAACACCAGATCTCCCACCTTGATAGGTCTTGTCTTCGAGCGTCTTCTAGTCTCTTGTCTTAAGAATCCAAAATACTCCGTCCGGAATCTCTTCTGAAGACTAGCCCTTTCAATTGAGTTGATTTTAAAACAATCTTTCTCTTTTCCGAGTTCACAATATCTGGGTCAGGGTATATTTCCCTATGGGGCCAATCTCTTCTTGGTCTTCTCAACCAACTCGGGCCCTCCCACCACTTCGATCTCTCCAGAGAATCGGCTAAGCACCCCCGTGATGGTAAATCCGCTGGATTCAAACATCCTGGTACACGATACCAATCCTCCGTCTCACTGAGAGATCGGATCTCCATAACTCGATTCATTACAAAAGTCGCCCAGTTATCTTCCATTGCAATTTCTGGAACCTCTTGAGAACATTGAGCTTTACATCCTGAAGAATCAGGATCTTATGCCGAGGCATCGTCTTTAGGCTTAGAGGTATCGTCTGAAGGCTTAGAGGTATCGTCTGCAGGCCTACAGCAGTCATAGGACTCTGAACTCTTCCTTAGAGATCTCAAACCACTCGATATAATAGTCCTATGATCTACAGGATTCGCAATCCTTTCCGGTCTAGCACTTTCACCAGACTTTCTGGAGACTTGTCTCCCAAATTAAGACCTTTTCGCAGGAGTAGGCACTTGCCCCTTTGGAGAACTGGCCGGAGTATATAACATTGGAGTTACTGCAGCTCCAGAAACAGTTTCCTTCGATACAAGTTACATTCCATTGCTTGGAAGATATTTGCCAATTGAACCTTTTTCTATTGGCTCTCTCCTCACATAGGTGATCTGGACAGTGCAACCCTGCTTAGAAAGCGTTTCACCTTCTCCAACCATGCATCATCATTCAACCATTTACTTTTCTTCCGGATTTAGAGGCACGGGCACTCAACCAAAATCGTCTACAACGATTTCCCGCTCAAAACCATCAGTTGTCCATCTTTTTTTTTTTTTCCAAAGAAATTTGAGGTAGTCCCAATCATTATCTCTGATGGCGATCATCTGGAAATATCTTTTCAGGTCGGCCACAACTCCGAACTTATTCCTCCGAAGCTTTATCCTTATCTCAGGGATTCTTCTCAGCAGACTGTGTATCCTCTTCATATATCGCTTCAACGAGAATCCGTTTCGTCCTCGATAGGAAGCGCCGTCTTTCGCTGGCCGTACAGGCGCAGCCCTGGAGTCACACCCACATACAGGGCGATCAGGCAAATAGTATCCCTTTACTTTAAATTCCGCATCTCCTATCTGTCCTGCTTCCATCAATTTACTCGATGCTGGAATTCTGACAACTCTTTCCTCAATATCATCAATGGACTCGGCCTCACCATCTGCAATCTCCACTTGTTCCGCGCCTTCAGCTACCGCTTTAGAGTTGCTCACCGATTCACAAGCCTCAATTGCAGTTCCAGAATCCTCCACTTCATTATCCTTGGTTTCAGCTTCAGAATCCTTTACTCCGTCGCCCTTAGGCTCATTTTCAGAGTCTTGTACTCCGTCTTCCTTAGGCTCATTACCTTGTTCTGCATATGGCCTTTCTGCCATCCTTAAATCGGTACCTTGTTTTACATAGAGCAGCTTCACTTCTTCGGTGTTCTTTGAATCCATTCCTTGTTCCACATCCAGCACTTTCTCTTTATCTGCTTCAACGGATTCTTTCTCAACTTCAGCCCTATTACTTTCATCAACTTCTACAACAGACTTCTTCTTGACTTGAGCCTTTTCACCGTCTTCAGCACAGCGCTCTCTTACTACTTGAGCCTTATTACTTTCTTCAACAGCAATCTGCTTGGATGGCTCCTTTACCATTTGCTCGGATGATGCCACCATCTCAGCATCTTCCTTAATAGAAGCTGGATCAACTCC
Source organism: Cordylochernes scorpioides (assembly GCA_030710605.1). Taxonomy (NCBI): domain Eukaryota; kingdom Metazoa; phylum Arthropoda; class Arachnida; order Pseudoscorpiones; family Chernetidae; genus Cordylochernes; species Cordylochernes scorpioides. The sequence continues at coordinate 69,796,067 of CP092871.1, read as the reverse complement.
TTTCATCAGGGTAACTCCGACAACACTTGGCTTCTCACTCATCCCGATTTCCAAACTGCTTCCATCGCAGATCCTCATATCCATTCCTTGTTCCACATCCAGCACTTTCTCTTTATCTGCTTCAGAGACATTCAAAAAACCAGCAGCCGTGGGCAGGGGATTCCTCTTATTTCTTCGATACTTCACGATAGAGCTTTGTGACTGAGGGTGCTCATTTGATGGTTGGCCGGCTGTTATTTCGTCCCGCGTGCCGAACGTGCTTTCTAATGCAATCAATTGTCTCTCCAAAAATTCAATCAAATCTCCAAGAGAAAAAGCTCCTGTGAATTCCCGATGTAATTCAAGCTTTAAGTCTGATGGCAATAGCTTGAGGAGTAAAGGGCACAATAAGTTACCGTAGCTATCAACGACAACACCCAATGACTCCAAACTTCTAATCTGCACCAGGATTCTGCCGTACAATTCTCTGAAAGCCCCCACGTCCTTTGTCACTCTAAGTGGTTTCAAGGCCAAGAGGTTGTTCATATGCACGTCGATCAACCTTTCCCTTTTTCCGAAGCGTTTCTTCAACAATTCAACGGCCTTATCGTAATTTTCCTCAGATAGGCAAAATCCTTCCACAGTTTGGGCCGCCGTTCCACCCAAGTAGGCTTTAAGATAGTTAAATTTATCTATCTTGGTCAAGTATTCATTCTTATTGATTGATGAATCGAAGGCATTCCAAAAAGTTAACCACTGGCTAATTTCCCCGTAGAATCTTTCCATTGTTAATTTGGGTAACTTAACCATCCCAGTTAGAGTCGGTCGACTGATTTCTCCTGGATATTCCTTCTTCGTGGCAGTTGCAGTTTCCCTCTGCATTCCTTCCGCTACCACCAGACTTCTTTTCTTTAGCAAATATTTCCACGCCACGGCCTTTTCCCGGTATTCCTCTACCATCTTTAGATCTTTCTCTAGATCTTTGATGTCAATCAGCTTACCGATTTCTTCGTCTACCCGCCTCAGTTCTTCGTAGACATCCGAAAGCTGCCCCAGCAGTTCCTCGTGGTCACACTCCTTGTGCACGTCATATTCCTCTATTCTTTTCCCGTACTTGGATAAAGACGTGCGGAGTATGGTTCTCTTCTTCTTGAGTCTCTCTAGTGCTTCTTCTCTCTCCATCTTCTGATCCAAAAAGGTTCCAAATATAGGCACGGCTTTCTCCTCGCGTCCCGGCTGGGATGCCAAATGTCGCGTTCAGCGGCGTAGCGCCCAGGCTCTATTTTGCCCAGACGCCCGAAGTCTCTTATTCTGGTCCCGGGGAGGAAAAAAACCGTGGAATCTCAAAGGTAGAGAAGAGCGATTCCCAAGAAGTCAAATCTACGGAAGAGTCTAAGGCAGGTATCAACCAAGGCGTAGACCTCTCGAGAGCGGGCCGAGAAAAACCACACAACTCTAACCAGTCAACATAACATTTTATTTTTTGTCACGAATATATATACATATAAATATTTACATATGACAAATATGTTTCTTATAATGGATTAAATTTACATATATTTAGAAAAATATAAATCTATAAGAAAATTAACATTCTATTCCCAACACTTGGAAACGGGAAAATTGTTGAAATATAGTACATGATTGACACGGGCAACTATAGGGAGAACTACATGAAGGCCAGGAGAGCATGATAGGCTTCAGGGAGGTCGATTTTTCTGTTGATGCTGCCTTGCTTATGGGATTCTATGGATTCTTGTATGAGTCTCTGATGTTGGTTACGGATGCGTCTGTAATGTATTGTAGGGTGTTTGATGTTAAAAGTATGGCCTGTGTCCTGTATGTGTTGATATATGAGAGATTTGGAGTCATGGTTAGATATGTTACGGGAGTGCTCAGACATCCTGATGGCAACAGTTCTACCCGTCTCGCCTACGTAAGTAGCGGAGCATTGCTCACATGAGACGGAATAGACCGCGCCATCAGAACGTAGGGGATCTATGGGAACAAGGGGCTTAGTGTGAGGATGCCGGAGGGATGTGAGGAGGTTGGGGGAGTTTTTATAATAGGTACGGATGCCGTATGATTTGAGGTGTCTAGCTATATCTACTGCAGGGGGGGAGTAGGGAAGGAAACATATAGATCTATAAGTTGTGGATGAAACAGGGGCGCCCGGTGTGTATGTGTGTCTATTGATAAAAGCAAGGGGGAAAAAAGCTTTGGAGAGGTGAGATATGATATTGTTTTTTTCTATAGTTTTAAAAATATCTAGGGAACAGTGGGTATGGATTCTTTTAGTAAGGGTCTTAACTATATTAACTTTATGGGAGGTGGGGCAGTGTGAATTAAAGTGAGTGTAACTAGGGGGGCATTGCTTTTTATAGTAAACTGTGGTATGGTATGATGAAGGGGTACGGATAATAAGGATATCTAAGAAAGGAATAACATTATTGGATTCTATCTCTAGAGTAAAGGAAATATTATGATTGTAGCTATTAAGATTTGACAATATGGAGCTCTCCTGGCCTTTCTTGCAAATGCAAAACACATCATCTATATATCTACGCCATAATTGAATATCAGAAGGGAGAGTGCGGGTGATCCAGTGGTCTATTTGTAATAAAACAATTTCGGCTACTATGGAGGATAGAGGGCTGCCCATCGGGGAGCCCTTAATCTGTCTGTAGTGATTCTGTGAGAATGTGAAAGTATTCATGTTTAAACATATATCAGTGAGCTGTACTATAGATGAAGAGGTTTGGGAATCAATGTTCTGTGAGTTGAGAAATTGTGATAAACTGCTAGTGATAAGTTCATGCGGCAGGCTAAGGTAAAGGGAGGTGACATCAAACGAGCACATAATGGTGGAAGGGTCGGGGGTCTTAGCGATTAATTCACTGATAAAACGGGGGGTACTATTGATGGAGTAAGTGTTGTTATAGCTGCTTAATATTGGGGATAGGTAACTGGATAGATACTTGGCTAGAGGAAATGCAGGAGATAAATGGTAAGCTATGATAGGGCGAAGAGGTATCTCTGGTTTGTGAATCTTAGGGAGGCCGTATATGTAAGCTGAGCTGTGTAGGTTAGAAGTAAAGAGGTTGTAATCATTTGGAGTAATATGCTTGTTCTTTTTTAAGCGGACCACGAAGTTTTATATGCTTTAGTGATGGAGAGACTGACCTGGTTTGATATGAGGGAGAAGGTAGAGCTATCACTGAGGAGGTCATGCATTTTTGAGAGGTAGCTATTTTGATTCAAGATAACAGTATTAAATCCCTTATCAGAACGTGTGATTAATATGGATTTGTTGTGTTTTAGTCTCTGAAGTGTGGTGAGATCTGCACGGTTATTGGGGGGGGAGCAATAGGGTTTAGATAAAGATTTAGTCACCATATTCCTGATGAAGAATTTATCTTGGAGGCTGAAAGATTTGACAGATGATTCAATAGCACTGATGGTTTCTGGGAGGTTGGGCTTGGTGGGAATACGGAATTTAAGGCCCCTCTCCAATAGGGTGACATCCGATGGTGACAGTGTGTGGCTCGATAGGTTGACGACGGATGAAGACCTTTGTTCAAGGTCCTGGGTGACTAGGAAATGCAAGGAATATTTCTTTTTCCAGAAAATCAGTTTCTTGTGATGCTTAGCCAAAATCGTTTTTTCTTGAGAGATAACATCCTGAGTGATCCTAGTAATATGATTGGCCAGTTCAGATGGAGGGATATCTTGGGATAATAGGAACAGCAGACCTTTAATCGATTTTGTGAGCAGTCTGATATTGGAGAAACATCCATGAATTCTAGCGCTGAGTAACTGATGCTGGGTTTTTCTGATGATATCTTTTGAAAATGGGTTGCCAACTGGGTCTTTCAGTCTGAGAGAAGGTGGAATGAAGTCAATGTTTTTACAGAAACGGTTGAACCTAAGATGGCATCTCCATCGTGATAACTGCAAGGATTTTTTGTAGGTTAGCCATAAGTACTTATCGGTATCGTTCACAGAATGATGCATAGCGAAAAGCAACTTTTAATAATAAGAAATAAGAGATTCTTCTCAGCAAGGTATATTATAATCAATAAAATAAAAGAAGACGAGTTTCTTAAACAATTTTAAATAAACGCAAGCTTTCGGGTGAGAACCCTTCGACAGGCAGTATAAAGCAAACGCGACGATACAAACATGGTACACATGGCAGACAAGAATATATACATCTATGATATTTACATAACTATGGTAAAGAGAATTGCAAATAAGAAATTTACATCATTATGAAATAATGCATATAGAGAATCTATTCTTCAAAAAGAGATGCTAATTTTATACTTGGAAACGGGAAAATTGTTGAAATATAGTACATGATTGACACGGGCAACTATAGGGAGAACTACATGAACTACATTATATGTACCTAGTACGGATTTAGTCTATACTTCTTATCATCATCTAATTCTCTTGTGTCGTAAGATTTTTCGAATAAGAAATGTAACACTGGTTAAAACCAAACATGGCTGGAAACCACTGCTTAAGATAAATTCCTCTATTTGTATAATGAAGACCTAATATTATAGCCAACTGCAAAGATAATAGTTTTACTATTCTGAGTTAAAAGGTTCAAACTCTACCGTAATGGAAAGATTATGAAGATGATCGATCTGTATAGAATCTTCCACTGTCTCACAACACCTGTTTAATTACCTTACTACTCAACTTGATTTAACACTCCTCAAATATGCGGTGCATGTACTCCCGCATTAATCTTATTAAGAATAAATTTATTATAACTGCAGAGAGACGACACATGCTAAGTTGGAATAAATATTTACATGCATCGCCAAAATTCAACTTCTATTCCAATGTCCTCCAGATAATATTCAATTCTATCATTAAAATTATTATCTTTGATTGCGCTTAACTATCTTTTTCCCCCAAGACTAAATGAGGTATTTTGTCTAAAATCTCACTACCACTTAGCCAGCCAAAACTTTTTAAATGCCTCGGGCTATTTTATTTAAATAATTATATTTGTAAAGATGCACGCCTATGTTTTACTTTAAATTCTTCATATTATACGTTCGCACCTATAAATTGCATTACATAATGTACATGTATAAACCTGTGTTTTATATAAGATGCTTAACCTAGGATTTACCTCCAAAAGCAGAACTATTAGAAACTAATTAGAAGTACATTACAGATTAGAACACTATTAGAACTATTACAAACTATTAGACTTATAAGGAATATCATGGAACTCAGCACGAATATACACAGGCTTTTATAAATACAATGGCTAAAAATGAAAATATTCCGCACTTATATAAGTCTTTTTAGATGTTTCGCATTAAAAATAAAAGCATATACTGGCTGAAGTGTCTCTTAATTCTAAGAACTATGAATGCCGCAACCTCTATCTTCAAGAAAATTCTATCATTAATTACATACCACAAAAGATAATATAAGTCAAATTCCATGATTCTATTCAACTAATTTGGCGTTTATTAAAACGTATAAAAGTTTTATATGTAAAATGTATTCCTTTACTTACACAAATATTATGAGCATATATAAATCTTGTTATGTTTTATGTATATATGAATGGCCCTATGTTTCAACCTAAATCCCGACCATCTTCTCTATTTCTTCAACGACTCCAAGACGATTGGTCGACTATCTTCAAGTGATAAACAGGAATTTGATCACAAATTATCCAATTTACGTTTGAGCACCGCAGTCACTTTTTGTTTTATCTTCAACTTTTTTCTTTGAAGCAGTTTCCAGATTGAAATATACATTCAAAGATAATCATTTTCCAACTTTAAAGATAAAAATAATTCAAGGCTATATGCTATGTCTTTAACTTCAATTTTATTTCATATTCTAATAATAATATTTCTGAAATAATTTTAAAAAAACAGCAAAATTAAAGAATAAAATATGGCAATTCTTAAAGCATCTCCTCAAGATAAATGAATATTTCACAAAGAGTTTCTCTCGAAGACATCTTTCTCAAAAGCCAAGAAAACCAGAGATCCATTGAGAAGTTGTCACGGCAAAGATATGGAATAGATCTTCCTACGCCACATAAGGAGATCAACTGGCTATTTTCCTAAAGCAGAACTATTTTAAAACGCTTAATATAAACATGTAAATGATTAATTATAAAAACATAAAAACATTGTTTTTGTAAAAAAGTACAAATGATGATAGAATTTTATAAACATTTCCAGTGGACAAAAAAGTAAAAATGCCTCCTAGATTCAAACCCGCGTGGTTGTTTATTTAACACCTCCACTGAACTAAGAGATCATGCTCGCTTTATCGAACTCAATGCTGATTGGCTGTTTAAGGTCATGTGACAGTACAGAACCAATCAATGGGATAAAAGCTGGAAACTGTATATACAAACCTGCTAGATCAAGATGTATATTATAGTAGAGTATAAGGGAATGTGTATATATATTACCCCATGCCAAAAGTCGTTATGTCACACATTGTATCATACAAACAGATGCATATAATGATCAATTTGTGTAAATACATTTCTAAGGTTCTGGAAGCTCATTTCCATAATTTTTAAACCCTCTAACCAAGTCTATCTTAATAATACAGGTTATATAATAAACAACCAGCCTAATACAATACTGGGTGGGTTCTTCACTGATAAACCAAGCCCTTCCATTGCAATTTTATCATTGCATGTCTCTGTAAGATATACTTTTAAATTATTAAAATTCATCGTTGAAATTTGCCTTAATTTCAATTACACAACTAGTGTATTTTTAAAAAGGCATATCCTGATCGTGCAACTAAAAGCTTCTGATGGCAAACGCCATCTATCGGAATAAATATCAACTAAAAAATTAACGATTATTTGATATATATATTTCTTCCGACAGATGGCACAAGCCATCAGCAACTTTTAGTTGCAACGATCAGGAGATGTCTTAATTTATCCACCTGATCCCAGTACAATTTCACTTTTGTACTATTTTTCACATAACTATCGAATGTAAATTTCAAAACATAGTTATGGTGAACTCTTTGTAGATAATAAATTTTATAAAATAGATAAAGCTTCCAGGGTTAAGTTTCTTGTTCAAATATTTATTTTCACACACACACAAGCTTTCGGACTTGTCAGTCCTTCAACAGGAGTATCACGATAATAAATTGATGATATATACTATTTTTGTATACAAATTAATTTTTAAATATTTTATATATTAATGATATTGAAAGGGGGAGAAAATATAATAAATTCTTTGTGTGTTATAAACATTTTTTTTTAAATAAATTCCATCACATACAAACTAGGAATGATTTTAGATCACTTATACATTTGTTTACCTTCATCATGATCTTATATTGATAGCTCTATAGTAATACATGGATATGTTTATCATTGTTGTGAGTTAGGTTACATGAGATCCATACTGTGGGAGATTCCTTATACCATTATCAGCCAAAGAATCAAAATAACGGCATTGGGCCAAAATGTCAACCATACTTATTTGAAGTCTGATTTTAAATTCGATATCCTTAATGATTTCTCCCAATTTGTACACAAAATGCTTGGGGAGGTGACCAAACGAGCTCCCAGATTAGGTTAGGTTTGCATCCAACAGCCAATCACATAACGTCATCAACTGTAAACAAGTCAATCTGGAACCCCAATTGGCCACCTTCCATAGTTTGATTGTCTGTTTGAAATCAATAGAACTTGAATAAATATTGTTTACTACACTTTCTTTATCTCAATATAAATGATATTATTCCTAACAAATATATATTTCAAAATACACACACTTCAATATATATATGCATTTTTTATTATATATTTTCCCTCTCTCTCACTTTTTAAATTTCTCACACATATTGATATAATCTATTTGAAAGTGAAGTTTCTTAAAATCACGTGTAAATATTCCCCTTTTTGTATATATAATAAACGGCTTCAATATTATAATTGATACATATTGAAATAAAATGTAATAGTATATAAAATATGTTTTTAAAATGTGTGTGTGCTTATTTTTTTTTTTAATAAAACATCATCATCAAAACAGAGTTTTATATATATTTAGTCACAAAATTTTAAAGACTTCAAATATCATCTATTTACTTTAATTTTAGATTCCTTTTAAAAACCTTTAAATATTTGGTATCACTTGAACTATAATCATGGTTGGGTTTGTTCTTAATGTAGAGATTCCTAAAATCCTCTTTTAAATTTTCTTCAGGTAGAGTCATAAAAATAGATCATTTCTCCATGCACTCACTGGATTGTATTATTTTCCAATATTTTCGCCATGTGGAATGCATGGATACCTTGTTCAAACAATTTAGGCCTCCTATCCATAATAAGGTAAAGAAGAGCAGGGAGTAGTGTCACTGAAAGAACAGCTATTTCACTATTTGGATAGATTATTCAAAACATAGTCATTTTGTCCAAGTATATATATATACTTAAGTCTATATACTTGTATCTTCCTCTATCTCCGAGCTAGTAGAAAATTCTAAAAATATATAACGCGAGGAAAATAAGAGGACCAAATTCACAGAATCATGTTACAAAAGAATGGATATATCTTTTTGCGTCCGTGATTCAAGATATGATCAAATTGTCTAAAAATGTAGACTTTTCATATCCATTGCTTGTCTTTCCATCAAAGCTAGTAACAAATTCTAAAAATAATAAAACAAGAAATAAAATGTCGTTGAAACAATATTTTTTCATTTGCCAAGGTGATTCAAAACATGGACATCTTGTCCAAGTATATAAACGTTAGACCCTTTTTTTTCCTCTTTTTGGTAGCTATTAACTGATTCTAGAAAGAATAACACAAAAATCAGGGTCATTGAAAGAAAAGCTATTCCTTGTGATAGTATAATTAAACCTAAAGTTTGTTACTGTCGCCCACATTAAAAATATTTTTTAAAATACACTTCGGTTAGAAAAGTTTTTATATCATCGTCGTTTCGAAAAAAAACTTATTTTTATTTAATAAATAAAAAATTATAACAAAAATATTTTCTGGATGAAATGTTCTCTTTAAAAGAAAAGCTTTACTTTGCCTATATCGTATGTCAAATATTTATACTATGCTCTTAACTATAGATGGAAATTTTGCCAAGAGGATATTGATCTATAATTAAAAGTCACCTCTCCCGTCAAAATAAACGTCAAAACCAGACGCCATCTATTGACCGTCGCCGCAAACTAGCGGCCGTGGGTCGGTGACAAAGCCACAACACCAGCTCTGGCAAACTGAGAAACAATTCGAGAGAAACAAGTAAGATGAAGAATCTTATATAAAAATTACTGAATAGATTCTCTTCTATAATAGTATTTCTTTATATTTTAAACTTATTTTTCTAATAAATTTAATTTATATCCATATATTTTTCTTTTATACAAAATTCAATATATTATCTAAGTTTCTTTCTTATATTTTTAACATTTCAACAGAAATAACAATATATATTACTAAAAATTGTTTAATAAGAAAATGGCTCCATTCTTCGTAAAAGATAATAAAATTCAATCTGAGAACTATATAAATCCCCACGATGCAAAAAAAAAAGGTGAAGCTATAATACAACGTATTGGCTAATATGGTGTGTGTTCTTAATAAATAAATATTTCTTTATATTAAGGTTGTTATTAGATTTTCCGAGATACGACTTCTAATAATTAATTTCCCAGTAATAAAATACACTCACAGAAAATTGGAGAAAATATTTTATTTGACCAGATCACCGTGACTGAATTGGGAGAATTCCTCTTAGGATCGTTTGATAATTTCTAAATGCACTGTTGCCGCATCTTTAAAAATATTGATTTGATGAAAATGTATATCTATGATATTAATATTAAAATTCTGAATATAGAGCCATCCATAATATATATTTTTTTTAAAATAGGGCTTATTTTGGATTTAATAAGAGTTTTTATTTATTCAATATTTCGATGGACCAATCGTCCATCTCGATTCATCGAAATATTGGATATAAATAAAAATCTTATTAAATCCAAAATAAGCCTTATTTTTAAAATATAGATATTAAAATACGATAAATATTTATTATTCAAATTTCAATTCTGTATAAATCAAATATAGATTTTTTTTTGCCTTTATATTGTAGAAAAGTATTTATTATTTTATTAAAACAGAGTATCATTTTTTTATGTTTATATATTTTCTACTCTGTAAACGTCCCTCATTGCTTATCTTTTGTTTATCCTTCATTGTTTGTTCTTGCCTTAAATAAATTGCTGTATCATCCCAAAGCTTGTCTTCCCTAATTCTCCACGTTTTGTTTTCCCTAATCTACTCAGCATCTCAGCCAAAATGCTACGTGGATTTAAGATTTATCATCAAAAATTCTATTTTATATACAACAATGGTTACTTTATTCACAACAATAATTTATCTACAGCAACCTAATTAATCCTCAAACAATTATTTTATCCTTAGCAATTAATCATATATATATTCACAACAATGACTCCCTTTTATCGATAACGATAAACACACACACAAAAGCCTTTATTAAGACACACTGGTCTTATAGAGGATTCTCCCCGAGATTACAAGAGAGATAGGCCTGTGAAAGTGGGGAATATACAGAAAAAGAAAGATTATGTAAGTATGATATATACATACACATACATATATATACAACATAACAACAAAAGCCCCCATTAAGACCCAAAGTCTTACAAAAGACTCGACTGCAGGATCCAAGAAGCAAAGTAAGAAAGAGATAAAAAAGTGAACAACAACAAAAAAAAATTTAATACAACAACAACAACAAAAAAGCCTTTATTTAGGGTCACTGACCCTATACAGGATTCACCAGAGGTATGCATAAGAACAAAGCAGTGAGACAAAGGAAATAACGATATATACAGAGTAAGAAGAAAAAGAAAAAAAGAAAGAGGGAAGCAAGAAATCAACACAAAAAGAGTAGCAGTAAGAAAGTGAGGAGTGAGTTTCACTTGGCCTTCTTCTGAGATATGGACTTGTGGAAACCATAAAACGCCGTAGCAATATACTTATTCTGGGTCATATTGTCAATTATTGATGGAAGTGAAGCACAGAGTTGCCCAGTTTTGAGCATAAGGGTTCTTCTTTCTTCTTTCAGAGCAGGGCAATCAAAAATATAGTGAGTGATTTCATTTTTTAGTTTTGAATTACAGAAGGTACAAGTCGGGTCCTCACCGCAGAGCATCTTGGTGTGGTTTTCTCTAAAAAAAACTTGAAAGTATTCTAACTTGTGCGAGTAAAAAAATTTAATAATATATATATATATATATATATATATATATATATATATATATATATATATATATATATATATATATATATATATATACATATGCACATATTCACTCAATTCAAAGTAACAGTAACGATACTTTTTATTCACTGCCTTGTAAAAGCCACATAGATCCAGTGAAAACTTTCTATCTGTTATGTAGTTTGTTAAGATATCCTCAACTCTGTGTCCGGGAATCTATTATCCTGTTTCGAAATAAATGTTTTTCTTTCATCTGAAATACTTGTACATTGGAAAAAATAGTGAGATATTTCGGAGTTCATTTTCTGCTTACAGAGCTTACATAACAGTTCCGCTTCTCCGAAAATGTTCTTGTGATTTTCTCGGAAGAATGTGTAAAGTACTCGCAGTTGGGCAATGTGTCGTTTAACAATGAATGGAAGATTGTCCGACAGATATCCCTCAGGAAGGGATGTTTTCTTCAGGTTTCTATAGTGAGGATATAGTTTTGTATTATTGATTCTCGCCCAGTCACCTTGTATGGATTGGTCTATTGCTGTTCTAGTAATCAGTGGCAGTTCATGTTGAAGAAAGTCCTTATCGTTGCAATTAATCAGATAAGAAAAACCAGTGGAATTCAGAATGTCATTAATGGTTTTAACCAGACCTATGTGGATATTTGAATTTCGGGACAAATTCATTAGTTCAGCTAAGCATATAAATGGTAAGCGGTTAGCTTCCATATTGAGGATTCTGATCCAGTATTTCATTGTAAGTTTTATGGAGGTGACTGCAAGAGAAGTTCGTCCACACTCCATTCGAAGGATATATCCTGGGTTTAAAAGCCGACGCAGGAAAAGATCCTGAGTCTTGTCCAGTAACTCCTTTTGATCACAAGCCCAGATCGGAGCTGCGTATAGGAGTACCGCTACAACCATTGAGTCCAATAGCCTTAAAGGTGCCTGAAGGAAGTTAACTTTAGTCTTAGTCATGACTGTCCACACCGCACTTATTGCAGACAGTGCCTTGCCCTGGAAATGCTTGGCAACTTGTGTATATGAAGTCGTTGTTGACAAAGGATAGCCAAGATAATTGTACTCTGATGAAATAGCCAGTGGTCTTTCGCCCCAGAACCATTTGTCAGATATTGCGAGTCGACCTCCATTGCGAAAAAAACATTATTTTAGACTTATTTTCATTAAGAATTAAATGGTTGGTTTCGAGGTATTTCTTTAGTATATTAATCTTGGTTTGCAGATTTATTTTAGACTCCCCCAAGAGAACGATGTCATCAGCATACAAAAGCAAGTGGACCTCTCCAAAACTCGGAAGGCAAATACCCGGTAAATCAGAGCCGTTATACGTGCTGATTAGATCGTTAATAAATAAGATAAAAAGATATGGAGACAACGGCTCTCCCTGCAGCACTCCAGATCGAATCCTAATTGGTTCTGCAAAAGAGCCTTCCCATCTCACAACCGCTTCCATTTTTTCATAAAAACTCCATATCACAGTTGAAGGACTGAAAAGTTCGAAAGTTGGTGAAACGATTTTCAATCAATGAAACATTTCGCCTCCGGATTTTTTCTTATGGTATATTTTCTCGAACGATTATTTCTTACAATAGTTAATATTTTTTTGAAAATAGAGCAATCCATAAATATATTTTTAATTAAAAAGGCATTTATTGAATCAAAATATCAACTATTCGTTGATGTTTAATTATTACAGATAATTAACCAAATACCCGTTCTTGATTAATCATAATATTTTTGTAAAAGGTTTTTGGTCGTATAGAGGTATAGTCTGTACCACGCTGACGAGGGCCAACAGCCCTTAACGCGCACGTGATTAGCTTTTCTTGATTAATCAAGAATGGGTATTTGGCCATTTCTGGAATAATTAAAAATTAACGAATAGTTTATATTTATACAGATAGATGGTGCAAACCATCAGAAACTTTTAGTCGCACGATAAGGAGAAGCCTTTTTTCTTAATTTATCTACCTTAACCCAGTACAATTTCACATTTGTACTAGTTTTTCACATTAAACTATGTGCCACATAAACAATTGAACAAACAAACCTCCACTCGGGCCGATGTCATGCGAAACCAGGTCCATCTACTAAATATCTCAGTATTACATTGGTGAATTTAGACGAAATATTCTTGTTGAAACCCCCTTCAAGAAAAGTGAAAAGAAAAAAATGTTAAAAAGAGGAAAAATTTCCTTCCAAATTGGATGAGAGCATGGGACAAAGGGAAAAAAACAGTTTAAAGAAAGTTAACTTTATCCCCTATAGGCCTTAAGTGGGTATTTAAGGAAGACCTTCCTCTCAGTGCTTCTAAATCTACTTAGCAATCCACTTAGCTTGACCTCTTTAATTGTCTTTCCTTGGCCTACTTTAAACGCTTAAGGTATATGTTTAGGAAAATGTGGCCAAGTATGCTTTTAGAGAATTAATATGCGTTTTTCCCATTTCTCCCTAGCTTATATATGAGATTAAACTGAATCTTAACAAAGAGAGAGTATTTATTACAAGGTTTAATCGTGTGTTTGACTTGTAAGTTCACAAAAGGCAAAGAAAAGAAGAGACATAAGAGATATTAACATACACTCAAAGAAAAATTAAACGACGCTCCAAGATTGAGTTATGAGAATGAAGCGAAATTTTTGTAGATGTACGATTTATAGTATTTAAAACTATTAAATTTTCTCAGAAAGGAATTGCATGTCGGTTTGTCCCTTGGAAAGATTCCACAACAATTTTTTGGAAAATAAGTTTCGTTATTTATAAATTTCCTTTATGTTTTGTGTTGGGTTGTATTTGGTTTTTCTCCCAGTACTATACGAGGGGTGTCCCATAAGCCCGTGGCCCGACCATGAGAACGAAATATTAGAAACTAATAACTTTTACCATATATACCTTAAAGCCTTGTATAAAGATATGTCAATTTTTAAGTTTCTACAACTAACCGTTTTTTTTTTTTGTTGTTGTTGTTTTTTTTTTTTTATAGGTTCTGAAAGAGGACAAGAAGCTGGAATAATCTAAAATGGAGACAAACGAGATTCGTGCTGTAATAAAATATCTTTGTAAAAAAGGAATGTCGCCGAAGGAAATCTATGAGGATATGGTGGATACATTAAGGGAAGATGCTCCTTTCTATAAGCACAGTAAAAAATGAGTAGATGCCTTTAAATTAGGGAGGATCAGCACCGAAGACGAACATAGACCAGGAAGACCTGTTAAGTCAGTTACTCAAGAAAACATCGACAAGATACATGATTTGGTTATGTTGTACAGAAGAATGACAGTTTGTCAGATAGAAGAGACCTTGGTTATTCCAAAAACAACAGAGGATCGGATCATGAGAGAACACTTGGGCCTCAGGAAGCTTTCTGCCCGTTGGGTTCCCAAACTTTTGACACCCGATCAAAAGGCTGTAAGGAGAAAGTTATCTTCGGACAATCTTGCGTTATTTGAAGCCAATCCAGAGGAATTTGTTAATAGATTGGTTACCATGGATGAGACTTGGGCCCATCACTTTACACCAGATTCCAAGCAACAATCCATGCAATGGAGAGACTCCGGTTCTCCTCCTCCCAAGAAAGCCAAGACAGTTCCATCAGCAGGGAAGGCTATGGTATCTGTCTTTTGGGATTCCGAGGGTGTACTTCTTCTAGACTTTCTGAATAAGGGTCAAACCATCACTGGCAATTATTATGCAAATCTTGTGAAGCAACTACGAGAAGCTATTAAAGAAAAGAGAAGAGGAAAGTTGTCCAGGAAGATTGTTTATCATCAAGACAATGCTCCGAGTCATCGGCCGCTGCTATTTATGATTCTGGCTTTGAACTTTTACCACATGCACCCTATTCACTAGATATAGCTCCGTCTGACTTCCACCTATTTCCTCATTTGAAAAAATCACTTTCTGGGGTTCATTTTAGGCCAGATGAAAAGGCCATTGATGCTGTAACCTCATTTTTTTAGTCACTTGAAACATCGTTCTTTTGGAGGGCATAAAAGCATTAGAACATCGCTGGAAAAAGTGTATAGACCTTAAAGGGGATTATGTTGAAAATAAATCATAATCATTTTATTAGTCATTTTCTTTATATGTCGGGCCACCGACTTATGGGACACCCCTCGTATATCGCCACGAGGAAAATTAGGAAAGACAAACTTCAGGATGACACAGAAATTTATTTGAGGCTAAAACAAGCTATAAATAATAAATTAAAAAAAAAAAATCGATGAGGGAAGTTTACAGAGTAGCAAAATATAAACTTCAAAAAAGATACTCTGTTAATAAAATAATAAATAATTTGATACATAGCTCCTTCCCTATGGGAGCTGTGTCCCACAGCTTGCAATTATTGTAGTTATTGACATGGATCTGATGTGCTTCTGCCAAGGATTCCATCGAAGTCTTGGAACTTTGTCCCTAGTACCTTTGCGTCCCTTTTCTTGTGGGCGTGAAGAGCGGTTTTGTCGTCGTATCGTCGTTTATAAGGTCATCGTCATCTTGTAAGAAAGTCTTGGTTTTGACACGGCGGTGGAATACTGGAGACAGTCTCCGAAAATGTAGATCACAGCATCCATGGCCTCAAGGTATTCTCGGCGATCTTCAGTTTGTCTTCCCTAATTTACCTAAGATCTAAAAAAGAGATAAGCAATGAGGGAAGTTTACAGAGTAGCAAAATATAAATCATCAAAAATGATACTATGTTAATAAAATAATAAATACTTTGCTAAAATATAAAGCATTTTGAAATATTATTATATTTGTTGGGGCACGTTTTTGTAACCATACCCCAACAGAAGGCGTATGTATAATCAAATCAAATGGATACATGGCTTCCCTCCCACATAGACTTACAGACCATTTTTTTTGCCCAGAAACTTAGACACTTGGTGACACCAGACTTCCATGCCGAAAGCTGATTCCTGGTAAAGAAGAAGACATCCAGAGACATCCGAGCTGGAAACTGTTGTTTCATATGTACATATATTCCCCTCACCAAAAATTTAGGTAAAGGTGACCAGAAAAAAAAAATGGAGAAGGAAGATCTCTAAAAGACTGAACCGAGAAAGGAAAGCGTTATATTACAGTGCAAGTGAAAAGGGGCCTGTGTCAATTTTAGCTAAGACGGAGGGGGGGAGCGATATATATATATCGTCCCGAGAAAAAGGGAGGATGATATTTCAATCCATGTGGATGGGAGGGCTGGCGTCTGAAATTTTACACTATCGCCGTAGATGTTACTCTCTTTAGATTTTTGTTTTGGTAATACTATATGTTCTATTTTGATGGAAGAGGCCTGGAGTCTGAAATCTTACACTAGTGCCATGTTGTTTCTCTTTTGAGATTTTTTTTTTTTGTTTTGGTAATACGATATGTTCTATTTGGTGAGGCCTGGGGGCGTCTATGAAATTGATACTGGAGCCGTTGGCCATTTTGATTGGTTTCTTTCGGCCAATGAAAATGGAGAGAGGGAGGAATAAAAGAAGGTTCTTTACCAAAAGGCAGGATTTTCGATCGGAGTCGCTCAGTGAGAAGGACGATTTTTAGACGGGCCTGAGACGTAGAGGAGACCAGACCTTGCCGCCGCTTTCGAGAGAAGGTAAGTCCCTTGCCATTATGGCTTAGCCCCCCTTTTTTTTTTTATTTTTCGAACAGAAGCTAATCTATTTAGATTCTGAATGGGCCCTAAAGGGCTTTAAGTGACTTAAAAGGAGTGTTAGGGTTCGTATATTTTGTCCCGCTAGAATAGATTTCGCATGGGCCTTAAAGGGCTATAAAGTTACTTCAGGTCACCTCTATCTAAATTTTACTATGTAAATAGCATATCTCGTCAGTATAGACATGTTTCCAAATTTTAAGATATTTTAAATAAATATCTAGAGAAATTTTCTTGTTTCCTCTGTTACCTATTTCATACATAATTTGCCTTATGGTGCTATTCCCACTGTTTAAATGAAATGTTGTATGTTTCTTACCTATTTGAAGGGAATGTTACTAATAATCAAGTCTCCCATAAATTACCGGCCACATACATTGCCGCGAGTGTCTGTGTTTCAGTGTTTTATAGATTGCCCAATTTAATAACGATTTCATGGGTTGTCTGATGAAATTGTATAATAGTGTCGCGGCTGTTTCCATCTTTAGACCATTGTTCTGACAATATTATATGCTCGATCCTTGCTTTAGCTCAACTCTTAATCAATTACAGAGTTTTTTTTTTTCCTGTGAATGTGATGATGTAAAGACATATGCCGATAGTGCATCACTGACAGCTGTGCTGCTATTATACAACATTAAGGTCTTCCTGCGGGTTATATACATGGGGTTGTTGGCCTAATTTGCTATATATATATACTTAAGTAAAGAAACTTTTAATAAGTCACATTGTGTATCCTCCCTTTTCAACTATCCAAACCGGGAACCCATCAATGTCGCCCGCCGCGGGGCTCGAATTTAGTATATGTTTCTTCCCCTATACTTTAGAAATATATACCTAATGAAAAGCCATACTATTTTTAAGTATTGGTGAAGTAGTCCACGCATCCTGAGATTAACAGTCTATTATAAATCGTGAATTTTAATTTACGCTTTCCGTTTCACTGGCATTTTATCGGGCAATGAAAGTTATGTTGAGGCGGTGTATACCGCATCTCTCGCCGCTGTCTTTTACGATTCACATTGTTTGTGGCAAAAACCTTAATATTATCATTGATTTCTGATATCAAAGTAAAACGTCTATGGGGATGAGTATCTTTTATTCTGGTCTTCTCGAGCTTTCGAGCTTGTCCGCCCTTCTACAGGAGAAACATATACAATATATCAAGAAAATATAACGTCGCCTGATGCTAAAACTATTATGATTCTATGTACATATATATATATATACATTAGGAAGTTTTGCATATTATTTGTTTTCTTAAGACATATTCTTTTGATTAAGGTATTACACATATTCTACTATTGTTTGCTATATTCTATGAATTATCTTATAGGTTAGAAATTCTATTATTTAAGTAGTTTTATAATAGTTATTGGCTATTACATATAAGTTATTTATATTATTGTTGATATTATTAGCTGGTACTAGGATATATTGTGTTATATGTTTCGGGCAAATCTATTTCTATTAATGCTATTGTGTTTTCTGAATAATAGAGAATCAATTATAAGCCTTTGATATTTGCTGTTTATGTTATTGTAATGTATCCTAGGTTCTCCTAATGCGAAAGTGTGACCTGTTTCTTTGCAGTATTGGAAAATTAGAGACCTACTGTCTTGATTAATAACGTTGCGTCTATGTTCATATATTCTATTGCTGACTCTCCTTCCTGTCTCCCCTGCGTATTTTGGCTTGGCAGCTGTATACACTCTGACAAGGGAAGGTTATCTTAAATTGATAAATGTGCAATTTTTTTGCCTTAAGTAGAGATTTCCAAGATTCTATTTCTGAAACATTTTTTTTTTAGATGAAGACAAATAAAACCATCTTGATAGTATTGAATTTTACAGTAAATATTTGCCAGCAGAAGGCGTGATGAGATTACATGAAATTTAAACCAGTTATATGTTTAGTATGTTCCTTCAGTTGTAATTTGACACCGTCTTGAAATAAAGAAATTGGACGGTGCGCTATATCTTGATGCTGGATATTTCTGTGTCAGAAAGGTGTAGTTATTCTGTTTAATGAGAATTCCAATAATTATCGAAATTTAGCAGATTATCATTGGGGATTTGAACAACTGTCTTGAAAATTTTTGAACAGCCCGAGTAGATAGAAGAGTCCTAGAGTTAGAGTGGAGAATTAGTAGTACAGACTGACCACTCGACGCAGATAACTCTAGGGAACAATTATTGTGTTAATCCGCCGTAGACAAGAAGAACATTGATTCTCAGGATACTCGATAGGCAGAATTTTGAGAATTGATAAGGTCATGGTTAAAGTTTACACAGGCATGTGGGAGTAAAGACAGTGATTTAAAGAGGCAGCCTTATGCCTTAAATACTTTCAGTGGAAGTAGATGCCACTGCAAATATTCAGGTCTAATAATTTCTAAATTTGAAGTCATGCATGACGGGTTAGCACGGGATTGACGCCTGGACGGGTTTTCACTGGGATTAATCGAGCCTGCGAAAGAACTAGAAGAAGTGTGACATGTCACGCCACTGTACTAAGATAATAATTGAGAAGATTTATGTTGAGCCAACTGAAATTAGTAAAGAATTAAGAGATTAAGGTCTTATTCTTTGAGTTTTACACTAATTTCAATTACGCGATATGGACGGCGTTATAAGTTGGGTGGAAATGATTCGGCCGCAATGGGATGGTCTCCTGGAGATTGGTACGATCAAATAATACTTATTGAATGCCGGGCGGGATCGCATAAAGCATTAAACGATATCAAGAAATGCTTAAAGAAACACCCTAGAAGATTGGGGATCGACAAAATGACGACATGGAAAATGCTCAACATTGTACATTGGCAGCAAAATGATATCTTGCTATTGTATGGACGACCACTCCTTCCTGAAATGTGCAGCGGATGTTAGTCCCAGAATTAGGTCCTTTGAGGCGACACTTTCCTTTGCAGATGACATAAAGACGCATGACAAAAACAGCACATGAGCATTTAAACTAACTTCAATTCCTGCCATTAATTAATTTAGTTGACCAATAGCTATAGAACCGCTGGAGACCTCCATACCCTGTGTGAATATTTTAGTGAGAAATGAGCGATTCAATTCTATGAGCCATGAGGTATCCTGTAAGATCAGAGCTGTACCCCATTCAATTTTTTTTATAGTAGCCAGTGCGAGATATTTCCAGAATGTTTGTTTCTTTTTTTTTCTAACTGTCATATAATTCGGAAACTAGAAAACTACACTATTTTGATACAGTTTACATCTAGCATCCATGAGAACTCAATATGACTATTGAACGTAGATTGAAGATTAATGAGCGAGCCAACCTAGAGAGAACGAGTTTAATAGGCTTACAATCAATAGTTGAAGCAAACTATTCGCACAAATTTGTTATGTTCTCTCTCTAAATGATCTATGACATTATAGGTTTTCTTAACAAGGTAACTACCCCGCCGAGTGTATATGGAGTTATAAAGCTTAAAGGTCATAGGCTGTTGGAATAATATTACACTAGTAATAATTAATAGTTCAAAATTAAGAGTGATAATAGATCGGGATCCAGATCCCGATGACGGGTTTCGAAGAGACTTCAGAGGGATGAAAGAGGTGTTGAAAGTGATGAAAGGGCGATGAAATATGATGAAAAAGGCGTTGAACTGTGTTATAAGGTGATGAATAAGAGATGAAGTGTGTTGAAGGCGTTGAAGAGAGATGCGATGGAAGTAAGTTGAAAGGCGTTGAGGATGATGAAGGATGATGAAAGAGTGAGAAAGCGTTGAATGTTGATGAGGAAGAGATAGAAAGATGCAGAAAGATGTTGAAAGAGAAAGAATTAAAAAAAAGTTGGATAAAGGGTTTTGTAAATAGTAGATAAAGATTGATGGAAGGAAGTACATTTAATGTATAAAGCGTAGCTGTCGACCGCAATATCGCCTCGATAGAACTATTTCTTTTAAAATAAGACATATTATGCACTGGGGGTTTGTGTAAGCTGATTTACATAAGTTTCGGCAACAATATACACTATTTAATATAGATAGGTCTTTATTAATTACAATATTAGGTTATATATTAAATAGCAAATATGTCTTAGTGTTATGGTGAACTTTGAAGAACTTGCAGTTTTTCTTTTATTTTAAACTATAACGTGTGTTCTAAACTTCCAGTTTTTCCTACTTTATTTTTTTGTTAACAATTTTGTCTTAGTGTCATGGTGAACTTTAAACAGTTTGCAGTTTTTTTTTTTTTTTTCATGTGTTCTAGTGCTAAGTGTTGGAAGGAGCTTTAACACCATGTTTCAGGGTTTGTGTGTTATTTGTCTCAACCTTGTCTTTGTGCAGAATACCGTCTCACAACCTTGTTTTAATATGACACACCGTTTTGAAGAGCTTGTACAACCTGTCAGGATATGATTTAGGAAAATTTTAGTTTCTTTTTATTGTCATGTTACAATTTTATCCAACAATACAACCAGAGCGAACTCAGAAGTAATGAGACGAGGGGAAGTTGACAGAGTTAGTGTGAACAGTCTAACTTTACGCAGGTCTACAAGGGTGAAAAGGCCCACACAGTGTAAATTCTGCTTAGACTGTCGCCACTAACTAGGATTTTGGAGTGTGTACGGAGAATCAGCTCGATAGAATGAGAAGTTTAGAGATTTCAACCTTTTTTTTTTTTTCATTTAAAAACCTTTTTTTTTTAAGTAGAACTTCATTAGGATTCCTTTTTTTTTTTTTTAATACAAACTATTTCTTGTTAAAACCCGAGTTTCAAAGACCAATGAGGATAATGTATACCATTGTGAATTAACTATTTAGTGTAAATCTGAAATTTTAGTTATTATCAGGAGTAATAGGTGAAGGAAGGTGTAGGAAATCACAACTTAGAGGGGGGCTATGTCTAAAACAACAAACCTAATAGGCATCCTATGGCTTGTGTTGGGTAATTCAGAAACCCTATAATCCCTGGCCTTCAGGTAGTAGCTTTGAAATAGGTTTCTAATGAGGACATGAAAGGTCAATCTTTCAGAGTAAAGTTGTGAAGTATAGGGACCCTAAGCCAGGGGTAGAAGTTAAGTAGGCCCAGACCGTAGTCGATCCTCGGAAAGCACTTGAGAATGTTAGTGTTGGGTAGTGAATCGTAAACCCTATAAATCCATCTTTCAATAGAGTGTTGAGGTCGGACTACTGCAAAGGGGGCAGACGCACGAGGAAGTAAGAAGAAAGTGACTTCACCCACGGTGGCTAGGGGAATGACTCAATTCCGCTTTTATGAGGTGTCACGTTTAATGGTCCTTTATTCACCATTATAATTTGTGTGTGTCTTTATAGAATTGTCGTGAAAAGTCGCTTAGTGTCAAGGCAAGGGCAGTTTTGAAGTTACACTGATCCTTTTTTTTTTTTTTTTTTTGGTAGGTTAGCTTCCAGATTATTTAGAATTGTTAACAATTATTGTTAACAATCATTTATCGAGTATAAAGTGTTAGTATATATAGAGCTTGTACAGAGGCATTTTCTTTGAGTAACCTAGGGCTTTAGTTCCCAATTTGTTTTAATTAGAAAACTTTATTTGATTTCACATTAGTCCTGGAATTTAGAAATTGTTAGGGTTTATTTGATAGAGATTATTAAGTGTTTTGGCATTTATAGCAATTTTTAACTTTAGTTTGTATGCAAGCCGTGAATGAAGGGGGGGAGGGTGTATGAATGGATTGGCTTAATGAATGTGTAAGAAGGTTAAAAACTAGTATACTGTTAGACCAAAATTATTTTAGAGTAGTGTTAGGGAATTTAATAGGTTCAATTTTCAATTTTGATTTCTTTATTTGTTAAGAACGATAGCCTCACAGGACTGTAAAAACTCTATTGTTAGGAAAATATTCGCTCCATTTTTGTTAGGTCTCCTTTTGGAGGAGTATAAATTTTTTTTTAATTTCTATTACTAGGGTAATAAAGTACTCTTTGTTATTTATATCAACTTGAATTTTAAGAGTCGTAGATAATGATCATATCTCGATTCCCAGACTGGAAGGTTGTGGGAGGTTATGATCAGACCAGAAAACCCACAAAACTTCTCCTCATTAGAGGAAACGAAGAGGTATAGATTGAATTTTATGCAGGATGGGGGATTTGTTTTAGCCATGCCGTATAACCTGGGGTATAACGGCGCGACCTTGGGTAACCGATCTGACACCGTAGTTTCGACGCTTTTAGCGTGGCTGGAGTGAGGGTGTTCTAGACGGGAGGTCCTGTAAGATTGGCATGTAGGCAGAGATTGCCCAGTTATTCTAGACGAAGTAGTTTCCGTCTATTGAATTTTTTTTGGTACCAGTTTGATCCCCCATAGCTAGCGGAAGTTTCTTCTAATAAAGGATTCGCCCTGCCATACGTTTTGTTGGAATGAATTCGAGCATAAGACCGATTCGAGAGGCAGAATAAGTAATTATTAGGACCTTCAACGAGTTTAAACTCGTTTCATGATAGGATAAGATTTTAAAGTATTAGTTAACTATAAGGACCGCGAACGAGACGCCAGAACGAGCCAATGAGTAAAAGTTTTAGAAGTGTTGTATTGAGGACAGTAGAATTAAGAGCAGTTATACAGGGAGTAGAATTCTGAAGGAATTTGTAAAAGAACCAAAATTTCAGATTGATAAAATTCAAATTTATAAGATGTAGATTTGTAGGATTCAGGTCAATGAATAGAGGGTATATTAGTAGATGAAAGTAATATGAATTTCTTGGAAGGGGGAGGTAGCTGAACTGTACACACCCCAGAGACAAGGTAAACGGAGTCACAAACAAAATAGTAGAAATTGATTAGTCGCTCTGCCAAAAACAGAAAAATTCTCTTCATACGGTTGTCACCCTAGATTTAAATGGACTGTGTAGTTTAATAGAGGTCTGGGCTATGCTCCATTTGACCAAGATTCTAAATGACGTTCCCATCTGGGTTGAGAGAGTATTGGAATTTGAGGAATCTAACACACAAGAGAGAACCCACCCTCCAGTAGGATCGGGATAGACGAATATTACCCAGTGACCAACTCGTGATTCCAGACTGGATAAGATTGAAACTTAACTGAGATACTAAACCTTGAACCTTCAGCGCACAAATATACATTATGTTTACATTTTCTTTTTCAATATGTTATTATTTTTATATCATATATATTATATTATAGTCATATACTATTCATTTCAACAATTTTATTTTGACATTCATGATATTAATATTTATATTAAATATTTAATTATATATACTTTGTCACCATATATAATCTTGTAGTAGTTTTCTTTTGTCATCTATCATGGGATGATTTTTATCACTTATATCTTAACATATTTAATCACTATCTACATGATATGTTTTTACTTCAATATATATGTTATACTCATCATATAACATGGAAGGATTCATTTTATCATTACATATTTCGTGCCTTATTTAATGATTACTTACATAATTTGTTTTCTGTAATTTTTATTTAGCAAAAGTCATCATGTCATAGGCTAATCATTATATACCAAGATATTTCTTTCAGCTAACTATAATTATCCTTTCCTTTGATTGTATATGTATAACTATACCACACGAATGTCTTGATTGGTACTTAAATAAAGATGCTGGCATGTTTTAGGAGTTGGACTAGTCAGTTATTTCTAAACGACTTCTTGGCGCCCAAAATTTTATATATAATATGTAATAGGGAAATGCTCTAACTGTATTGTTAGCAGAAAGAAGGTAGCAATGAATCCAGCACCACAAGAGGCAAGGATGGGGTTGAGAGGACTTACCACAAGGAGGGCCTACTCCTCAAGGCCAAAGAAGAAAGTGGAAGGGTGGTATATATACCCATGAATGGTAAGACAGATGACCTTGCTTACTTCCATACATATGATATGACTGTCCCCCATAACCTATGTTGATAACAGTGTGCTGACAGAATAATAACACATAAAAAAAACCCCTTTGCCAGGATGCACAATGCCCACTAATGTTCGGAATAATAAACATCTAGAATAGCATACCATCATTTTGATTAGCCTTATCTTCCCTATAGGTTTCGGTACACCTGACTTCACCTAGTAATGGAAAATGCATTTTGCTAGAAATGGGCCTGCTTTCATAGTAACTGATGAAAGGCAGATGAATAATGAATAGCACAAACGCATTTGTCCATTACTTGGCAGGGGGAGGATTGTTGGGGCACGTTTTTGTAACCATACCCCAACAGAAGGCGTATGTATAATCAAATCAAATGGATACATGGCTTCCCTCCCACATAGACTTACAGACCATTTTTTTTGCCCAGAAACTTAGACACTTGGTGACACCAGACTTCCATGCCGAAAGCTGATTCCTGGTAAAGAAGAAGACATCCAGAGACATCCGAGCTGGAAACTGTTGTTTCATATGTACATATATTCCCCTCACCAAAAATTTAGGTAAAGGTGACCAGAAAAAAAAAATGGAGAAGGAAGATCTCTAAAAGACTGAACCGAGAAAGGAAAGCGTTATATTACAGTGCAAGTGAAAAGGGGCCTGTGTCAATTTTAGCTAAGACGGAGGGGGGGAGCGATATATATATATCGTCCCGAGAAAAAGGGAGGATGATATTTCAATCCATGTGGATGGGAGGGCTGGCGTCTGAAATTTTACACTATCGCCGTAGATGTTACTCTCTTTAGATTTTTGTTTTGGTAATACTATATGTTCTATTTTGATGGAAGAGGCCTGGAGTCTGAAATCTTACACTAGTGCCATGTTGTTTCTCTTTTGAGATTTTTTTTTTTGTTTTGGTAATACGATATGTTCTATTTGGTGAGGCCTGGGGGCGTCTATGAAATTGATACTGGAGCCGTTGGCCATTTTGATTGGTTTCTTTCGGCCAATGAAAATGGAGAGAGGGAGGAATAAAAGAAGGTTCTTTGCCAAAAGGCAGGATTTTCGATCGGAGTCGCTCAGTGAGAAGGACGATTTTTAGACGGGCCTGAGACGTAGAGGAGACCAGACCTTGCCGCCGCTTTCGAGAGAAGGTAAGCCCCTTGCCATTATGGCTTAGCCCCCCTTTTTTTTTATTTTTCGAACAGAAGCTAATCTATTTAGATTCTGAATGGGCCCTAAAGGGCTTTAAGTGACTTAAAAGGAGTGTTAGGGTTCGTATATTTTGTCCCGCTAGAATAGATTTCGCATGGGCCTTAAAGGGCTATAAAGTTACTTCAGGTCACCTCTATCTAAATTTTACTATGTAAATAGCATATCTCGTCAGTATAGACATGTTTCCAAATTTTAAGATATTTTAAATAAATATCTAGAGAAATTTTCTTGTTTCCTCTGTTACCTATTTCATACATAATTTGCCTTATGGTGCTATTCCCACTGTTTAAATGAAATGTTGTATGTTTCTTACCTATTTGAAGGGAATGTTACTAATAATCAAGTCTCCCATAAATTACCGGCCACATACATTGCCGCGAGTGTCTGTGTTTCAGTGTTTTATAGATTGCCCAATTTAATAACGATTTCATGGGTTGTCTGATGAAATTGTATAATAGTGTCGCGGCTGTTTCCATCTTTAGACCATTGTTCTGACAATATTATATGCTCGATCCTTGCTTTAGCTCAACTCTTAATCAATTACAGAGTTTTTTTTTTCCTGTGAATGTGATGATGTAAAGACATATGCCGATAGTGCATCACTGACAGCTGTGCTGCTATTATACAACATTAAGGTCTTCCTGCGGGTTATATACATGGGGTTGTTGGCCTAATTTGCTATATATATATACTTAAGTAAAGAAACTTTTAATAAGTCACATTGTGTATCCTCCCTTTTCAACTATCCAAACCGGGAACCCATCATATTTTATCTTAATATATTTTGTCACATGTGCAAAAATTATGAAGGACAAACCTCAAGATGACAAGGCAATTTATTTTTATCAAAACAATAAATCTTTTTTTTTTCTTTCTCTCTTGATGTAACCCGGATTCCTGGAGCCACGTATTAAGTCGTCAACTATCCAGGTTGGTCTTTAGACTTCACATTCAATGGTGGACATCCATTTTATCAGATGTACTGTACTTGGGAAGGTTCTTCACACACACCGGTCTTCAGGGATAAATATGCTTATTCTTAGGAGGGTAGCTGCTTGGAACCTTTGAAGATGGTAGGCGGGACATCTGAAGAGAAGGTGGTCGGCAGTTTGATGTTCCAGGTGGAGTTGGTGTTTGATACTTTTGCAGCATCTGCCTCCAAAAGCAGTGACCTGTGAAAATTGTAGAGGCGGTGCCACAAAATTTTATTTTGGGTAGGATCTCAATGGGAATGTTTGGGGATGTAGCTATTCTCCTGTGGTTTTCAGTGGAGTGATCTGTGGCATAGAGTTCGGTCCAAAGTTGGAATAAATACTGTTCGCGCTTTGGGCTCAAGTAAACTGTTTGGGAAAGAGTGGAATAAGAGAGCGGCAGGTGTTAGAATGAGCTGTTATGTTTGATCCGCTTGTTCAATGCCTTCTATTCCGCTGTGGCCTCTAACCAAGCAGAGCTCTACATTTAGATAGATGACATTGCGAACTATCTCTGATATAAATGAGGTTTTTGGAAGTTCCTGGCTACAAATAGCGTGGAGAGCTGCAAGACAATCAGGATCAATTGCCTTTTGTTGCTTTAACCTTAGCTGAACAGTTCGGTTGGGAAGAGCATAGCAAGTAATTCTGCCTGGAAGAGGTACAATGATCATAGCGCTTCAGTTGTATTGGGGTGTAGGGAGTTGGCAGAATAACTGCGGCGTCGTTGGGGGACCGCGATCTATTAGTGTATATATGTAAATTATATTTAAGAGATTTAAGATACTTCTGCTAGTAAATCTTTTTGTTATCTCGACGTTTCGACAAAAATCTGTTGTCCTTGTCAGGATAAAATAAAATTAAAACATTTGGCAAGGCGTTAAAAATAATTCTTAGAGAATATCTTCAAATTTAAGAACTATGAATGCCAGCCAGCAGGCAACCTCTATCTTCACGATAATCTTTAAATTATGGACGCCTTTTCTGAAGGCGACTTTGAAAATTGAAGTAGCCTTTTATGGGATGAATTAAGCAGGGCTCTGGGCGTGTCTCAAAAGGGACCTCTTTTAATGTTTTCTTGTACGACAGATGTGCTTTGATTGAAATTGCAAGTGAAGAGTCACCAGTGAGTAAAATAGCTGGAATTGTGGGGGTACAAGGTCCCCCTCTGAAGAGAATTTTAGTGAATTGTAGTGCAAACTATATAATTTTGGCGATGTAGGAAAAAAATTACTAAAAAAATAATTTGCGAATTAGTTTAATCGCGTTAGGTCACAATTTAAAACTTTTAAAATTTGTGAACTAGATCTTTTTTACGCATATATTATAATTTGTTTATTAAGATGAAGATTAATTACCGTTATAGACCATTCCTGATGCTCTTGTAAATGTAATTCTTTTAGAAAATATTTTATTTAAAAAAATATGGTGAAGAAACTTTTGGACCACCCTGTAAATATTTTTTGATACTAGGGTGTAATTAAAACTTTGTTTTTAACCAAATATCAAATTCCTATATATACACATTTACTATTTAATGTACACTTAGAACCTGGTGACAATGCAAGTTGACAAATATTCAGACTTCGGGGTTGTCAGAATGGCCAGAAACGGACAAATTTCCTTTCAAAATTTTTATTTTAATATATTGTTACGACGCTTCTCAGCCGTCAATGTTTGCGTTCGAGGTTTCTAAGTAAACAATGTGGGTTCGTTGTGGATACAGCTTAGTGCGATATATTTTATTACAAGAGCTTTAAAATGTGGATTAATGACTATATACAGTAGATGTCTTCATTGTCCGCCACTAGAGGGATCCTCCTCGTTACCGTCTTCCCTGTTAGTCAATACGGCCACACACCCGGAGCGCACCCACTATCCGTAGCCAACTTGCCGCGTCTCCTGTCACCGCCGTTCTGTCTCAACTGTCCTTCTTCCCCCACATTGGAATGCCGTCGTGGCGCCTGTCCTCCCCACACACACGTGGGCCATCCTCCCGTAGCTGGAGTCCATCCATCTTTCCACAACTTCACTCTGGGATCTTGGCCTTGTTATACATGTTACACTGCCCCCTTCCCAATCCTTTTGGTCCCGAAAAAGACGGATTTCACCAGCGACGCTGATCGGCGGCCCTTTGATCTCCCTGACGTCTCTGGCCACATGAGTCTCGTCAGCCTCCCGGAAGCGCAGAGGCAGGATTAGCACCAACCCTTGTTTTCAGAACCACATCCAAACTCGGGCATTTGTCCCACTCTTAATCATTCCTGACGCCACTGATTTGTCTCGCTGTCTAGCACAGGGCGGTGATTCTCCACACGATGGCGGCCATATCTCAATATCTACGATGCTTTCATGAGGTGTTTTGGTTTCTTCTTCAAAGCACTCTGGAGCCTTCATTGTCCATTTCCATAGGGTTGGGGAACTTTGTATTGCGCTTTCGCCACTTCCTTCCACTCGCGCGACGGGGCAGTAGATCGTCGATCTTTACAGTGGATGCGTCCAACTGATCCACGCTGACCATATCGAGGCCGTCCAGTACGTAATCAACCTTGTTAGATTTCCAGAGGTGGCCGAGAAAGTTCCTTTCTTCTGCCGGTTTCGCATTTATTTGCAACTGGAGATTTCTTCTTCTACAAATTCTAGACCTGGACATCTCGATGCTGTCCTTGCCCTGGAGCATGGAATCCTCGAAATTTCTGAAGGTGTCAGACCGCACAGTAGTTTCAATTTCGGCCCAACTTGTTCTAGGCGATGGTGGCTGAGTCTGCACCTTGTCGGGCGAAGGAACGAAGATGATGGTTACACATTCGTGGCACATATTTTCAGCTTGTATTGCAGACGACGGTGCTGACACATTGCGCGCGACTTCCGCGTCATAGACCTTTTCGTCGGACTTCCACAGAACGTCCAATGCTCTATCCCGTTCAGTCGGGTCGCCGGCCCCAACTTCGGGGTGCTTCGAACATATAGCCTTGTCGCACTTCCACGGAGCACTCAGCTCCGTCACGTCCAGTTGGATCGCCGCTGTAGTTCCTGACAGTCTGGCACCGTCGCAGAAGACAGCTACGCTGTTGCACTGAATCTCGCCAAGATCGTTGTTGTTTACCTGGAGTATTTCAGAAGGGATCCCAAGGGTTGAATTTTCGCACTGTGTATTATCTGGAGGGCACTCACCTTCCGTCTGCTTTATTTGGTTCAAAACACTCGTGCCACAGCCGTTGTCGGAGGCGATCAGCTCGTCCTCCTCCGCTACACAACCAGTCTGGATCATTTCCTGCTGTCGACACTCTGCGGACTTCTGGATCACGGGAGAATCTTCTAGCGTAGATTCAGACAGTCCACTTACGACGTCTCCCGACGTGATGGTCTTTGTTGCAATGGTCTTGTCGGGTACTTCATCACCTGAACTCGTCTTTTGGCCCTTCAGACTTTGAGTACGCGGGCTATTAGTTGCTGTGATTGTTTTTGAAAATCCATAAGGATTTTCTGTCTGGTGTACATTGAACTTAATTTCACAAGACAAGGGTGTGGCAGAAGGTTCGACATTCCGATTATGCTCGAGTCGGCTCATTCGAGATTCCAATGGAGTAATCCCTTCTTTAATCGATCTAATGTCTTCACTAAACGCATATATTTTCTGGTCCATCAGACTGATCAATTTCTTGAATTCTTCAATTTCGGATTCGGTTAACTCTGCCATCTCTAAAACTAATCTGTATCATACTTCTGACACTAAATGTTACGACGCTTCTCAGCCGTCGATGTTTGCGTTTAAAGGTTCTAAGAAAACAATGTGGGTTCGTTGTGAATACAGCTTAGTGTGATATATTTTATTACAAGAGCTTTAAAATGTGGGTTAATGACTATATACAGTAGATGTTTTCATTGTCCGCCACTAGAGGGATCCTCCTCGTCACCGTCTTCCCTGTTAGTCAATACGGCCACACACCCGGAGCGCACCCACTATCCGTAGCCAACTTGCCGCTTCTTCTGTCACCGCCGTTCTGTCTCAACTGTCCTTCTTCCCCCACATTGGAATGCCGTCGTGGCGCCTGTCCTCCCCACACACACGTGGGCCATCCTCCTGTAGCTGGAGTCCATCCATCTTTCCACAACTTCATCCTGGGATCTTGGCCTTGTCATCCATGTTACACTATATATTCTTCCAGATCATATAGAAGTATGAAACTTTAAACAATCGCTTAGTCCAATGAACAATGCAAGTTTACCAAATTTCATACTTCTGGGTGGTCTGAGTGGCCGGGAATGAACAAATTTCTATATTTATTTTTTAAAATCTTATTTGTGGCACCAAATCAAGTCGGAAACTGTTGGGAGTTGCGAATTGATTTTTTTCAGCGATTGTTCAAGACCCCAAACGAGTTATAAATCCGAATATTCAGGTTCCTATTTAAAACCTCCTTGAAATTACAAGCATAAAGCTGTCAAAAAAAGGCAAAAATATAATAATTTATCTGTTACATATATTTTTAAATCTATCTATTATAATTCAGTAATCTCTCTCTCTCTCTCTCTCCACCGTGCCATTCTTCTCCAAGTGGGGGATCCCCCTTCACCGCCTGCGCCATCCATCTCCGCGCTACTGCGATCAGCGCCAGTCATCGAGAGGATTGAGGCGCTTCTTAGCGAAGCTTCGCAGGAAATCGAAGGCATCCGAGATCTATGGGGAAAATGGGGAAAATTGAAGCGGGAACTCGTTGAAGACATCAAGTGCCTCTACGTTCCCCGCGTTGAAGATGAGGACTACGTCACCAGGGCAAGTCGGTTTCTTCGCTCCAGGCTCGAAGCTGAGACCGTGGAGGCGGACTACCCTTCACTGCCTGAACTTGGGCGTGCCCTGCGTGTCCGACAACACCGCGCGGAACTGACGACCGTCTTCGACGCCCAGGGGAACCTCTTCGAGGGAAAGAGCTTGAGGCGCTACGTCTTCAACTCCTTCAGAGAGCGCTTCAACGGCTCTACCTGCAGCCCGGAGGACATCGCTGGGTTCTTGGAGGGAGCTACTGAGTGCATCACTCTGGAGGACAGTGACCCGCTTCATAGAGCAGATATCTCCTTGAATGAGGTGGAAGTTGCCATCAGCCGTCTGCCTCAAGGGAAAGCGGCTGGTTGGGATGGCATACCCTGCGAGCTTGTCAAGGGCTTCGAGGACTTCTTCGGTGGAGCCATACATTCAAGTCCTCGCCGAATCCAAGCTTCGCGGGACTCTTCCAGAATCATCGAGGAGGAATATCATCTGCCTCGTCCCCAAAGCGCACGGTGGTCCGGGCCTAAGCGGTTACCGGCCCATATCACTTCCGACGGCGGACTACAGAATCGTCAGCGGCGTTCTTCTGGGTCGTCTACGTCGCCACCTTCCAGCTATCGTGCCGGATTGCCAGACATACGCAGTTCCGGGAAGATGTCCCTCCTGGAACATCGCGTGCGTGTCTGACGAGGTGGCCCAGGCCTTCAAGAACAAGACGCCGCTGGCAGTCATCTCCACCGACCTGCAGTCCGCCTTTGACAACGTGGACCGAGAGTTCCTGGCCTCCCAGCTACGCATCATCGGCCTGCCTCCGCCCTTCATGGAATGGCTCCACCTGCTCTACGCGGAGGCCGACGCTACCATCAAGGTGGATGGAAACTTCACCCGCCCATTCAAAATGCGCAGAGGGCTTCGGCAGGGTTGTGCCTGCAGCGCAGCCCTTTTCTCCATCTTTACGGGTCCCCTCCTGCGCCACTTGGAGAGAATTCTCGGAAGAGGGAACGTCCTGGCGTACGCCGATGACATTATCCTGCTGATCCGCGAGGATTGGCAGTTTGAGAGAGTCAAGACCATCTTTGACGAATTCCGGCGTGCGTCGGGAGTCAGCGTCAACTTCCCGAAAAGTAAAGGACTGTGGTGCGGCGCCTGGAGGGACCGTGCCGACTCTCCGCTGGGCATCTCGTGGTCCGCATCCTCCATCACGGTGCTGGGCTGCGAAATAACATCAGGCCATGGAACCTCGGTCCAGGAAAATCACCTGCTGGGCATCTTGGAGAGGGCGATCTCCAGATGGTCCCCATTTGTCCGCGGCTTCTCCCTGGTGGGGCGGGCGAGAGCGGCCAACTCGCTAGTACTGGCGGCGGTGCTCCACCATCTGCACGGCTACCTGCCCGGTGATGCCACTATCGCCAAACTGCAGGCCAGGCTGACGCGGTTCGTCTGGGGATCCTGCCATCGCGCCGCCTGGCTCCCGGGAGGTCTACTGGCACGTCCTGTGTCCGTCGGTGGCGTAGGACTGCTCGACATCAGGACCCAACTCCAGCTCGCCTGCTTCAAGGGGGTCCAGGCTGCATCCAGAAATGGAGGCAAGAACGCCTACTCTTGGCTGGTGGAGTCTGGAGCCTGGATGACCCCCTTGTCCTCGGGTTCCTGGTTGCTGCCTCGCCGCCGCCGGCTGCTGGATCTATGGGGGCAGGCCTCCTCCATCCTGGGCCTGAACCATCGGGTGTTGCCTGCTCCCACTCTACTGAACCTGCCCCTCGTCGGTGCCTGCAGGTTCCTGGCGACGCCATCGCTTCGGGCTCCCTCTAGATGGAGAGGAGTTCGCGTCCGCGACCTGGCAGGCCCTGCTCCGCCGCCCATCGCCAGGCTTACAAGAAGCGCCTGCGAAGATGCAGCTGCTCTTGGGGCATTTTGCCAACGCCTGGTGGCGGACAACGCGACGAGCGTCTACAGGGAGCGGACCTTGGAGGAAGCCGTGGTGCTGCGCGGGACGGCCACGCCGTTCTTGCGCATCAGCACACGCACTGCGCGTCGCATGTTGGAGCGTCCCCGCCTGGCCGCCGTTCCCATCTCGCGGTATCTCCGGCGCTGGGCGCCTGTCGTCGACGTGCCCTCCACCAGCCTGGCGTTCTCATCTCTCCGTCGCTGCTCCTTCGGGGGCCATGCAGCGGACATCGCTCTTCGGCTAGCCCTGCACGCCCTGCCTCATCCGGGGCACCCGGCGTCGAGCCAGCCCGTCTGCATCGCCTGCGGCTCCAGCGACCTGTCGCTGGCTCATCGCTACTGGTCCTGCAGCGCCGTCCGCCCTCTCATCCGAGAGGTGTTCTCCATCATCGGGCGGCCGCCGGACCTGCAATCCTGGATCTTCGCGGTGAACCTCGAGAACCACGCCATCACCATCTCCTCAGCGGCAAAGCATGCCATCTACGTTTCCTTCGTAGATCGCGAAATGCGTGGTATCGCTGGGGACCCATTGGCGATCTTCCATCAAACTCTGCAGCGGTGGCAGAGGCGCCTTGTACATAGTTGTATTTTTTAATCATTTTTTAAATTCATCCTCATTATAAATTTCTCATTTTCT
Organism: Cordylochernes scorpioides; assembly: GCA_030710605.1. Taxonomy (NCBI): domain Eukaryota; kingdom Metazoa; phylum Arthropoda; class Arachnida; order Pseudoscorpiones; family Chernetidae; genus Cordylochernes; species Cordylochernes scorpioides. The sequence goes on along the minus strand of CP092871.1, from coordinate 69,761,710 downwards.
CATAATTAGTGCGGACTGTGCACTTTACATGTATTGACAAGATGTCAATAAAAATATGTCAATTGTCTCTCTCTCTCTCTCTCGGCCGTGCGGCCACGCGGCGCGCGAGCTCCGCGTTTTTTTTTTTGAGTCTGAGATGGAGGCCATGGAGACTAATAACCCCTTTGGGGTATTGGCTGAAAGCCAGGAGAATGGGCTGCAAGCCCACATGAACTCCACAGAAAACCCGCAAGGCTCCACCGAAATATCGGGAAAAGAATCAGATATGGCTGAAAGCCTTTCTGATTCAAACAATCGTAAAGATGCAAATTCTGAGCCGGCAGCGGACGGCGGACATGCAAATTCTCGCCGCAATTGGGCTGATTGCCCGAAACTGGACGACCAGCTTTCCGTGGCCGAAGATGGAATCTTCACCACAGTGGGTGGCTCAAAGAAGAGGCGACATGACCCTGACCATGTCAACTCGGGGGCCAAAAAGGGATGCGTCCAGGCACCGAGGATCGCTCCCAACAGCAGCAGGCCACGAGTCACGCCAAGGGCCAGCAGGGTGCACGAATGCCAGACCACCAGGCAGAAGCAGGCGACCTTCCGAGCCAGGTCGGCAGCGATGCAGGCGGACCAGTGTGTCTACCTGGAGTTCTGCCCAGACTTCACCGAGGACCAGTACTTCCTAGCGCTGGAAGCCAAGCTGGGCAAGGGCACCGTCTACCAGCTGACGAAGATGGAGGGGCAAATCCTGGTCGGCCTCTCCGGTGTCCAGCAAGTCGACAAGCTCGTGGAGGATGGGCTGGAGATCGAGGACGCCCTCCTGCGAGCTACACCACTGAAGAAGCGGGCTGAACGGATCATGATCGGGAACGTTCCGTTCTTCGTTGAAAACCTGGACCTCGTGGCAGCCCTGCGGCCCTTCGGACAGATAACATCCATCGTCCAGAAAATGAAGGAGCTGGGCGAGTCATACTGGGCTGACGCACGGCGTGAGGCCTTCATCACTCTCCGAGACGGTGTGAAGCTCTCACACATCCCAGCCCGTCTCGATATCAAATCCAAAGGAGTGACTAGCCACGTGTACGTCACCTATGGTATCAAGTGCTCCTTATGCTATAAGCACGGGCACAAGCGTGCCAACTGCCCCCGGAAGACTGGTGTCCAAGAAGCTAACCTGCTTCTACACCTGGATCCCCCCGCTGGTCCAAATAACGCCGGAGGAAGGCAGCCCTCCTCCTCGAACGTCATGCCTGCTCCAGTACCAACGCCAGCCGCAGGTCCATCATCGACAGCTGCTCCGATCCCAGATGTATCACCAGAACCACCCGCAGCACCACCAACTCCAGCTATATCACCAGCTCCACCTGCAGCTCCTGCACCTGCTCCAGAGACCCTACCTACGGCTTCTGTGGACCCAGTCCCTCCTACATCAAAGCAGTGCCGTGGTGGCGCTCGGAAGACGCATAAAAAGTCCAACGTGACCCGGACGCAGCTCAACGAACTCCTTGAGCGCATTCACAGCAACATCTTGGACAAGTCTGGGCTCGAAGGGCTTGAAAGAGAAGAAGTCTTGGACGCACTAGCCTCAGTCCCCGGTCTGAAGAGCCTGATAAACAAGATCGGGAGCGAGCAGTTAACCGCCCTCAACAATACTGCCCAGGAGCTGATCGACGCCCTGCCCGACTCCAACTGCGCTCTCTACAAGCGCCTATCGGACGTTCGTGCCCAGACGAGGAGCGCCCAATGAGCTTCCGTCTGGCTTCCATCAACGCCCGCGGGCTCGCCGCTCGCGAGAGGAGCATTGAGCTCTGTCACTTCCTGCGCCAACATCACGTAGACGTCGCCTTTGTTCAGGAGACCAACACCTCGTCGCTGGATCCCATTCAACATCTGTGCCTGGGCTACAGCGCCGCCACCGTGCCCCCCGCAGCCCTCAGGGGTTCGGGCCTCGCCTGCTTCTTCGCGCCGGGGGTCGCTGTCCTGCGGCAGAGCGTCCTGTGGCCGGGAAACATCTCCATCGTCTCCATCGACGTCCGAGGCCAGGAAGTGCGTGTCATCAACTGTCACTTGTCACACATTCCTCGCGAGCGGCTTGAGCAGCTGGAGTCCATAACAGCAGCCGCGATCCAGGAGGACGCCTGGGTGGTGGGTGATCTCAAACATCGACGAGCAGAGCCCGAGCGACATAACATCCGGCTCGGTGGAGGCCCTCACGGAGCTAATGGACCAGACAGCCCTCGTTGATGTAGCCACCCTCTTCGACGCCGAACACCTTCCAACCAGAGTGGCCAGCTGCAGGAGTCGGGTTGACGCAGCTCGCCTGGACAGAATTCTCTTGCCATCGAGACTCCTGGAGAGAGTGACACTGTACAAGACCATCTACTACAGGCTCTCTGACCATCGAGCTGTCCTCGCCCAGATGGGCTCGCCTCATTCCCCTCGCCAGCCCTGCGTGGCCGCCATGCTTCGTTCGGCTCTGGTGGATGAACATCTGCTGGCAACAATAGAAAGAACATCTGGATCTATTGCGGACATGTCCAGCGAAGCTCTTTGGATAAGATGGTCCAAGATCAAGGCCGAACTCCTGGCGGAGGTGAGATCCCTCCATGTCCCACGCGTCGCCGATGACGACCACATCTCGCGCGCCAGGCGGTATCTGCAGGCCAGACTGGAGGCAGCATCATCAGCCGCCGACTACCCATCGCTGCCCGACCTTGTGCGCTCGCTTCGCGTCCGAAGGCCCGCTGGCACGACCATCCGGGATGAAGATGGGAGCGTCATCGACGGCGGGGAGCTGCGACGACGGGCATACTCCGTCTACCAGCGCCGCTTTGCCTGTGAATCCGGCGACCCCATCGCCGCCGCTGAGTTCATCCGGGGGACGACCACCACCCTCACCCTGGAAGAGGATGATCCACTGACCCGCCCTGACATCACCGGCGCAGATATCGCGGCGGCCATCCGCCGACTACCGCTCGGAAAGGCTCCCGGGTGGGACGAATTGCCCTGCGAGTTTCTTATCACCTACGAAGACTTCTTCGTAGAGGCTCTCAGGCGCGTCTTCGAGGCCTCCAAACTCCGCGGGGCCCTGCCTTCATCGATCAGGCGCAGCACCATCTGCCTCGTCCCCAAGTCCAACGGCGGCCCTGGGCTCAGCGGCTACAGGCCGATTTCGCTCCCCACAGCTGACTACCGCGTCCTGGGCAACATCCTCCTCCAGCGTCTGCGGCCCCATCTTCCCGCCTTGGTGCCTCGGTGCCAGACATACGCTGTTCCGGGAAGGTCTCCCAGTTGGAACGTGGCGCGAGTAGCCGACGAGATCGACATGGCTACGAGGAACGGGTCGGAGCTGGCTGTCATCTCAACGGACCTAGAGTCGGCCTTCGACACCCTGGACCGCTGCTTTCTGGTGTCCCTGATGGTCTCTCTGCGGCTGCCTCCTGCCTTCGTTGAGTGGTTCCTCCTCCTGTATGCCGGGGCGGATGCGGCGGTGCGGGCCGGAGGCCTCCACACAAAGCCCTTCCATCTGCTGAACGGGGTGAGGCAGGGCTGTGCCATCAGCGCCGCTTTGTTTAGCCTCGCCACTGGCCCTCTCCTGGTGCGCCTCGAGCGTGCGCTCGGCCCCGGAAACGTCCTCGCCTACGCCGACGACATCGTGCTGCTCATCAGGCGCGACGAGCTCTTCGACGTGGTGAGAATCATCTTCGAGGACTTCCGGCGCGCTTCGGGAATAGGCGTCAACTTTGCGAAGTGTAAAGGCCTATGGTGCGGCGCCTGGCGGGCCCGCACCGACGCGCAGCTTGGCATCTCCTGGACATCGGAGCAGATTCGGGTACTGGGCTGCAACTTAACACCTGCAGTGTCATCCTCCGCCCAGGAACAACATCTCCTCGCACTGCTCGAGAGTGCTGTGGCGAGGTGGGTCCCCTTCACCCGCGGCCTCTCCTTAGTCGGTCGAGCCAGAGCCGCCAACTCGCTGGTGTTGTCCGCCGTGGTGCACCATCTTCACGGCTACCTGCCCACAGACTCCACCATCGCCAAGCTGCAAGCCCGACTGGTGCGCTTTGTCTGGGGACCTCGGCGTACTACCTGGTTGCCGGGCGGCGTTCTTGCAAGGCCAGTTTCCGTGGGCGGCTTCGGACTTCTCGACATTGGGACGCAGCTTCGCCTGGCGTGCTTGAGGGGCGTGCAGACCGCGCTGCGCGGAGGCCTCAACGCCTACTCTTGGCTCGCTGTGAGTGGGACGTGGCTGACCCCTCCAACATCTGGGACATGGCATCCACCTCGGCGCCGCAGGCTCCTCAAGCTCTGGGATGCCGTCTCGGAGATATTGGAGCTGAACCACCGGGTGCTGCCGCCACACCAGCTTCAGGAGCTCCATATCATCGGGGACTCCAGGTTCCTTCGGCCTCCAGATCTTTTGGTCGCATCGCGGTGGGCGGGGATGCGCGTTGGTGATCTCACCAGCTCTTCATCTCTCCCTCTGCGCACCACCCGCGCCGCCCTCGCTGACATCGCGGCACTCACCACCTTCTGCAGCCGGATTGTGGAAGAGAACCGGAACCACACCCACCGGGTTGACAACATCAAGGACGGCATCGTGCTGCGCGGGACGGCCACTGCGTTCCAGCGCCTAACCACCCGCACTGCCCGCCGCATGCTAGAACGTCCACGCCTGGCTGCACTGCCCATCACCCAGCTGCTAGCCCGGTGGCTTCCCCACGTCAGCATCCCCATCTCCATCAGCTGGCCTTCTCTCCGGCGAGGTGCTTTCTCGGGGCACAATGCCGACGTTGCCGTGCGGCTGGCCCTTCACGCCCTTCCCCATCCAGCGCATCCGGCCTCAGCCCGGGATTCCTGCATCGCCTGTGGGTCCGAAGACCTGTCACTGGCCCACCGCTACTGGTCCTGTAGGCGGATCAGGCCTGTCATCCTGGAGGCCTTCACTATCATCCAGCGGCCCCCTGACCTGCAGGGATGGATCTTCGGGCATGACCTGGAGGACGACGCCCTGGCCATCCTGGCGTCTGCCAAGACCCGTATCTACAAGCACTTCCTGGGCCTGGAGATACGGGGCGTCCAAGACGACCCTCTCATCGTCTGGAGGAGGACTCTAGCAAGATGGTGGAGCCTTCCTCAATCATAATTTCATTGTATCATTCCATTATTTTTCATTCATAATTGACTAGTAGTCAATAAAGTATGTTTAACCGTCTCTCTCTCTCTGGATGGCACGCAAAATCGTGAAGCGTTCTCTCTCTCTCTCTCTCTCTCTCTCTCTGATTTCAATGTGATCACACATATATTTATATTCATTATATATATATTTATTAGATGGCGCTCTGCCATCTAAAAAGCACATGTGCTCGTGGTCAGGAGATGCCTTCTTTATTTTTAATATATATTTATATCAACTATCCCTTATATTTGTATCAACTATCCCTCAACAATCCTTCATTATTTGTCTGTAACTTTGTAATATAGTTCACAATAAATTTAGGGTTCTCCCAAACCAAAGGTAAAAAGACATATTTCAGTAAGACTTTAGCTTATGTCCCTTCTGTCTCGTATGAAGAATTGACCAATCCGCCGCGAGCAGACTTCAGACTTCGTCTATTTAAGGCCTAATCCCCAGTGATAACAATTTTTTTTAAATACTTCATTTATTTTTTCTCTTTTCTGTCTGTCCACAAATTTTGTAATCAATTGATGCATCCAGAGCACATAGAAGTCTATAATTTTTTACACATCTCCTCTTCATCGGCTCAGTTTTCTGATAACAATGAAATCAAACGGCCAATCTCCTATGAATTATGAATCTCAACCTGGCATAAATGAAAAATATCCCTAGAAATAAATCTGCTTGACACTACAGTAATCCCTCGTTAAGACGAACTCAACGGGAGAACGAAATACCCTTTTCGTCATTCGTATAAACCAATTCGACGAATTGAATTCGTCTTAACGAGGGATTACTGTATTAATATCTTGGACAACCACAGTCATTGTAAATAAAACCAAAAAGACTTAAATCTCTGGTTGACAACATAAATGGTTAGAGATATATTTTCAAGGCCTACAGAACCTGGATTAATCACATAGTGAGTGAATGGTTTTTTAAGTAAATAATAATACTGAGTTTGATATTGATGTGCATATTTAAATATTTTGGTGAGATTTCGTATAGATTTTAACTTTTGATTCTAAGTTTTGTGAATTCATGACTAAGATTAACTAAATAATTAATAAATTAAAATACATTTTTAAAAAGCTTCTATTTAAATGCACCAAAAATAAAAATAAAATAGTTTATCTTCTTGTCATCAGCAATAAGATGTATCTGAGCGAAAATAAAAGCGGTGGGGGACGATCATATTTAGAGAAGAGTTAAAAATTTAATAAACACTTATAAAAATCGCTAATCAGTTATTGCATATTAAATCGCATTAGATTCAAAATTCATGATGATCGTACCTCGCCGCGTTTATTTTCACCCTCATATACATCTAATTGCTCAATGACAGAAGATAAAATATTTTATTCTTTATTTTTAGGGCATTCAAATAAAAGCTTTTTTCAATGTATTTTTTATATATTGATTAGTAGCATAAGGTAACCCAGGCTCTCCTGGAGTGCTAATAATTATTAAAAAGTTTATTATAGCTTTGTATTAGAATAATTAACTTTTTTTTTTTGGGAAACATTTGAGTTGAATACTTTATTCAACTTTATTCAACTGTAAATACAAAGCGCGATGTCCCGCCAAGGACACTGGCGCCCAAAGGAAAGCAACACAAGAGAGAGAGAGAGAGGGAGAATCTATTAACATATGCTCAAGGCCTTTACCATATTCCAGATATTGATTTGAAACAAGCATACTATATACATTGGTAATTTAGTTTAAACACATCTCAAAATAAAGAAAAAAGGAAAAAAATCATATATACAGCACATAGTTAATTATACCTAACACATGAGATTATTTAAAAACTTTGATATATATTTACAAAATCTATTGAATACAATGTATGAATCCCTGCTGGCTATCAGTTCTCTTGGATCGGTACAGAGAATACCGTTATTGAGTCTGTAGTCTTGAAATGCTGGGCACTTAAGTAAAAGGTGAGTAGAATCTTGAATGCGGCATCCACAAAAACAGCCCGGATCCTCCGATGCATGGATTCTATCCAGAAAACTTCCGAAATTACCATGGTTGGTTACAAATTGTGTGTTGTGGAAATTATGGCGAAAATAACTTGGAATACCCCGGTTGAAAAACTTGTAAATGTCTCGTTTGTATTATTCAGTAAGAGCAACATTCTTTCGTCTATATAGGTTTTAATTATAAAGGGAATATCGATGTTGTATTTTTGCTTGTCCTCGAACGATAAGTTATTTAAGTCATATTTCATATTTTTTGCTTCAATGTAATCTGCAATCAATGGAACCCTAGCCAAACTGTGAACACAGTTGTACGAAGTTGTCTTGTATGCTTGAATGCTCCATATTAATATCTGATATTGCATTGAGTTTAATTTTTGTATCGATTTTTTGTTTAAAAATTTTTACCATATTTCTGATCCATATGTTAAAGTTGATCTGAATAAAGATTTATACAATGTAATTCTTTTATGGGAGCTCAAACCCCATGATTTGCTGCACAGAGAGAATAGAAAATTTTTTATTCTTAGAGTTTTGCTCACTATTTCCTCTATATGAAAAGCAAAATTTAATTTGTTTTTTCTTCTATGATTTGCAATTGTTATTCCCAAAATTTTTATTTTTTGTACTGGTGAAATTAATCCACTCTTAAATTTAACTGGGATCTTCTCTTTATTATGCAAATATAAAATGTTTGTTTTTTCGGAACTGATTTCTAACTTGTTCTTAATACACCACAATTCGATAGTATTTATTGCTTCCTCTATAACTGTTTTTAGTGATGTTAGATCTTTATTCCAGCATATGATCGAAATATCATCCGCATAACAAATCAACTCACTATTGGGCACCTGAAAATTCAACAGCAAATCGTTCAACAAAATTGTCCATAGAAGTGGAGAAAGCGGACCGCCCTGAGGACACCCCTTAGTAATTGGCTTTGAAGTTGTTAGATTGTCGAAACTGAATGAAATGGTCCTGGAATTTAAATATGATTGTAGAATTTTGATCAGTTTTTCCGGTAAATTGTCTGAATCTATTCTTTTGATGATCGCTGGCCACCAGGCATTATCAAAAGCCCCCGAGATATCTATTGTAACTAGTGCAGACAGTTCTTTTTGCTTATGCTCCATTAATACATCGATTACAGTACTCAAAGCAGTGATAATTGACTTTGACTTGATAAATCCGTGCTGCCTCGAGCTTAACAGATTGTTTTGAATATAAAATTCATATATTTTATTTTTGAGAATTTTTTCTAGAATCTTTGAAAAATTGGATAATAAAGATATCGGACGGTAGCTTTTAGCTGATTCATAATTGGTTTTGCCGGGTTTGGCTATTATTTTGAGTGCTGCTGTTTTCCATTTTTTGGGAAGTATCCTATTTGAATACATTTATTAAATATTGAGTGTAAAATCGGAAGAATTAGTTGAAAAGCATTCTTTATTAATTAATTAACTTTATTAACATCATGAAACGCGATATCCCAAACTCAGGGATATTTGCGCCAATACATTTCACTGCATTACAGCAATTCGGCTATATACAATCCTGTTCAATTCATTATTTTACATAAATTAACTAAAGAAAATTGTCCAAAGAGAAAAACAAACAACAAAGCAAAACACACAGAGCAAGCATCGCAGTTCTTTTTTTTTTTTTTTCTAAGATTCCTTCTCTTTTTTCCAATTCAAGAGAAAGTTGTATATATATTTACAAAATTGATCAAAATTTTTATACTTTTCTTTTTTGTCTACAAATTCATCAAGCTGTCCAATACGACCAAATCTATTTTCCCTAAAATCCCGGAAAATTGGGCACTCCAGAAGTAGATGTCTCGCGTCTTGAATTTCACCTCCGCAGAAGCATCCTGGTTCCTTCACGGCGCCGATAGTTGCCAAAAATTTCCCAAAATTGCCATGATCTGTAATGAATTGGATATTATAAAAATTTGGACGGAAAAATCTTGGAATTCCTAATACGAAAAAGCTTCTGAAAATTTCATTAGTGTTCTCAAAAATTTCATTCATTTTTGCGTGTAAGAATGATTTGACTATACTTGGAGCATGGGGTTCGTAAGTAGTTAGATCTTCAATGGACATTTGAGCTAGATCAAATTTGATTATTCTGGATTCTATATAATCTGTTAGGAGTGGAATTTTTGCCAAGCTATGCACACAGTTTGATGAAGTGGTTTTGTATGCTCTAACTGCCCATAAAATGATCTGGTACTGCATGGAGTTCAGTTTTTGTTTACAACGATTGTTTAAATATTTGAACCAAATTTCAGAACCGTATGTAAGTACAGGCCTAATGATTGTTTTGAATAAAGTTAACCTCTTTTCAGTGTCTAAACCCCACATATTGCCACTTAGTGAACATAATAAATTTTTCATACGTCCTGCCTTACACAGAATATCATTAACATGCGGTGTAAAGTTAACTTTGTTTTTCCATTTGTGATTAGAAAATTTCATTCCCAGAATTTTTACTTGCTTGACCGGCATTATTATATTGTTATTAACCTTAATAGGTATTTTTTGTCTGTTATGTAGGTATAGCATATTAGTCTTCTCTGTACTGATCGTTAATTTATTTCTATTACACCATTGGATCACATAATTTAAGGTGTATTCACTTGCGGTTTTTAGTCCTTCAATAGTCTTATTCCAGCAAATTATTGTAACGTCGTCTGCATAACATATAATATCTGCATTCATTGAATCAAAATTTATCAACAAATCATTTAGCAAAATATTCCATAGAAGTGGAGATAAAGGTCCACCCTGTGGACATCCTTTAGTTAGTTTCTTATAAAAAGTTTCTGATTCGTATGTAAATTTCACCTCCCTTTCATTATTCAAATAAGATTTTATGATCCGTATTAAATCTGAAGGAACATCATCATTATCCATTCTTTTTATAATAGCAGGCCACCATGCATTGTCGAATGCACCCGCAATATCTATAGCTATCAAGGAAGTCAATTCTTTTTGTTTATGTTTCAATATAGTTTCTATAATTTTATCCATTCCAGTAATTGTTGATCTAGATTTCATAAAACCATGCTGCCTTGAGCTCATTAAATTATTCTCTAAATAATAGTTACTTAATTTATTTTTTATTATATTCTCAAATGTTTTAGATAGATTAGATGTCAATGATATAGGTCTATAACTCTTATTTATTTCATAATTCGTTTTGCCTGGTTTTGGAATTATTTTTAAGAATGATTTTTTCCATTCATCCGGATAATATCCCATTTCTATACATTTATTGAATAATTTATGCAGAATTGGGATTATTTTTATTTTAGCCTGTCTAATCATATTGTTACTAATGTAATCAGGGCCCGGTGCTTTTTTAATATTTGTTTTTAAAATTGTTTCCTCTATTTCCTTAGATTCGATATAAACACTACTTTTATTTTTATATTTAGGCGTATAATTTCTAATCAAAATATGATCATCTTTATCCAAACCTCCAATATCATCCTGAAATAGATCGTTCATTAAACTTTTTATTTTGTCGGTCTTTAAATGATCTGGTAAATTATCTATTAGTGGTAATCCTAAATTTCTATTTTTCGATCTCAATGACTTGAATATCCTATAAGCATTACCAAATGAGTTATTTGAATGACTTTCTTCTATAAAAATTCTCCAACTCGCTCTTTTTGCCTTTTTACTTTTATTTAAATATTTATTTCTCATTGATTTATAGGTCTTTTCAAGGACCTTTCCATGTCGGTAATACAAATTTCTAATATAGTGGAAATCGTTTTTCATTTTCTCCAGCTTCCCATCCCACCAGTATGTATTTGTTTTATGATTTCCGCTTCTTGTCTTGACATTTAGTGACAGATAAGCTGCCTCTTTAATTATTTGTGTGAGAGTCTTTACAATGTTGTCAATATCTTTGATGTTTGACGCGTGGTTTATCATGGTGATAATATTATCTACGTCTTGTATTGCTATTTTTTCGGTAAATGTTTTCCAATCAGCATCTTTTTCTATAAATTTCCATGTTGAGTTTTGAACTGTCCTTTGCCTGTTAAAATTGTGATAAATGTCAAAGGTTATTGCTACGTGATCTGAAATGTGCGTCAATATAGTCGTCTTCCAGTTTTGTACCAAACCTATTGATTTTTTGTTTGAAATCGTAAGATCTATAAAGCTAGAATTTCGGCAGGTGGGTATCTTAAGATTATGAATAAATAGGTTATGTTCATCTATGATGGAGTGGAATTTGAAACCATTGGAGTTTGTTGTCGGATCAAACCAGACTGGGTGTCTAGAATTAAAGTCACCACATAGTATAATAGGTTGTTGATTGTAGGTCTCCAGAAGCTCTTGGATAAATTTTCTATGAGTGTCATTAAATCTATGTGGATGTATATAAAAGTTTGCGATAATAGTATTTGATTTTGCTGAATTTAAAGAAGTGGTTGTACAAAAGGAGTTTGTGAATTTATTGATTTTATTAAATTTTAAACTCTTATTCATAAAGATCGTTGCAGTATAAATTTGTTCATCTGTCGTTGAATGCACTATTTGAGATTCCAAATCGAAAATTACATCTCTATCAATCAGATAAGGTTCCTGTATTAGGATGATATCTGGTGGGTTGTCTTTTATAGAAGCTTGAAGCTCATTCAGTGCCAAGATACTTTTTCTTACATTTTGTTGTAAACATTTAATTCCTTTTCCCTGCATGATATTCAAACTAAATAAACAAAAATCTTAGCTGCGAAATTTGCCTAATTGTCGGTTGGATCATATCTCGTTCGTTGGATAATTCTGTCTATCTGTATTTTGTATAGAGGACAGTCCGAGGAATTAGCTCTATGATTCGGCGAGTTTCTAAATTTAGGATGTTTTAGACAGTTATAACAATTGCAAATTTTTGAACAGTCATGAATTCCTTGCGCGCCGCATAATTTGCATATCTCGACGTTAGTACAATCGGCCAATTTATGGTTGGGATTAAATTGAAGGCATTTCTGACATTGTTTTACCAGAATCTTATCTTCCACAAAACAGCGTTCAAAGTCAGTATATAATTTATTATTCATATTTTTAAGGATTCGGTAAACCTTTGGAGAAACCCTAAGAACTATGTTGTGGTGGGGCTTATTCGATTTCATGCTAAACAAAACATGGATATCATTTTCCATTTCGTTCAATTCAGGGTTCATACTGCAGATTGTTTTAGTAAAATTAGCGGTTTCTGTAAGTTTATTAACATTTTTGACTATTACTGTAGGATCTCTTGGTTTGGGGATAAAAATTTTGCTGATATTTGCGAGTTCCTCTGCCCTGCCTAACTCATCATTTAGAGATTCCATGTCTGATTCTGTAGGGGTCTTTATTATTACAGATTTCCTAGCATTTATAATTTTGTTAATCTTTTTTTTTTTTCCTTCGTCCCTAAGCTTTTTAACTTTGCCTGATATAGTTTGATACATTTTTGTATTATCTTCCACATTTATAGGAGTTGCCACTATTGTGAACTCCTTATGTAAATTTTGTTTTTTTTTTATGTAATCTTGTGATGTTTCTGTACGAGCTACTTGAGCATATGTTGGAGTTGTTTTGACTAATTCATCTTGGATCCCTTTCAGTTTTTGGTCCATAACATCTGTAATTGTTGTTTTCATTAGTTCCAATATATCTTGGTTATTTATTTCTTTTAAAGTTGAAATACCATCCTTGGTTTGCCTAACCATAGTTGACAAAAATGTAATATCATTTTTAGTTAGATTTTTTTTATTTTGTTGAACCTTTTTGTCAAAATAGTTATATATTTCATCCAACTTATCATTTAATGTTTGAATAATTATTTCCATATTCTATTTTTGCATATTTGTGCGAAAACAACAATTGAAAAGGCTTTCAAAAATGACTAAACTCTTAAACAGCGATTGCCAATTAAAAAAAGGTTATAATATTTTTAATTAAACAATTTATAAAACTTTTATAAATTATACAATAAGTAAAATGAATATTTAAAACAATATTTACCGGAACTAGCGGAGCCTAGCGACGCACGTCCGGTCAGTTTCGCCTCCTGGCGGCCATATTATATTATTACTAATATTGTCTGGACCAGGATCTTTATTTACATTAATTTTGTCGATTAGCTCTTCTATTTCTTTCTTATGAATATTACATGAGTTGGAGTTTGTAAAATTCGGTGTATAGTTCCTTATTGATGTATGGTGAGCAGTATCCGATATAGTTGTATCATCAGGAATTAGTTCATTAATCAGATCTTTTATTAGAGATTCTTTAGAATCTACTGGTGCCTGTTCAATTATTGGTAATCCCTTTTGTTGATTAGAGGAACTCAGTTTTTTTAAGGTTCTATAGGCGTTTCCAAACGGATTATTAGATCCATTTTCTTCTATAAAATCTCGCCAACTATTCCTCTTAGCTTTTCTTATACTATTTTTATATTTATTTCTGACAGACTTATATTCATTAACACTAATTGCTTTATGATGAAAGTATAGATTTCTCACATAATGAAAATACTTTTTCTTTTGTTCTAATTCTTTGTTCCACCACTTGATCCCGGTATCGAAAGTGAAGTTGGAAGATTTCACCTCCAGCGATTGATATGCAGCTTCCAGAATTATATCCGTTAGCCTGTCAACTACCATGTCAATATCAGTTTCTTTTTCGACCTTTTTTATATCGTTTTCCAATCTTCTTACTTCCTGTTTAGAAATTGTATTTGAAAACAGTGACCAATCTGCTTTCTTTTCGCTAAATTTCCATGTAGATTTTTGTTGATTGTTTGTAATATCTAAGTTAACATTGATATCAAATGAAACTGTCACATGGTCGGAAATATTGGTTAATTCAAAAGTTTGCCAATTGTTCACCAGTTTCAATGAATGTCTATTTGAAATGGTGAGATCTATTATGCTTTTATTACGACAGGTAGGAGTTTTGTTATTGTGAATAAATAGATAATATTCATTAATAATAGGTTGCATTTTATATCCGTTAGAGTTTGTAATTCTATCGAACCAAACCGGGTGACGGGAATTGAAATCCCCACAGAGGACTAGGGGAGTACTCTCGAAGGTAGCTATCAAATTCTTTAAAAAGTTCAAATGTTCGTCCTCGCATTTGTTTGGAGGAATATAAAAGTTTGCTATTATCGTCCTAGATTTAGGTGTATTTATAGAGATTGATGTACAAAACTGATTTGTGAAACCCTCCAACTTCCTATATTTTATATTTTTATTAAATATAACCGTTGCAGTATAAGTGTTTTCTGTTGAGGAACAATGTACTATGTGCTAGTCCATATCGAACACGACCTTTCTATTTAAAACATATGGCTCTTGAAGAAGGAGAATATCTGGAGGATTGTCTCTAATTGAGCTTCTGAGTTCGGTAGTTGCAATTATACTTTTCCTTAAATTCTGTTGTATACAATTAAATTTTCCTATTGTTAAACTTTTTGCTTCTTTCATAATGGACATTTATGCAAAACGCTTATGAAAATTTCATATGAGATTATTTCTGTTCTATTCTACCTCCAAATCATAAAAATATTGGGTTCTATCTATAATTCTATCTACTTGTATTTTGTAAAGTGGACAGGACAGTCCGTCCCATTAACCCTGTGATTTGTTTGTTTATTTCTGTAAATTGGGTGTTTAGAACAGTTGTGACAGCTCAGTACATTCGAACAGGAATGGGTTCCATGGACCCCACAGATATTACAGATTTTCTCATTTGTGCAGTCTTTTAGCTTATGGTTTGGATTGTATTGATAGCATTTTTGACATTGTTTTACTAAGATCTTATCTTGAATATGGCAACGTTCTAAATCAGTGTATAGAGTATTGTTATTTTTCTTAATTATTTGATATGCTTTTGGTGAAAGCCTTAAAACTATGTTTTGTGTTGCAGTATTTGATTTCATTACAAACAGCATCCTTATTTCGTCCTCCATTCCCCTTAATTCTGGATTCATGTTGCAGATTGTCTTAACAAATGTTGTTGTGTCCGTTATTTTAGAAACATTTTTGACCACAACCGTTGGATCTCTTTTCCCAGGAATATAAATCTTACTTATTGCCTTTAACTCATCCGATTTTCCCAATTCCTCCTGAAGAGCATTCAATTCTACCCGCGATGGCGATTTTATCACTACTGCGTTCCGTGTATTGAAAATTTTATTAATTTTATTATTCCCGCCGTCTTCCCTTATTTTCTTTATGGTTCTAGAAATAGCTTGAGAAACATCAGATATGGATTCATTGTTGGCTGGAGCTGCAATTAGCGTAAATTCCAAGTTTTGAGTTTGTTGATGTTTGACAATTAATTGTTGTACATTTTCTTGTTTTGTTACTTGTGCAAATGTGGGTCTGTGTACCGAAATTTCTCTCAATATTTTTTCAACCTTATTTTCCATTGCTGAGTTGACAGCTTCCGTTATTATTCCTATTGTAGAGTCTTTATTCATATCAGAAAGAGAAGAGACTCCTTCCTTTGCCTGAGTAATCATTGTTGATAAAAAGGATATGTCATTTTTAGTTACGTTTTTTTGATTGCCTAAATATTTATTATTAAAGTATTGAAATATTTCATCCAATTTTGAATTTATAGATTTTATAACTGAATCCATTTTGTTATCTTAATTTCTATTTTACAAGTTACCAGAGAAATACAATCCAAACAGTTAGCAAATATGCAAATTTTTTCGAAGAATTTTGATTTCCAATTTCTCAGCCGAATCTTTTGGCAATCACACTGACAATAGCAATTAGATGTGAATCGGTGATTACGGTAAGAAAGATAAGATAGGAAAAAGTTATCATAATAGAATTAAAATTAAAAATTGATACTTAGCTGCAGAGCGAGGCGACCGTGCGTCCATCCAATTTGGCCTCCTAGCGGCTTATTTGAGTTGAATACAGAGATGATAAGATTGAGAAATAAAATTATTAAACTATAATTTCAACTAAAAGAAACTTCTACTGTCTTTACTACAATAAAAAAAATATATTAGCTGAGCTTGACAGCCTCCCAGCGGTTTCGCCAAATGAGCCAAACCTTGTAAAATTTTCCATTGTAGTAAGGAGAGTAGATGATTATTTTATTTGAAAACTAAAATTTCGTGTTTAATAGGTTTATTCCTTATAAATAATTTGTGCGGTATTGCCTTATAATCAATTTATGTCAATCTTGCCTTATGTTCATTGTTAGTGAAGATCGTTAGTTCAATGCAAATGTTTACATATAAATCTACTGTCTTAGAAGCTTATGTTCATAGTTAGTTTAAATACCATAACTATGATTCCCCCAACCTAAGTTATTATATATTACTTCTCCAACCCTACAGTATCATTTATGAGTTCACCACTGATCAGCCAAGCTTTCTCAATATTTTGATCGCAATAAGGAAAGTAGAAAGTTTATTTTATTTTTTTTGAAAAAGAAAATTCGTGCTTAATATTTTTATTTCTCGTGTATATATATAATAATCGGGGACTTTTGGGTGATGGTTTGATTTGGTTGGTTGTTTGTTGTAAGTAGTAGTAGTAAGACCCTGTGGACTTACTTGGTGGTTGATGTGGGCGTAGTCGTTTTGGCTGAAATGGTAAAGTTTTCTCACAGGGGAAAATAACGAGACAGGACACAGGATTGGATTGAGAAATAGGCCAGCGATCAAGGGAGAGAGGGGTTAGACTATTGACGTATTTGACTAATGTCTAGACTGTTCACATATTGAAGATCGGACTTATCTGGGTGCTGAGAAAGTGATGGCGAGCTCCAACTGTTCCTTGGCCGGTCCAGCTCTTACTCCTTGCAATGGTGTCGAGCTCCTAACTGATTAACTTGAGTCCGAGATTTAACTCGTTAACTCTCCAATGCTCTCATTGGATGACTCTCGTCTCGTGGAGGTCTCTGATTGGATCTTAGCTAGTCCTGCTGGACTGATTGGATCTTAGCTAGTCCTGCTGGACTGATTGGATCTTAGCTAGTCCTTTGTATTTGTCTTGTTTTAACATGCTCCCGGAAGAAGAAGGTTTTTGAACTCAGTTTTATTAGTTCCTGGGTAATAACTTTTGCTTCCTGGATAATGAAAACCTGTTAATGATTGTTTCTTCTCTGATGGCTTTTCTCCCAGATTCGCTAGGCCTAACCTTTATTAAAATCTTTAGATCATACATTGCATATATATTGTGGTGGGGTTACATCTAGTTATATACAAGTTATTGCAGATGCGCCCCCTACATGTGAAGAATTCAAGAAGGGGTAGCCTGAGGTGAATTCTGTAAGGGAAAAATAATTTTGTGGGAAAATTAATTATGGTTACTGAGAGGCTATATATATATATTGCGTATGATATTGTTTTTTACAGCACAATACAACAATGTTGGCAAGTTTCTCTAGAGTGGAATGTCGAGGTGACGAATCCACTCCAGGGCCTCCTCTGTGCACCGGTGGATATCCCCAAGTGTTCCCTGGAAGAATATATATACAAGCATTGGTGGTGACATAAGAGATAAAAGAGAATGGTGTTGGTGAGATATTGGTTGAGTATAAGTAAGAGAAATCAAAATAATAATTAATTATAAGAAATCAAAATGAATGTGATGGTACATTGTTGAGGAAAAAAAAGAAAAAGGCGCCTAAATAATATTCTACTCGAATGGGGAAAATAAAATCGAGGGAATTTTTCTATTAGGGCTTTTGAGAAATCAAAAATAAAATAAGTTGTGAGAAATCAAAGTGAATGCGCTTTGTAGCATTGTTGAGTGAAAAAAAAAAGAATAAGGTGCCTAAACAATCCAGCTCGAGATGGGGAAACTAAAATAGAGGGAATTTTTCTATTAGGGCTTTTGAGAAATCAAAAATAAAATTTTGTTGTGAGAAATCAACAACAAAAAAGCCTTTATTTAGGGTCACTGACCCTATACAGGATTCACCAGAGGTATGCATAAGAACAAAGCAGTGAGATAAAGGAAATAACGATATATACAGAAGAAAAAGAAAGAAAGAAAGAAAGAAAAGAAAAAAAAACAAGAAAGAGAAAGAGGGAAGCAAGAAAACAACACAAAATAATAGTATTAAGAAAGTGAGGAATGAGTATCACTTGGCATTCTTCTGAGATATGGACTTGTGGAAACCATAAAACGCCGTAGCAATATACTTATTCTGGGTCATATTGTCAATTATTGATGGAAGTGAAGCACCGAGTTGCCCAGTTTTGAGCATAAGGGTTCTTCTTTCTTCTTTCAGAGCAGAACAATCAAAAATATAGTGAGTGATTTCATTTTTTATTTTTGAATTACAGAAGGTACAAATCGGGTCCTCACCGCAGAGCATCTTGGTGTGGTTTTCTCTAAAAAAACTTGAAAGTATTCTAACTTGTGCGAGTAGTCTTACAACCGGGAAAGGAAAATCCCCTAAAAGGTATCCCTCCGCCATGAAAGATATGTGAATGTCTTTGTAGTGAGAGTATAGCTTAGATTTATCCATTCTTGTAAGGTCGCTTTGTATAGATTGGTCTGCCGCTGTTTTTAAGAGCCCTGTAATCGCGCTCCTCAGCGTTTCAGGATCATCACAGGAAACAAGTGCAGAATTTCCATTATTGTTAAGCAGATTGGTGAGCTTTTTAATGAAACCGATGGGTGTGCCCGATGCATTAGACAGTTCCCGTATTCTATTAAAACATATACGCGGCAATCTGTCACTGCTCATATTCAACACCCGCAGCCAATACTTCAGGGTTAATCTTAAGGCTGTTACACTCAATGAGATACGACCGGTTTCTAATCTGATTATGTAGCCTGGAGTGTATCTGGGCAGATTCAGGAACCTACGGATAAATATGTCTTGTATACTGTCCAGTAAGTCTTTATGCTCTGTTGCCCACAATGGAGCGGCATACATCAGGACAGCTCTCACTATTGTATCAAAGAGTTTGGTTGATAAATTTATTGACTTTGCTTTTGATTTTATTAATATTGGGTGTGTGGCGTTAATTGCTGTAAGTGCTTTTCCTTTAAAGTAATTTGCCGGGTGAGTAGTTGTTATTGTTGGTGTCAGAGGGAATCCCAAGTATGTATATCTTGAAGTTATTGTTATGGGTTTATCATTCCAGAACCATCTATCCTGTTGTGAGAAATCAAAGTGAATGCGCTTTGTAGCATTGTTGAGTGAAAAAAAAAGAAAAAGGTGCCTAAATAATATTCTACTCGAGATGGGGAAAACAAAAATCGAGGGAATTTTTCTATTAGGGCTTTTGAGAAATCAAAAATAAAATAAGTTGTGAGAAATCAAAGTGAATGCGCTTTGTAGCATTGTTGAGTAAAAAAAAAAAGAATAAGGTGCCTAAATAATATTCTACTCGAGATGGGGAAAACAAAAATCGAGGGAATTTTTCTATTAGGGCTTTTGAGAAATCAAAAATAAAAATAAAATAAAAATATAGCAAATTAAAAGAGAACCAATGAGTTTTCGTTGAGAAAAATTTGTTTAGTGGTTGAGAAAGTAATTGCTTATGAACAAAATAAAAATATTGTTATATAAATGGTAAATATTTGATTAAGATAAATGGTAAGTTTGATTAAGAATTTTGATTTTAAAAATAAGAAAAAATGTAAATGAATGAGATAAGGAAAATGTAGAGAGAGCGATTCGCAAACTCTCTTTGTGATGAAAGTTACATGCCAAAATCTATGTCACGCGGCGCAATCAGCTCTTTTTATTTGCCTCGTAGATTTTTTGTCTTTCATATGTGACTCATGGGTAGAAACATGATCTTTCCCAAAAGTACGTTTATATTCTGTATACAGGAGACATGGGAATCTAATTAACCTTAAGTGTGTATGGTGTGTCTTTGTGGTTATTGTCTTCCAGATCTCAAGGCTGAGTGTATTATGTTAATATGTCCCGAGCCTTAATGCGTTCTAGGGATTTTTATGCAATTCCCTAGGGCACTTAAGATATGCTCGCCCGATATCCACCGCCCTTTCGGAAGAAACGTAAGCTCGAAAGCTTTGCTACCTAATTTTTCCTATCCTTGAAGACCAACGCCGTTTTTATACGTCATAAGCTATTAAGCCTAGCGGACCAACCCCGTTTTTATACGTCGCGGCACTTTAAAAATCAATAGAAAATCATAGAACGCAGTACGTCAAGAAATCTCTTCGGCAAATCATCGGCCTATCATGAATAGTTACAAAAATGCTCACTGGATGTCAGGACGATACTGTTGGCAGGCAAAAAAATGAGTCATCTGTTGCTCAATCTCATTGGCTAGCTTGCTGACAAACTGATAACAGGCAAGTTTATTTTTGTTATCTCTAATCTCTTTTCGCTCGTTTTTTTCTAAGTTATTTTGCCTCTAATTTCATAACGTTATTGAAATGAATCCTTTGGATCAACCTAGCACTTCAAAAGGTTTGGGATCAGAAGTTCATTTAGATGAAGACATTCAAGATATTCTTGAATATCTTTACGATTCTGGCTCAGAAATTGATGATGAAGTGAAGGATCCTGATTACGAAAATTCAGCCTCCGATGAATTAGAATTTGAGGAGGAAGAAAGGGAAGAAATTCCTGCTAAACGGCCGCGATTAGAAGTAGCTCCAGTTCGCATGCTGACGACATGTCGGGACACGTCCACTGCCGCCGCTGGCTCCAATGTTGCCGCCGGCACCTGGAGGAAAGATGATCCCTCGCCCCCAACTCCTCCCCCTTTCACCGCCCGCCCTGGACTAAATTTAGTGGGGGATGTTTCCTCACCATTTGATGCGTTCAGTCTCTTCTTTACAGAGAATATTTTCAAAAGCATCAAAGAGAAAACAAACCGATATGCCAGGAGTATTATTGATCGGGAGTCCAAGAAGGGTCCTCTCAAGCCTCATGGCATGCTGGCTAAGTGGAAGGCTGTGTCAGTGGCACAGATAAAGCTCTTTTTCTGTGTCATCATACACATGTCTTTGGTGAAGAAGCCTGGGATGAAAGACTACTGGTCTACTCACGGATTCCTGAAGAATGCCTTTTGCCAGTCCATAAATATGCCAAGGACACTATTTATGAGAATTTTGTCAATGCTACATTTGAATGACAATTCAAAATACATTGAATATGGAAAACCAGGGCATGACAGACTCTTCAAAATAAGACCAGTTTTGGAATCCCTCATATATTCTTTTGGGAATGCCTACACTCCTCAGCAAAATCTCACTATTGATGAGGCGATGTGTCCATTCAGAGGACGTGTGGGTTTTCGAGTGTATATAAAAGGAAAACCTCATAAATATGGCATCAAGATATTCCAGATTTGTGAAGCTGTATCTGGATACGCTTACAATCTTGATATCTACACTGGCAAGGATCCTGAGCAGCCAGAGCACAACTCCATTCCGAACCTCGTGGACAGGCTGGCAAAGAGGTTTTATGGACAAGGCTATCATATCTATTTTGATAGGTGGTTTTCCTCTTCTGAGTTATTTGATAAACTTTGGGAAAAAAAGACCCTAGCTGTTGGCACAGTTATGCCTTCCAGGAAAACGATGCCAAAAACCGAATTTTCCCAAAAACTAAAGAGAGGAGAGATTATAAAGATGAGAAGAAAGCATCTTTTAGCCATCAAATGGAAAGATGTTAGAGATGTTTTCATGCTCTCCACTTTCCATGAAGGTAAAATGATGCCAGTCAAGCCCAAAACCCCAACCAGAGAAGAGTTGTTCAAGCCTGATGCTGTCATCGATTACAACAAGGGGAAGGTAGGAGTGGACCGGAGCGATCAGATGATGGCATATTATTCTTTTAGCAGGAAAACATTGAAATGGTGGAAAAAAATATTCTTCCATCTTTTTTCACTTTGTTTTGTAAATGGCAACATCATTTACAATAAAGCAAATCCTGATAAAAAAATAAGTCTGAAGGACTTCTATCTGGCTGTCGGTGGGGAGTTGCTCAATCAGGCAAGCATTGAACACTCTGAAAAAGAAACAACTTCGAAAACTGATGTTGCCAGGCTACTTGGGAAGCACTACTGCTATAAAATAGCCCCAGAAAGTGGAAAAGCAGTGCAAAGAAGGTGCAAAGTTTGTGCAGATAGTGCAAAGCACAAGACTGGGAAGGCAGCCCGGAAGGACACCAGATTTGAGTGCAAACAATGCAAGATTCCACTTTGCGTTGGAGAGTGCTTCGAAAAGTACCATGCAGAAATGAAGTACTGGGAATAATAATGTATATAAATGTAAAAATTTTAATAATTTCCTCTGATTATTTTTTTTACAAACAGTGGCGTTTTTTTTTTGGCAGTTTGCATTTTTTAGTTCTTTTTTTATTTTTTTATTTTGAAAAAGTGCCAATAAACATATATTTTTTTTATTGCATTTTTGTGTTTTATAGACATATTTTGATACAAGAATCAAATTTCACTGTTCAAGGTAATATATTTTTATAAATATGATTTTTTTTAAAAATCAAGTTTTATCCTGGTTCACAGGGCTATTTGGGTTGTGAAACCAATGTTCCTCAAAGTGTTAAGTGGTAATGTTCGTGCTTTTGTTCGTATTTAACCTTGAGATCTGCATGTTGTGTATTGGTCGTGAGTGTTGTGTACTTTTTTTATGTGTTGCCATGTGATATTGTTTAAAAATGTTAGTAAAAGAATCGAATTTGGTTGGCAATTCATTGGGAAGTTGTTTGGAAATGTATTAAGTTTTTTGTGAGAAATGTAAAAATGAATTTTATATGTTGTTAAAAGCCTAAAGTCTGTTGTATCTGTGGTTGTAGATACGTGCCTAGTGTGGGTAAATGTAAAAGTTTTTTGGAAGTTTTTGGAAGAAGAAAAATAAAAATAGAGATGGTGAAATTCATTGGGATGTTGTTTGGAAATGTTATAAGTATAATGATATTAATATAATTAAATTGTGTTTTTGTAAGAATCGAGATGTAAGCTCGTTGTGAATGTGGATCCAGTTTGGTGACCAAAAAAAAATGGTGGACGTGGAGGGGGGAACACGGTGACCTAGTTTTTATTGCCGGACGTGCGGGGCCTTCGGGGGTTCTAAATCTGTCTTCCTCCCCTTTAGTAATTGAAACTTCCTGCCTTCTAATTGATCCGGGTGATGTCACGCCCGCTGGACCTTCTTAATTAATTGTTCCCTGGAAGTTTTCTTCTATTATTTCCCATATAAGAGATAGAAATTCAAAGATTGCATTGCCTATATGGAAGATGGCTTTTAGGACGGAACTTCCTATATGGAAGATGGTTTTTAGGACATCCAATAAAAGTGCGACAAATGTATAGACGGAACTTCCTATATGGAAGTTGGCCTCCTGTAGCTGGTAAAGCCATTGGGGTTGTAGGGTATATATTCCAATGTAAACTATTATTGTAAATGGAGCGAGTTTATAGGGCATAATTAGAAGACAGATACAACATATTAAGTGAAATATGGGATATTGGCGCATTTTCTCCCATGTCTTCTCCACGAATTGGGTTTTTTTATTATCGTGTTGTACTTCTATTGATTGTCGCGAACTTGAAATTGGATGTATTTGCGGATGGGCGATGTCGCGTTCTTTGTTACTATGGGTAAGTTGTAAAAATTGGTTTTTGGTAAAAATGGTAGGATCTAAATGATTGTCAGGTTCGCTGTTCACCAGTTTGGTTGTCAATGGTTCTGTTGAAGAAATGTCGGGTGTAGGGGTTTTAAGTGGAAACGTGTAATCGTTCCTCTGTCGTAGGTGGTGTATTTTTGTTATTGTTGGTATTGTGTGTGTGGTATTTTTTGTGTACGGATTTAGTTTGTTTATGTGGACTGTATCGGTGTCTCTTTGGAGAGGTTGGTTGGATTCATCGATATGTTTTATTAATTGGCAGGTTGGACAGGTTTTTACCTGTTGTGCAATGTCTTGTGTCATGTTCTGCCAATAATATTGAGCAGAGATGAGTCTCGTCATCTTTGAGATGTTTGGATGGTTGTTTTGTGTGTGTACTGTTTGTAGTAGTTTGTGAGTGAGTGCTTTTGGAATTATAATTTTAGTTACACCTTTTCGGGAAACGGTATGCAGTCCATTGTGATCAATGGTCAAGCTAGAATTTCCCGATGGGGAAGGCTGATGGCTCTTAATGAGGGAGGCGTCTAAGAAACCACAGAACGGGTTACAAGTTATGACGTCCATTTCATATTGTTGTACTCCATTTATGCAACGAACCTCATATTCGTATCTCGATAGCCTTAATCTCCATCGAAATATTCTGTTTGACGGGTTTTTGATCTTTTTCAGCCACTGCAATGCGTGATGGTCAGAAAATATAGTAAATTTTCTGTCCATCAAACAGACGCGGAACTTATCCACACTCTCAACGATTGCTAAGCACTCTAGTTCAGATATGGAATAGTTCCGTTCGTGTGAACGCAGGGAGCGACTGAAATTTTGGACTGTGTAGGTCTTCCCATCAGGGTGGACCTGTTTGAGGACGCCTGCGATGCCGAGTGTTGAGGCGTTACAGTACACCTGGCAAGGCAGACCTTCTTTGTAAAGGTGTAAAATGGGGTGTGTTGTAAGGCTTTCTTTCAGGCTAGTGAACGCTTTCTGGCATTCGTCATCCCAGACCCACATGACATCCCCTTTTAGAAGGTTGACAAGTGGTGTCCGCAAGCGGGCGTAGTCCGGAATGAACTTTTTATAAGCGTTCACAGCGCTTAAGAAATATCGCAATGTTTTGCGATTGTGTGGTTGTTGGGTGGCGTGAATTGTTTCTATGTTTCATGTAGATGGTGTGGTTGTATTGGCAGTGATTGTGCATGTATCTGCGTGGTGTTGTTGTCGCCTTTTGGTGCGAGTGTCGCGCTTGTTGCGATGTTTGCGCGTGTGACTGTTGTGTGACGACGTGTGGTCACGTGTGTGCTTTGTGTGTGAGTTGTCCTGTTGAATGGACACTGTCTGGGTATTGTTGTTGTGAGTGTCGCGCTTGTTGCGATGTACACGTGCGTGACGGTTGTGTGGTGACGTGTGGTCACGCGTGTACTTAGTGTGAGAGTTGTCCTGTTGGAGGGACACATTTTGTGCATTGTCGTTGTGAGTTGGAGCCGTTGTGGCCTTGTGCATTGAGGGCATAAATAAAGGCAATTGGCCTTAGTGAACAAATTGTGTTGTGCGTGCGCGTGACTAGATTGACATGTTGGTGATTGGGTTTTGACCAATGGATGCGCGCATTGGGTGCCATGTGCGGAAGGTTTGTGTGCATGGTGAGTCCTTTGTGATACCGCTTGGCATTCCCAATACGTGCATTCATTGGGTACATGGTTGAAGTGGTAGGTAGGGGTAGACAATGGAGCGTCAAGTTGGAACATAGTGCCTTGTTTAAAGTCTATTGTTATTTTAAAATTTCGGAGGGTATTTATGCCGAGAATTCCAAATGGTAGAGGTGCTTCCACCACATGGAAATTCTCTTTTTTAGTTAATTTACCTATTGTTAGGGTGAGGACTATTTTACCTATTGTTGGTACAAGATCGTTTATGGCCTGTAGGTCTATAGACTGTTTTTTAAATTTTAATTTAGGGAGGTTAGTTTTTAAAATTTTATAGAAATTATGGGGCACTATGTTCAAACTTGCGCCTGTGTCAATTAGAAAAGATGGTGACAGTTCAGGGGTTAGGGACAGTTTCATTGTCAACTGGCTGACGAAAAAGGGTTGATGGTGATGCCTTCCTACCTGATTGGCGAAAGGGTGGAGCGTCTTGGGCGTGCTGTGGAGTTGGGGCTGTTTGCACTGCCCGTGCGCTCGCGTGTTGAGTTTGTTTGAATGGTGCAGTCCACATACTTGTTTTTCCTTGGTCGTTGGCGTATGGGTCCGGCTTGGTGGGTGATGGCTCCTCGGGGTGGCGCGTCAGGTAGCCCGGCAACATGGCGGCGGTGGTTCCGCCCATGTCCCGGTCGGTTGCTCGGAGGAGTCGGTGGGTGGCGTATGTCACGTCGGCGGGGACCCGATTCATCTCCGCGCGTCGGGTCAACTTTATTTACGTGAGGGCAGCGGTAAACTGGAGTAAAACCTCCGCTAGGGTGCGTCGTGCAATCTCCTTTCTCTCCCTTTCCACGCCGCCGCTCTGTTTCGCTACTTGGTCTCGTTCGTTTTCCATTATATCCTGTCGACTCGCTATAATAATCGGGGACTTTTGGGTGATGGTTTGATTTGGTTGGTTGTTTGTTGTAAGTAGTAGTAGTAAGACCCTGTCGACTTACTTGGTTGTTGATGTGGGCGTAGTCGTTTTGGCTGAAATGGTAAAGTTTTCTCACAGGGGAAAATAACGAGACAGGACACAGGATTGGATTGAGAAATAGGCCAGCGATCAAGGGAGAGAGGGGTTAGACTATTGACGTATTTGACTAATGTCTAGACTGTTCACATATTGAAGATCGGACTTATCTGGGTGCTGAGAAAGTGATGGCGAGCTCCAACTGTTCCTTGGCCGGTCCAGCTCTTACTCCTTGCAATGGTGTCGAGCTCCTAACTGATTAACTTGAGTCCGAGATTTAACTCGTTAACTCTCCAATGCTCTCATTGGATGACTCTCGTCTCGTGGCGGTCTCTGATTGGATCTTAGCTAGTCCTTTGTCTTTGTCTTGTTTTAACATGCTCCCGGAAGAAGAAGGTTTTTGAACTCAGTTTTATTTGTTCCTGGGTAATAACTTTTGCTTCCTGGATAATGAAAACCTGCTAATGATTGTTTCTTCTCTGATGGCTTTCTCCCAGATTCGCGCTAGGCTTAACCTTTATTAAAATCTTTAGATCATACATTGCATATATATTGTGGTGGGGTTACATCTAGTTATATACAAATTATGACATATATATATACTAGCGGATGTACCCGGGCGGGTTTTACCCGAGTAAAGGTTTGTCTAACGAACATTTGTTAAAACAATTCTATATAAACTTATAAAAAAATAATAGATATATTTTGGTAATTTGAAACTCGTAAATTTGAATCTCTCGATAAAGTGAACATTTTTTCGAGGTCCCTTGAAAAATACTCAATAAGTTGAATAAAATCAATATCAATTGGTTCCCTCGGTAATTGGAAGTTAAAGGAATAGTATCTTGCCTTGGAATTGTATCATTATTCTTGTCTCAAATATATTGCCATGTCATCTTGAATTTTGTCTTTCCTAATTTTCTACATTACAAAATCATCGTTTTATCTTGTGAACAATTTTTCCGGTCCCTTGAAAAATACTCGATAAGTTGAATAAAATCAATATTAATTGGTTCCCTCAGTAATTGGAAGTTAAAGGAATAGTATCTTTGCCTTGGAATTGTATCATTATTCTTGTCTCAAATAAATTGCCGTGTCATCCTGAATTTTGTCTTTCCTAATTTTCTACATTACAAAATCATCATTTTATATATTCTCCCAATATATATGTTGTAGATAAATGATAAAACTAACTTTGACTTGTGCGCAATTAATAGGTAGAAAATCTTACTTTTGATAAATAATCTTTAAGATAATAAACTTAGTGATAATAAAACTTATAGATAAAAAAACTTGTTATCATCGTCGCAATGGGGGCGCTGCTTTGGAGTTAAATCTACAAATCTGCAAATAACTCTAAGGATATTCAAGATATTCAAGAAATTATTTTTCAAAAACCTTCCCAGTACTATACTAAATAACTTCCCAAAGTTTCATGGCGTTCCAATGAGTGGTTTGGTCAGGCATAAAGGACAGACATACACACACATGCATTCATATATATATATATATATATATATATATATATATATAGATATGACGCGTTAATGTTTTATAATTAAATGATAGATTAAAGTAACAACTTATGCATACCTCTGGTGAATCCTGTATAGGGTCAGTGACCCTAAATAAAGGCTTTTTGTTGTTGTTGTTTGTTGATTAAAGTAACAATTGTATTTTTTGCACATTTACATCTCTTTATGATTTCACATATTTTTATAAAAACATATACATACCTTAAAATAAACCTTTTAAACTTTAAAAATATTTTTACGTTGAAATGTAGAAAAGTAAAATACAACTTTATAAGATATAGTTTTATTTATTGAGTTTTTTTTTTTTTTAACAAAGTGTGTGACACTGTTTTTATATTATCACTTTTAATATATTTGACCATAGGAGAAAATATTGAAATAAACAAATGTGCCTTCTCGGCGTGATTTGACCTTTCTTTCGATAAAGAAAAAGTTTGAAACAAAAACCCTAAGAAATTATAATATCAGAATGCTGAACATTATTTCCCGGCTGAAAAGTGCATCGATTTCTGAACTCTTAAGGGGAAATAAACGTGTAATTGTTGTACCAATAATAACAATGTCGATCATTTATGCAGACTATACCAATTCTCAAGAATATAAAAAGAAGAAAGCCCTTGAGAATTTGAATAACAACTACATCAACAAATAAGTTGCCTTGGAATATAAAGCATGTGAAAAATAATTCCAGTTTCGTATCAATTTGCAACCAATTCTGTAATTAAAATTTTTTTTTTTTTTAGGAAAATGGTAATTTCCTCATTATATAGTCAACTTGTATATCAATAACATATTTGAAAATATTTTTGTATATATAAATTTGGCTATCTAAACATGTGCCAAACAAGGTAAATATTACCATTAAAAAATGGTATATATGCATGCTCTGTAAATACATTAAGGCTTACTACCCTAGTCTATTTTTAAATATTTGGGGTTTATATAAAATGTAGAAATAATTTGTAAAAATTTTATGCTATGCTTATATCACATAACCTACCCAATGGTGATGAATAACACTTGCTTTTGATAAGGCACAATTTGGATTATTCTATATACAGTTATGAGCGTCATGCGTGGCCTCTGTCATGGTTTGCTTTTTTGGAATGGCGCCCTCCTATTGGTCGGCTACGATCACGCCACCTATTGTGTTGGAACGGGTCGCTCCTTAAATAAATGCATATATTAGTTAATAACCAAATGGAATCCTCTCTTTCTTTTTCCCAGTAAGAGACGCCTACGGAAGCCAACAGTACATAGACAGATAAAGCACATAGGCTATAGTTATTAACTAAAATATGCATTTATTTAAGGCGCCAATTTATAATTGTAATAAATAGTATTTGAATCAAAACATTCAATCGGGTAAAACACGGGCGTTGCCCGGGTCATTCGGCTAGTAGATTATAAACACAAGGTAATAAGACCAAATAAATAGTGGGTGACATTTTGGTAACAGCGTTGTTACCATCTTCAGACAAAAGTACTGAATGAGAAATTTTACAGCATGTAGATATGCTTTTAATTATATGTAAAAAAAGTGCGTTTTTTTTCCACTTTTAATTCTAAGAATAATATTCTGTGTTTCTCAGAAAACTATCTTCTTCATATCTGCTATCTTGTTTACACACTTGATAACGTAATTATTTAAAACATGCTGTGGTAAAATTTCTCATTCAATACTTTTTTGTCTGAAGATGGTAACAACACTTTTACCGAAATGTCACACACTTATATATTTGGATTTGGCTTTATTACCTTGTACTTGCTTTTGATAGTATTTTGAATGGAATCTTGTTTTAAAAAAAAAAAATCTTGTAATTTATCTAATAAGAGTTGCTTTTTTATATGTTTGTGGGATGGTTGCGTGTGTGTTGGTGTGGCTTGTGGAAAGGCCGCTGATAAAATTATAATTATTTTTATAAAATAAATTAATAATTTATTTGAAGCCCCAAAATATAGAGAGGAAAGAAGTAACGGCCGCTGGAAGCAAGCCTTAGTTGTTCGAATGACGCGCGTGGCCAGAGTCCCGGATGTTGCCCGCGCAGGCGTAGTGAGGTGTTCTCCCAGCTCGCGGTTGCCGAGGCTGCCACACTACTGCCCGTATGTGTAGTGAAGCTTTGTCCCAGTTTGCGCTCGCTGAGGCAAAGTGTGGTTGCCACATGTTCATAAACATATCATTATTGTCTTACATGATTAGATAAACACATGGTAACTAAAAAAATAAAGTGTGAACTGTGTGTTCTTTGTACTTTTAAAAGTTTTGTCTGTCTACAAATCACTTTATATTGTCACATATAAAACTGAGGGAAGTCTGTATCTCCACTCAATTATATCAGGATATCAAGCCTGTAGAGCTTTTTGATGGGGTTTTGACAACCATCATATGAATAGGTGAAGTAGAATGCCCTTGTCATTAAGACTGGGAGTACTACTCAGTGGCAGGCCACTGACTTAGCTCCAATATGAAATGGCTGCCTCTGACATGAGGAACCGACGCCATGTGCAGCCGCTCCTAACATGGATTACAAACGCTGCTCATCCTGTATCAGGAGCTCTTACAGGGTACTATCAGCTGGGCCCAGGTTTGTTAGCGAGCTTATTACTGCTCCTCTTCCTTTGTCATCTGGGATTGGGACAGGTGGAGTTAAGACAATTGTATATAAAGATGACATGGCAGTTTATTTTGATCAAAGTAATTACATATTTACCTTAAAGTTTAGTAAAATATGTAAATTTTTGATTAAAAAATTTTGCTACATAGTTTCTTCCATAAGTGATTTATGATCCAAAGGTTGTAATTTTGTATTTACAAATGTGGATCTTTTGTTGTATATTTCATAAAATAAAATAAGACCTAATCCAAATAATTTATTAGTGTGTGACGTTTCGGCAACAACATTGTCACCATCATGATGGTGACAATGTTGTTGCCGAAACGTCACACACTAATAAATTATTTGGATTAGGTCTTATTTTCTTTTATTATAATCTATAATCCAAATTGTGCTTTATCATTGTATATTTCAGTTAAGTTTTCCTCTAACATCATGAAAATTTTCCATAATGGATTTATGTTTTGTTTTTTTTTTGCGGACTGAAGGGTAGCTTTATTGTCATAGCATCTATACTGTCTTCTTGGAGGAAGTCTTGACACACTGTAGAATCCTGGAGTCAGTTGCATAAAATTTATTCCACAGCAATCTTGGTCTTGAGGTGTCGTTTGCTATCTTCAGTTTGTCTTGCCTATCCTACCTAGCATCTGCACCAAAATGTCACGTAGAAAATTTTTTATCAAAAAAAAATTACAACTTATTTGCATGAAAGATGCTGAGTAACAGAATATGTAAATTAATAATTTAATGGTTAATTTTTTAAATATTCATATACAAAATTTTCCCAAGTTACTTAGAAACCCAAAATTTTGCACATTTTCTAAATCCCGATGACAATGTTAAGTAGGAATGTTACCACATGCTCTCTATTAGCAACATTTCTGATTGGCTGCCAAAATAATGTGCTGTGGTTAGCTAAGATTAAGTTGTGAGCACCAGTAAGTCTGCTACCAACCAGATTGAGTCAAGGAGGTTTGGCGACCTCGCAATAGGCGGATATAAAGTTATAGAAATTATTAAAAGAGCTTAAAATAGTAGTATTATTAGCATGCAAGTAGAAATATGTAAAAGAGAACTAAATCGGTGTAGTAAATATATATAACTCCACCTTTGCCTGTCCCAAGTCCGGATGAAAAAGGAGAGGGATCAATAAGTAACAAGCTCACTATAAAATCTGGACTCAGCAGGCCCGGCTGATAGTACCCTGTAAGGGCTCCTGATACAGGATGAGCAGCATCTGTACTCCATGTTAGGAGCAGCTGTACATGGTGTCTGTTCCTCATGTCGGAGGCGGCCATTTCTTTTGGAGCTAAGTCGGCCTGCCACTGAGTAGTGCTCCCAGTCTTAATGACAAAGGCAGACACATTGTACTTCACCCAGTAAATATGTATTGATTTTCAAAATATTTCCATTAAAATGCAGCATTGAAAAAGAGATAAAAATTTCAGCTATTGCCATTAAACAATTTGATACATTTTTCTAAAAATAAAAGTAGCAAGTTCTCAACATGAATTTCAAATAAAATGTAAATTAATGTGAAACAACTGGGTATTTTGTTTAACAATTTTTTTTTTTTACATGATAATAAAAGAAAATAAGACCTAATCCAAATAATTTATTAGTGTGTGATGTTTCGGCAACAACATTGTCACCATCATCAGACATTCATTCTTTTGTCTGATGATGGTGACAATGTTGTCGCCGATACATCACACACTAATAAATTATTTGGATTAGGTCTTATTTTCTTTTATTAAAATCTATAATCCAAATTGTGCCTTATCATTTTTACATCATAAGTATAGTGGTAGCTATGAAATTATTTTCTCTCTTTTTTTTAATGAATTTTTATGGAGATCTGAAGATTTGACCAAAATTAAACCTAACTTAAATTCCTGATTAAACTCAATAAACACTAACAATAATAACTTGGATTGACCAAATCTCTCTAGATGTCCCATTTTTCAATAAAAAATTTCCTCAAATGGTTATTTTTTAATATTATTTCTCTAAAAATAATAATATTTTATTTAATTAGAAGCAAATTAGGTTTTGAGAAATTTGGTTTAAATTTATTTTGTTAAAAATTAAGATAAAATGTGTTTGCAATGAATCCATTATGAGAAAAAAATAATTGGTAAAAACCTTTCATTATTCAAATTTAACTATTAAAAAAATATACAGTAGAACCTGCCTGTTAAGGACACCTAATTGCAGAGCTAAACTGTCCTTTAGGAAGAGGTGTCCTCTTACCGGAGAGTTGCTAAATAGTAAAAATGGTAGAGAGGTGTCCTCTAGCGCGCATGTCCTCTCATGGAGGTTCTACTGTATAATTAAAAAAAATACCTTTTATATGAAATGTGTTACACAATAACCATAATATATGGTATGAAAAAGGCATCTCCTTATCATGCAACTGAA
Organism: Cordylochernes scorpioides; assembly: GCA_030710605.1. Taxonomy (NCBI): domain Eukaryota; kingdom Metazoa; phylum Arthropoda; class Arachnida; order Pseudoscorpiones; family Chernetidae; genus Cordylochernes; species Cordylochernes scorpioides. The sequence continues at coordinate 69,728,725 of CP092871.1, read as the reverse complement.
AGTTGCTGATGGCTTGCGCAATTATTCAGTTGCACGATAAGAAGATGCCTTTTTCATAATTTATGCACCTTATCCCAGTACAATATCACATTTGTACTATTTTTTCACATAATATATAGGTTGGCTGTTTTTTTCTAAATCTCATAAACACAAGGTAATCAGACCAAATATATAAATAGTGTGTGACGTTTCGGTAACAGCGTTGTTACCAAAACGTCACACACTATTTATTTGTATTTGGTCTTATTACCTTGTGTTTATAGTCTATAATCCAAATTGTGCCTTATCATAAATCTCATAAAGTTGGAGCATATTGCATCTGTACAAAGTACAATAAGTTCATTATGTTTATGTAAGAGTAAAAACCTGCTAAAACAAACCTAGGATATAGTGAACCTTCCCTTATAACAAACCTTTAATGCAATACTTTGAGAATTAATCCCATAGTATTATCACTAATTCATATACAGTAAAACCTCCATGAGAGGACACTCCGGCTAGAGGACACCTCTCTACAAAGGACAGTTTTCATTGTCAAAATTACCATTTTTACTATTTAACAACTCTCCAGTAAGGACATTTCTCTATAGAGGACACTTGCTCTGCAATTAGGTGTTGTCCTTTACTGTATATAGACAAATTGCATTCATTATGAGTTGTGGTAAAAGTTATTACTGATGCCTGAAAAGAAAATGGATAGGTTACTTTCTCATAAAAATTTATATGCATGAAGCCCTAAAAATTTTTAATATTAATTTTATATGTACAGTAAAAACCCTACTAAAATGAACCTGGGATATAGCCAACCTTCCCTTATAATGAACCTAAAATAATCCCCATTTTCATTTTATAATACAGGGAGCTATGGCTATAACAAACCATGGAGGTTGGTGGAAGGATGGTCTAAACCATTGGTTTTCAACCACTACAACCCAGGTTTGATTCCCGTATTGGGCACTTTTTCTGATTAAAAAAAAAATGCTCCAATGTTCCCGATTCTTGCAAAAGTCCAACCCCACAAGCGAGTGCAAGTAACCAAACTGGGCTCTGGCACATTTGTAAGTGCAAAGTCAAACTGCTTTTCACATGTGGTGCACTTACAGTAAAAGCAGTCGCCTACTTCTACCCACCATGATTATCATAGCATGTACCACGTGTACTAGGGATAAGAAAAAAAAAAAACTGTCCGTGATGTTTCAGTAACAGCATTGTTACCATAATGTCCCACACAGTTTAATGATTTGGTGTTGCTGCCTTACATTTCTAATCTATAATTCAAATTGTACCTTATCATAAGATTTTACCTTGAACAACAGTCAGTCATTGGAACTTCAGGAAATAAACTGGAAGAATGTTGATGTGTCTTCAGAGTAATAAATCGTACAGCCTCCCCCCATAGTTTACCCTTATGAAATATAAGGCTGAGGGAGAAGTGGTATCAACAGCCACAACCCAGGATTGAATCCCATATTGGGCGCCTTTTCCTAAAAAAATGTGCTTCAATGGCCCTCAATTCTTGCAAAAGTCGAACTGCCTTCTACATGTATAGACTTGTGGTGCACTAACAGTAAAAGAGGTTGCTTACTACCCACCATGATTATCATGGCATACTTATAATATGTACAACATACCAACCACTTTTATAAAAGGAGACTGGCCTTCCCAGAAGTCAAACCTCCTCTACGTGGCAGGCGGGAGAAGCAGCACAAGTAAGGGACTGTCCTGTAGGGTGAAGTACAGTGTCGTGAGCCTGGAGCCACTACGGTAACCATGAACAGGGAACTCTGAAATGTGACTGACTAACAGGGCAATGGCACCCCCCATTCCATTCCATGGAGACACCACAGGAGGCTGGCATTCATATGTGCACAAATAAGACATCTCTCCCTTTTAATAAATGATCAAAAATGCATTTATTCAATCTGTCTGGAATATTCAAATTTAGATCATAGAGTAAGGACCAAAGCTATGGTATACTTAAGGTAACAAGACCACATCCAAATTGTATCATCATGCTATACTGGTTGTTGGTGTATTTGGAAAAAATCTGGTGTTGTGACCTTTTCAATGATCATAATTTGCACACCCTGCACAGATATTGATACTGCTACAGCTGCTATACGAGGGGTGTCCCATAAGTCCGTGGCCCGACATATAAAGAAAATGACTAATAAAATGATTATGATTTATCCTTCAACATAATCCCCTTTAAGGTCTATACACTTTTTTCAGCGTTGTTCTAATGCTTTTATGCCCTCCAAAAAGATAGATGTTTCAAGTGACTCAAAAAATCAAGTTACAGCATCAATGACCTCTTCATCTGACCTAAAATGAATGCCAGAAAGTGATTTTTTCAAATGAGGAAATAGGTTTATGTCAGACGGAGCTAGATCTGGTGAATAGGGTGCATGTGGTAAAAGTTCAAAGCCAGAATCATAAATAGTAGCCATGGCTGGCAGCGACCGATGACTCGGAGCATTGTCTTGATGGTAAACCATCTTCCTGGACAGCTTTCCGCTTCTTTTTTCTTTAATAGCTTCTCGTAGTTGCTTCACAAGATTTGCATAATAATCGCCAGTGATGGTTTGACCCTTATTTAGAAAGTCTAGAAGAAGTACACCCTCGGAATCCCAAAAGACAGACACCATAACCTTCCCTGCTGATGGAACTGTCTTGGCTTCTTGAGGGGAGGGGAACCGGAGTGTCTCCATTGCATAGATTCTTGCTTGGACTCTGATGTAAAGTGATGGGCCCAAGTCTCATCCATGATAACAAATCTATTAACAAATTCCTCTGGATTGGCTTCAAATAACGCAAGATTGTCTGAAGATTAATTTCTCCTTACAGCCTTTGATCGGGTGTCAAAAGTTTGGGAACCCAACGGGCAGAAAGCTTCCTGAGGCCCAAGTGTTCTCTCATGATCCGATCCACTGTTGTTTTCGGAATACCCAAGGTCTCTTCTATCTGACGAACTGTCATTCTTCTGTCCAACATAACCAAATCATGTATCTTGTCGATGTTTTCTTGAGTAACTGACTCAACAGGTCTTCCTGGTCCATGTTCGTCTTCGGTGCTGATCCTCCCTAATTTAAACGCAACTACCCATTTTTTTACTATGCTATAGGAAGGAGCATCTTCCCTTAATGTAACCACCATATCTTCCTAGATTTCCTTCGGCGACATTCCTTTCTTACAAAGATATTTTATTACAGCACGAATCTCGTTTGTCTACATTTTAGATGATTCCTGTTTCTTGTCCTCTTTCAGAACCTATAACAAAAAAACAGTTAGTTGTAGAAACTTAAAAATGTACATATCTTTATACAAGGCTTTAAGGTATATATGGTAAAATTTATTAGTTTCTAATATTTCGTTCTCATGGTCAGGCCACGGACTTATGGGACACCCCTCATACTTGTCAGTACGTGGATAGACACAACAGTCTATGTGGATAGAAATTTAGAGAGATTTCTGGTGAATGTATTTTAAGGGATTATAAATTTTGAAGACATTAGGCAGAATTGACCAAATACCATTACCAACAAAAAAAATACAGTTGAACCTCTTTAATTCAACACCCCAAGGGATCAGAGCTTTCGGTTGAATTAAAGGAAGTGTTGAATTAAGGTTAGATGATTAGCTAATCATCTAACTCAGGAAAATAAAATTTTTAAAAAATTGCTTTGTAATATAAATTAATGATATTAATTGAAACCATTGTATGCATACTTTTTGTATTTTTTTTTTTATTTTGATGATTAACTTTTAGTATCAGGGACAAAATGGCAATAATACATATTTTTGAAACATAAATAATTACAAATAAAATTTATTCTAATTGAAGAATATAGCAGTTGAAAGGAAATAAATATGGAAAATAAAAAGAAAATTTAAAAATAATATTTTTAAATAATCATGAATATCTTTTTAAAAATTCCTTTATAGATGTCTGCTTTTTCACTGAAATCCTATTCAAAATGTATTCCAGATGGTCTATTTAAAAAAAAAACATGCATGTCTTTCTTCTTCTGGAATGTGTTTTAAATAACAAAGAGCTTTTATTGTATTAAAGGCATCCACTGCTGCTGCAGGTGTTATTGATTTTGTGTTTAAATCTTTTATAATAACATGGAAATGGAATATTGAAATAAAATGTTATCATAATAATTGTGGCTACATTTTATGAAGGTTTATTTATTTAAAAATAAATTATTTTTAAATATTTTAAAATAACTAAAATATTTCAATTCTGAAAATTAAAAAGAAAATAATAATTAGAGCGCACAAAGCCTAAATTCCCGCGTAAAAAAACAATAACACTCGCGACATTGCGCAACGGCACTGCAAAGTGAAACTTTATCTAACAGAAACCAAAAGTGTGCAGGCACGATCCTATCGGCGCCCTATGATGCCGATCGTCGCCGCCATAATACCGTTTAGCGGTAAAGTTGTATGTAAAAAAACATTCAACTGTCGAAATTCGAATTTTTAAATGGTCGAACTATCGGAACTGTCATATTATCGATACTGTCGAATTATGGTTTGTTATTTGATAGGCCGGAGGTCGGGACATCAGAATATGGTCGAATTAAGGTAGAGTGTCGAATTAACGAGGTTATACTGTATATATATAGACTATATATATATATAGTTAAGCCTGTCTATAGCGCCCCCTCTTGGGACCCACCAAAATAGAGTGCTATAGACAGGTCACTTTTAATGTAAAATATTTACATTTTAATGTTTAAAATTGGGCGCTTATAGAGAGGAAGGCGCTATTTAGAGGGGGCGCTATAGACAGGTTTAATTGTATATGTATATATATACAATACAACAACAACAAAATGGCCTTTCAGTTTTATAGATAGACAATATTATAAATATGCTCAGTAACAAAATATTCAAATAAATAATAATGTTTTATGAAAAAGGCATCTCCTTATCATGCAATTCATTGCAAAACTTATCGTTGCACAATAAGGAGATGCCTTTTTCATAATTTATGTACCTTATCCCAGTACAATATCAAATTTTTGCTATTTTTTTCACAAATAAGGTTTTTGTTTTTTATAAAATATTATGTTCCACAATATAATTGATTGATTTGTTCTTTTTTGATGATATTAATTTCCATATTTCTTTCAAGTCTTATCAATAATTGGGTGTAAAAGTTCTTATATATAAGAGCTTTGACACCATTTTAGCCAAAAAAAAAAATTAGAGAGTATACAAATTTTTGGTAACAATGCAGTTACGTCGCACACTATTTATGTAGTTATTTGGATTTGGTCTTATTAATTTGTGCTTCTAATCTATAATCTAAATTGTATATCATCATAGAATTAGAGCTCTTATACGAATATATATAAATTTTATACTAATTAGCGATAGAGTTAAAAAGAAGTATGGAAATAATACCATCCAGAGAAAGAACTAAATCAATGAAGATTTTCCCTTCAAACTGATTGATATGAGAATAATTACTTTGATTCAAAATCTTAAATGCAAAAACCAGGAAAACCAAATACATCACATCACCATTTATAAACCAAAAGTTTGCAAGAAATTCTACCAATATATTTAAAAGTATTAAAAACAAATTGAGCATATCCTGACCACTAACATGAGTGTTTTTTTTTTTTTAATTGCAGAGAGCGCCATCTAGTGGAACAGAAATCAACTAAACATTGAATCAACCTGTTCCCTGATATTTGGCCAACCCAATTTCTTGATAAATCAAGAAAAGCCAACCACGAATGCATTTTGGGCTGTTGGCACTCGTCAGTATTGTTTAAAAGTAGGAAAAGAAAATTGTATGAAAGCCCCATGTAACCTAAAGTTCAATATATCAACAAATACAATAACACCCAATTACCAGAAAGAACAAGTTTAATTTATGATGTTCTTCTTCTTTCTTATCTCCACTCAATCATTAGGGTATCAAGTTGCGACCCTTGATGGTATTTGACAACCATCATGACTGGGTGAAGTAGAATGCGTCTGCCTTTGTCATTAAGACTGGGAGCACTACTCAGTGGCAGGCCGACTTAGCTCCAAAAGAAATGGCCGCCTCTGACATGAGGAACAGACGCCATGTGCAGCCGCTCCTAACATGGAGTACAAACGCTGCTCATCCTGTAATCCTAGATTAGGAGTCCTTACAGGGTACTATCAGCCGGGCCAGCTGAACCCAGGTTTTTTAGTGAGCTTGTTACTGCTCCCCCTCCTCCTTTTTCATCCGGGCTTGGGACCGGCAAAGGTGGAGTTAGTAATTTATGATGTGAAATGTGAAAAGTGTGACCAATGTTATGTAGGACAAAATAGTTCAAACTTTAAATGAAAGAATGAAAACCATGAAAATGCTCTAAAAAATGACATATTATTGTTTCATGGTTTTTCAAGATGCCCCAAAGACAAGTTTTTTTTGTTTTTGGCCGCTGAGGTACACCTTGTACCACACTGACGAGGGCCAACAGCCCGGAACACCTAGGTAGCTAGCTTTTCTTGATTAATCAAGAAATGGTATTTGGCCAATTCTGGAATAATTAAAAATCAACGATTAGTTGATATTTATTCCGATAGATGGCGCAAGACATCAACAACTTTTATTTGCACGATCAGGAAATGCCTTTTTTTTCTTAATAAAATTGAGAATTCTTTGTTTTTAGAACATAGAAAAAGTTCACTAGTATCACAATAATTTCAATCTAAATGAGAAAAATACTTCAAAATAAAATTTAAAGAATCATTTTTGATTCAAAAGAAATGTGCTATAATTAACAGAATGGAAGAAAGAGGAAATATATTTAATGACAGATGCTCTCAATTCATATCTTTTTTTTTTTCCAAGTTCTGATTCTAATCTATTTTCTATCTCTAAAATGTAAATAGTTTAGGGTTCTTAGAAAAAAATATTTATCAGTAATCTTGTTTGCACAGCTGATAACAGTACCAACTATTTTAAAACATTCTGTGATATGAAAAAATAGTACAAATGTGAAATTGTACTGGGATAAGGTGAATAAATTAAGAAAAAGGCATTTTCAGTTGCACGATAAGGAGATGCCATTTTCTTAATTGTGTGATATATTTTTTCATAACTTTTGTCTGATGGTTTAACAATGCAGTTGCTGAAACATCACAAACATTTGATAAATTTTAAATTAAATCTTGTTACCTTATGTTTCTAATAAAAAAAATGGACTTAACCCATTGGCTATGGAGCAACTCCTATCATAATTCTAAGGTTCCAAGTTTTTATGGCTCAAGTCTTCCCAGTAAACCTAATTATAACAACATAAAACCTTGGCACCCTAATGAAGCACAATTTGGATTATAGATTCAAGAAAATAAGACCTAATCCAAATAAATGGTGTGTGACGTTTCAGTAAAAGCATTGTTACCATCTTCAGACAAAAGAATAAGTGACCTAAATAAATTAATAGTGTGTGACGTTTCGATAACAGAGTTGTTACCATCATCAGACAAAAGAATAAATTGTAGAACGACATTTGAAAATTATCTCACATGTGTTTCTTTTGAACTAAAAATCAAAATTTATTCCAAGGAGAAATAATTGTTATGGGAATTCCCATTCCTGGAAACTTTATTTTTCCGTTCATCATTGCTCTTCACAATTCATCCTTTCATACTTCATCCCTAAGGTTAGAAATAATCGTTATTTCTCCTTGGAATAAATTTAGATTTTTCGTTCAAAAGAAACACATGCGGGCTAATTTTCAAATGTTGTTCTACAATCATAAGCCGCATTATATATATTGTATTATAAAAGAATAAATGATCTAAATAAATTAATAGTGTGTGACATTTCGGTAACAGTGTTGTTACCATCATCAGACAAAAGAATAAATGACACAAATAAATTAGTGTGTGACATGTTGATAACAGAGTTGTCTCATTTATTCTTTTGTCTGATGATGGTAACAACACTGTTACCAAAACATTACCAACTATTAATTTATTTGGATTAGGTCTTATTTTCTTGTACCTTGGCACCCTGTGAAGTCATTACAACAAAGTTTGTTATTTAAATCCTTCCAGGTAGAGGAGAAAACAGGAGAAATTGCTTTAAAATAAGCTGCACAACATAAGTTTTCCTTTTGACTGATAGATAGCCTTCATTTGTATTTTACTCTGTGTGTGTGGAACTTTGTGTTTACATCTCAAGTGGATCACCAAAGTATTGGACAGAAGTGCCTCAAGTTTCCTTCAAGATGGGATACATAAACAAGATGGTATAACATCGATGACATTTTGATATCATTTATAGCAGCTGTGATCCCAATACATTTCTCTGTAAACGAAACCTATTTGAAGAGCTAAAATGTCCTTTTATCCTCTTAGATATCCTCTTGCCAGAGAGTTTCAAATTAGTAAAAAATGATAATTTTGGTGATGAAAACTATTCTTTGTAGAGAGAGGTACTCTCATGAAAGTGGTTTACTGTATAAATAAGCTATTTATTTCAGAGATAAATCAGTATCCAAAGATACTTTTTTTATAATCCCTAGTACATGTGGTACAGGCCATGATAATCATGGTGGATAGAAGTTGGCGACTGGTTTTACTGTAAGTGCACCACATTTCTACACATGTGAAAAGCAGTTCGACTTTTTCACTTACAAATGTGCCAGAACCCCGTTTGGTTACTTTCACTCACTGGTGGGTTTGGATTTTTGCAAGAATCAGGACCATTGGAGCATTTTTTTAATCAGAAAAAAGTGCCCAATGCAGGATTTGATCCCAGGAGTAGCAGTCGCAAACAAACGGTTTAGACCACCCTTCCACCGACCCCACTCCTAAGATACTGAACATCTTCAATCCGTCTCCTCCAAGGGATGATCTCTAGTCTGGTTGTTAGATATTGCCTTGGTCCATTCAATGAGAAATGTAGGAAAAATAAGGCGATGGTTTCCCCTTGCCTTCAGCATCCATATGTTTTCAGCCTATAAGTTCATCCACTACAAGAATATAAGACCTAATACAAATATATAAATAGTAACAGCATTTTGTTAATATCACCAGAAAAAAAGAATAAATGATTATTCTTATACCGAAACGTCACACACTATTAATTTATTTGGATTTGGTTGTATTTTCTTGTAGCTATAATCTATAATCCAAATTGTTCCTTATCAAGTTCATCCACCTTTTTATAATCCTTTTCCAACTTCAAAGTTGTTCCTTAACTCCGCCTTTGCCAGTCCCAAGCCCGGATGAAAAAGGAGGAGGGGGAGCAGTAACAAGCTCACTAAAAAACCTGGATTCAGCTGGCCTGGCCTTCTACGCCACATTGTTTATTTGTATGTGTGCACCACACTATGATAACAACAATTTTTCCTAATAAAATATCACTAGGTAATTTTTTTATTCTTTCAAACTTGAGATTATTTCTTGTATGGAAACTTGGTCAACTAAGCCTACACTCTACTGATGATGAGCTAAAACACTGAACAGATTTGGTTAATCTATGGCTGATATACTTGAGTCCTGTTTTTAAAAAAAAAAAGTTTTTTGTGATTCTCTAGTATTTAATTCCATATTCTTGCTAGAGGATTTAAGAGAGTTCATCTTCGACCTGGTCAGAATAGGCCATACCGCACCACTGGCCGCGAGAGCTTTACCCTTATAGTATAATGCGGCTTGCTTAAAAGAGTTTGTTGAGGTGAGTGGATATCCTAGATACATGTATCTTTCCGTGACATTCAGTGTTTGTTGTCCCCAATACCAATTATAGATTTTGAGCGCTTCCCACCATTGCGAAATACCATTATTTTTTATTTGTTTTCGTTCAGCGTTAGCATATTTTCGTATCATATTAATTTTTAACTGCAAATTGTTCTTAGATTCGCCTATCAGTACAATATCATCTGCATATAGTAACAAATGGATATTTCCATGCTTTGGCAGATAAATACCAGGTATATCCGAGCAGTCAAAAGTACTAATCAGGGCTTGATACCTTAGTGTGATTGGGTGGAGATAAGAAAGAAGAAGAAGAAGAAGACTAATCAGGTCGTTAATAAAAAGTATGAATAAGTAAGGAGATAGTGGTTCACCCTGTAACACTCCGGATTTTATTTTAATAAATTCAGTGAATGAATTGTTCCATCTCACCGCAGCTGTCATGATGTCTATCAGTTTTTTCCATAGGAGAGCTTGAGGCACCGTATCAAAAGCCTTTTTAAGATCAATAAAGAAATCGTAGAACTTTCGTCTTTTACGTCTAAGTGTTAATTGGATTAGTGAGACTTAAGTAAAAATATGATCCTGGCATGAATGTTCTTTTCTGAAACTCGCTTGATTTTCCGGTATAATTGCTCTATTTTCGGTCCAGTTGCTTAGCCGTATTTTCAGTATTGATGAGAAAAGCTTAGCGAGGTTGCTTAGAAGTGCTATTCCCCGATAATTGTGAAGATTGTCGGCATCACCATTTTTAAAGATGGGATGTATAATTGTTTTGCACCAGGTTGTTGAGAATTGACCAGTTTTTAGAACTCTATTGTAAATATCTTTTAAAGCCGTCAAATAAGCTGGGGGCAAGGCTTTTTAGCTTCATTAGTGTTAGGTTATTCAGTGATTGAATATATCATCATCACAAGTTAATGTTTTGGTTCATGTAGGATATGTAAAATAACATATTACAACAGAGGCCAGTCAATAAAGTTACGTCTGTTGGGTCTGTTTGGTGAAATGTGACCCAAATGTGACCCAGAATTGATAGAGCAACAAGTAACCTCTGTTGTTAAACTCCAGAACGAGCTGGGTACCAAAAGCCCTATAAGTCCAAAGAAAGAGTTTAGCTGAATAGCAGAGAAAGAAGAAGCGTTGGTAAGAACACTTGTGAACCTATCATATATTGGCAATGAGGTAAATACTAGAAGTTCAGTTCGCTCAATTTAAGTGCTAGTTTGATGATTCGTTTGTTTAGACACCAAGTGTCAAGATAAGAAGATTTTCAAATTGTGAGACACACAGTTAAAGTGTTAGGTTAGATTTCAGCATTTGATTATTAACAACCAATTTTGTTAATTTGTTTAAATATAAATAATGTTTATCCACGTATAGATAACTTTTATGTAGAGTTTGTATGAGGCATTTATTTAAGTCAATAGGGCTTTAGTCCCCACTTTGTTTTAATTAGATAACTTTATTTGATTTCACATTTGTCCTGAAAAATTTGTTATTATTAGGATCTATCAATGATTATAATTATAGTACTTTGGCTTGTGTAGCAGCTTTTAACTTTAGTTTGTATGCAAACCGTGAATGATGGGGGGGGGGGGGTGTATGAATGGATTGGTTTAATGAATGTGTAAGAAGGTTAAAAACAATTATACTGTAAAGACCAAAGGTACTTTAGCATAGGATAAGGGAACCAATAGGTTCAATCTTAAATTTAATTTTTTTTATTTCTCTAGGACCGAGAAGCCTCAAACAGGACAACTACAACTCTATTGTTAGGAAAATATTCGCTCCACTCTGTTAGGTCTCCTTTTTAGAGGAGTGTAAATATTGATTTCTTTTATTAGAATAATCAGTTACTCTATTTCATTATATCAACTTGAATTCTAAGAATCGTAGGCAATGACCATGTCTCGATTCTCAGACTGGGGATTTGTGGAAGGTCACGGTCAGGCCAAAAGCCTGCAAGTCCTCTCCTCATTAGAGGGAACGGAGAGGTATCAGGTGAACTTTGTGCTAGGTGGGGGGATTCAGTTGCCGACGTCGCAGACTAAGTGTAAAGCGACGAAAACCTCGGGTAACCGATCTGACATCGTAATTTACGACGCTTTGAGCGTGACCGAGATGAGGGTGATACAGTCGGGAGGTTGGAAAGGATCGGCACGTTGGGAGCTCTTTTATATATTGCGCAGCCTGTAACAAATTCCCCGATGGACGAGCTTAGAAAACATGCGCTGGGTAGAGAAATCGAATTCCCTGTAACTCCTTGTCTATAAGTAAAAGCCTAAAGGGGTTTCTAATGAGGGTTAACAATTGAGCAAGTAACAAACAAGTTTTGATTAGACGAAGCGATCCCGTCTACAGATTTTTAGGTATCAGATAGCAAAGTGACAGATGGACTGTCCGGATTCTTTGCGTTCTATATCGCCCCAGGCTAGCAAGAGTTATTCACTTAATTAAAGACTATTAGTCTACCATACGTTTAGTTAGAACGAATTTAAGTCTAAACATCAATTAATATATAGAATTTTTTTAAGTAATTCATTATAAGATAGGTTAAATTTTAAATTAATAGGACACAAAATGAACTTTTGAAGCAGATTGCCAGAACAAGCCAATATAGCGGTCCAGATTTGAAGAGTGATTATTAATTTTTTTTTTTGGGAAGATCGAATATAAAGTATTTTTCGTTTTGAGACAGTGAAATGACCCAGAGCAATGGGTTATTTGTTTTACAAGATTTGCTTTTCCAGGGAGGTACTAAGAACTCAGGTGAGAGGACATATATCACAAGATATGAGTTAGACCTAGTTTCTATCCATCATAATTTATTACAGAATTAGTTTGAGTATTTTTATTAAAGGGATTTGTTGGTCAAAATTTATGAGTACACATTCTATGGATAAGCTAAACAATGTATAGTAGGGGTAAACTACATGTTAAAATAAAGGACAAAAGGTGGGAGAGATTTCAACCACAGGTAATGTAATTTGGAAGTAATCTGATTGTGAGAGGCTTCCTTTTGTATTAAGAGAGGCAGGGAACACGCCAGACAAACACTCCCAGTGACAAGTTAGTAAGGACAAGTTTTATCTTTGTTAGATATTACACGAGTTTTGAGATACTAGTGAGATAACCTGGACCCCTCAGTGCATATATATTCGTTTTATTATTTTATATATCATATATTTTGTTCTCATTATTATATCCATGTATATTCGTATATGTAGAAGCACAATCCATAGCATAGGTATGTGTGACATTTTGGTAGCAGCGTTGTTACCATCTTCGGACAAATGTACCGAATAGAGATCTTAATCACGATTTATATATTCATTTGTATTCATTATATATATATATATATCAAACCATTTTTTTTACTTATAGTAAATACCCATTTTAATATTTCTTATTTTTATCTAACATCGCGTATATCCATATTGTTCCAATATTTTTTTTGCATGCATCGCATTCGTGCAGCTCTAATATGTATATATTTTTTTTTCTTTTTTTTTTTCGTTTCTGTTTTACACTATTATTTTAATGTCATCGATAGGAGTTGCAACTTTGGATTTTTTTTTTTATCATTGTCATTTTGAACATGTATAGCCATTCCTTCGCTGCCATATGTATCGTATAGAACTAATAAAGTTTTTTTTTTTAGATGTGTTTTAGGAATTGGGCATGTCTACCATACAAACACAATTCCTTGGCGCCCATAATTATTATGTTAACCTGAATGGCATAAGAATCTGTTTTGCACAGAACCTGTGTATAGACCACCCCTTCTCCACCCACTGGGACTGCGGTCAGGGATGTGTGGTCTCGACTCACATCTGGGTCAAGACTCCCTGGAATACAGACAGCAAAGGGATGGGCTCAGTATATTGCCCATAGAATGGTAGGGTAGAACTTCCTTCTGTAATCACGATGAATTAACCTGCCCCAGGTTCCATGGCCCGTCTGTTCCCCCTTTGCCGGAGTGACAGTGATTGCATAATGGTATCGTAAAAGAATGCATTTTTCCCCAATTTCATATTTTCTCATGGAATATTTGATCAGATATGAATTGAAATAAACTCATTCTTTCACTCTGGCAGGGGAGGAATTGTTGGGTCACATTTCACCAAACAGACCCAACAAAGATGTAAACACTCTTTTACATCCTATGTACATACACGCAGTGTCTCGCCGAAAGTGTTTGGTGTACAGATGGATGTCCCACGGGAATGGCCGACGGTGGTTCAAAGATCAAGCCGGGGGGGAGACGCAGCCCTGGACACGATTCCAAGATCTACTGGAGGAGGATGATATCGGCCCCTGATTAAAATGGATACAGATGGATGTCCCACGGCAATGGCCGACGGTGGTTCAAAGATCAAGCCGGGAGGGAGACGCAGCGCTGGACGCGGATACCCGTGGATACTAAGATATATCAAGGAAGGCACAGCCCTGGTCAGGAGCCCGACGAAAACAGGAGCAGGAGTCCAACCACAACATAAGCAGAGAGCTGACGGGCAGTGGAGAAGCCACCTCAACAAGAAGAAACGGACATCCAGCATGCGACTTTGTAAAACCTACCTTTTAATTCTTGTATATATAACCTATGACATGACATTTTGATGGATGGGGACCATTTATTAATATTCTTGGGATTTCTTAAAGGAGAAATTAGCATATAGGTCTCTCAGAGGGGTAGCATCCTAAATTGGATTTTAATTCCATTGTTAATTTAAATTTATCTCTCAATAAGACAGATAAATTCTGAATTTGGTTAATATTTAGTAAGCCGTGTAAGAATATTTCTAATTCATAATTTTCCTTAAAAATAAAAATTTAATAAAATAATATTTTCTCTCAATAAGACAGATAAATTCTGAATTTGGTTAATATTTAGTAAGCCGTGTAAGAATATTTCTAATTCATAATTTTCCTTAAAAATAAAAATTTAATAAAATAATATTTTCTCTCAATAAGACAGATAAATTTCATAAGCTGAGTTAGAATATTCTTAATTCATAATATTTTTCTAATAAAATATTATTTTTATTCCTTAAATTTTAACTGTAGTAATATTATTTTTCCTATTTAATATTTCGAGAATTTAGTATATTCAAGGTTTATTATTCTGTGGGAGTTAGAGATTGAGGGCGCTGAAAAAAAGGGATACCGGGCGAGATTTTTTGGGGGAACTGGACCAAGGGACCAGTCAGTTTTGACGCGGTTTTCAAGAGGGGCAGACGAATTTTTTTCACCGGGCGAGAAGTAAGTAGTCGAGGTGTTTAGGTAAGTTTCACTCTAAAATTTCATCGTAAAGAGATATATGTATACATGACGAAGTCATGGTAGGTAGAAAGGATTTTTTTTTTTTTTTGATAAAGACGCCTTGCCATTTATAGCGAGTTCATAGTGAGAGAGGGACTTACTCATGTATTAATAGATAGGTTATTTCGCCCAAGCAAGATCGCCTTGAATGAGGTGTTATAGATTCATATTTTACTTAACTATGTCATGTCATAGTAAATACAATTTGTTTTACATTTTATTTTTTTTAATATATCCCTTATTTGTCGAATAAAAGTTGATGTGGTAAATTTTAATGTGTACTAATGTCTATATAAATTCACAGATCACACATGAACTTTGGTGCGTATGCTGTGGATATTGAGTGTATTATAAGAGGTTCATTGCCTTATCATAAACGGAGAATATGTATACACCTGAATTTCTTTATATGCTAAAGGAGATCAAGATATAAATGTTTTTATAATCGAAGCTCAATTACAAGACGAATGTTAATATCGAGTGTATACCTGAGTGTAAATTTGGTTATTATATATGCTGGTGTAAGTATTTGGCGAGCGTTACATTTGTATGTCTAAGTCAAAGGATGGAGTTTAGTCATCTAGATGTAGAAGGTCCTGGCTTTAGGACTCAACACGTCTTCATGATAGGTTAGTGATTCGTTGTTTTGTACAAGACACTAACAAATCAAACATGGTGTCAGAAAAGTGATTTGAAAACAAACGAAAAAAAAATATCGCGGTAAGTTCAATTTTACGTTAAGACTAATAAAATAATAAATAAGCCTTATCGTATATTAAATAGACAAAAGATATGTATTTACAAATACCGCCACCTGAACCAGTTAATTTCAGAGGAAATATAGAAGAAAACTGGAGATATTTCAAATCGCATTGGCGTAACTTTTCAATAGCAACAGGGTTGGACAATAAAGAAGACAAATTAAAAGTTGCACCTTATTGTCTATTATAGGCAAAGAAGCTTATAATATATTTGAACATCTCGATCTTTCAGATGAACAAAGAAATAACTCAGATGAGATAATAAATGCATTGACTCAGCATTTTACACCAAAAATTAACATTATTTATGAAAGATCAATTTTCAACCAAACAAATCAAGAAACAAATGAAAGTATTGAACAATATTGATGAGGCTGAAGTGGGGATATAAAACTCAATTTATTGGTAGGTTGCAGTACATTGTCCTGGTGGGCTATGGTCACCATGGCCCGTTCCAGGGCTGGGCTTGTGGTCCGGTTCTGGAGGGTTGTTGAGGTCCGATTCTCTGCGGTATAGCCGTTGGGAGGGTTAGATCTGGTACAAGACATCTTTCGTTCGCCGGGCAAGGATAAAAAAAAAATAAATAAATAAATAAATAATGCACGAAGGTCCAACGATAACTGGCACGTTGTATTTGTAAGCATTCCGCGAAAACGGTGGTCCGTGGTCAAATACAACTTGTGCCTGTTATCTCTGTGGTGCCGTTTCTCTGATAAATAAATAAAATAAACAAAATTTAAGATAATTTTGCAACGTCACGTGTATTTCCGGTCGGTTGCTTGTTGACACACAACACCACCCCCCCTCTTATCTTAGACTCGGTCCCTCGAGTCGCCGTTATCTTTCTAGAAATTCCTTAAGTCTCGACACGTGCGCTAACGTGCTCTGGCGCCTACTATTTTCGTTGCGTCCGTCCTGTGGTCGTAACCTATATGTCGTTTCCTTGATTCTATCCGTTATTACGTACGGTCCTACGTATTTCGGCAGAAATTTCTCCGTTTTCCCTGGTTTCCTGCGAGACGACTCCAGTAGTACCAGGTCGCCCACTTCAAACTTCCGGAAGCGGTCACGGTTCGCAAGGTCATACTGACACTTCGTCATCATTGTCCGGTCTCGGTAGTTTTCGTCGGCAACGTTGGTCACGTATTCGTCGTAAGTTTTTACTGGCTCGTCGACGGTTGGTAGTCCTACGTCTAGGGACGTCCTCGGTTCTACGCCAAATATCAACTTATGCGGTGTCACCTGTGTCGACGACTGAATGGACGAGTTATACGCAAAAGTCGCCGTTTTTACGAATCTCGGCCATTCGGCGTGATCGTCCTCGAGATAAACTCTGATGCCGTTTTTTATGATGCCGTTGAGTTTTTCGCATAAGCCGTTTGTTTGCGGGTGTGCCGCGGAAGCCATAATATGTTTAATCCCGTACAACCGTGTAAAGTCTCTAAAAGTACTCGAATCGAAAGATTTGCCTTGATCGGATATTATGCATTTCGGAGTACCAAAAACGTAGAGCAGATTGTCTGAGAGTGCGTTGCACGTGGTTTCCGCCTTTGTATCTTTTACCGGGATCGCGAGTGCGTATTTACTAAAATGGTCTACGATCGTTAGAATGTGTTCGTAGCCTTCTACCGATTTTTTGAAAGGACCTTGGTGGTCTATCCCCACTCGTTCCCAGATGTCTGTTGCTGGTGGTAACGGTTCTAGCGGGGCCGCGGGTTTGAACCTCTGTGGTTTGAAGGCCTGGCACACTTTGCACGACCGAACGTATTTCCGCACGTCTTCTTCCAGACCTTTCCAGTAGAACCGTTGCTTAATACGGTGGACCGTCTTCGCTACCCCCATGTGTCCTGCCTCGGGTATATCGTGCGCTGTTTTCATTATTTCGGATACGCTTTGCTTTGGTGCTACGACCAACCATTGGTTACCTTGTGTTGCATGGTTCTTTTTATAAAGGATCCCGTTTATTTTTTTATATTCGTCCCGTGTTTTAGCGTCTGGTAGTTTCCCGGTAATATCGCGGCAAAACGTGTCTTCCTTTTGTCCGTTTTCGTCGATCCGTACTGTACATGCCGTTAAATCGTTGAAGTTGTCTTCGACGTTCGTATCGTTTTTGTGGAACGGGTTGCGTGAGAGTGCGTCCGGTGCAACGTTCTTCCTCCCTGCGCGGTGGACTATTTCAAAGTCGTGCTCCATGAGTTTTAACCCCCATCTAGTAAGTCTTGAGCACGGGTCACGTACGTTAGCTAGCCACGTTAATGCGCTATGGTCGGTTACGACTTTGAATTCTCTCCCGAAGATGTACGGCCGTAACTTTTGTAGAGCCCAGACTATTGCTAAACACTCTAGTTCTGAGATACCATATTTACTCTCGTGTTTCGATGTCGTTCTCGACAAGTAGTGGATCGGGTGCAAAAACCCGTCATTGTCCGGTTGCATTAGCACCGCGCCTAATCCCACGATTGATGCGTCCGTATGTATTTCTATTCTAGCGTCTGGGTTGAAGTGTGCTAGAATTGGCTCCTCAGTCAATTTTTTTTTTAAGGTTTCGAAAGCTTCTATTTCGGCCGGACCTATCACGAATTTCTTATCTTTTTCCGTTAAACACGTCAGCGGTTTGCTTATCTTTGAAAAGTTTTTTATGAAACGGCGATAATAGCCGCAAAGTCCCAGAAACGAACGAACTTGCTTGACATTTTTCGGAATCGGAAATTCCTTAGCCGCCTCGATCTTATCAGTAGCCGGTTCTACGCCGTTTTCCGATACCACGTGTCCCAAAATTGGTAACTTTTGGTAGGCGAATCTACATTTTGATGGTTTTAGGGATAAGCCTGCCCCGCGGAAACATTCTAGAACATTTGTTAACCGCACGTTGTGTTCACGTATGTCTCTTCCGTACACGATGACGTCATCTAGATAAACCATACACTCGGACCATTTCAATTCAGCTAACAGTGTATCCATGATTCTTTCGAAATGACCCGGTGCCCCGGTTAAACCAAAGGGTAACACTTGAAACTCGTACAACCCGTTACCTGTCGTGAACGCTGTAATTGGCTTGCTTGTTTCGTCCAGTGGACACTGCCAATAACCGCTAACAAAATCCGTGTGAGAGAAATACTTCATTCCCGCTAAACGGTCCAGGCAGTCGGTGATATCCGGTAATGGATATGAAAATTTTTCGGTTACGTTGTTAACTTTTCTATAGTCCACACAAAATCTATAGGATCCGTCTGATTTTTTAACCAAAACGACCGGGCTCGCCCATGGAGATGTTGATTTCCTAATAACTCCTTTTTCACACATTTCTTTAACCTGTTCCTCTATAATGTCACGTTCCTTAGGACTGCGGCGATAGGCTTTTTGTCGAATTGGTTCCGTGTTCGCTTTAAGTTTAATGTGGTACGGTTCGATATCTGCCGCCTTATTCCACTCTTCTGAGAAAAGTTCCCGATACCTGTACAATACGTCCAGTACGTCGATTTTTTCGCTGTCCGATAGCTCCGGGTTTATATCGAACTTCTGTGGTTCGTATTTGCACGTGGCCGTCGTACTGTATCCCACCTGTTCGCTTAGGAAAGAAACATTCGCTATTTCCCCGCCGGATCGTAACAAGCACGAGTTTGCTACCAACCGCACCGGCTCGTTCCTAGTATTTATGACATCAATGAATATCTCGGATACCGTTTCGGAAACGTGTACTGATGGTATTAGTAGCCCCGTTCTTCTTACGCAGTCGGGGTGGGGTTCTAAAATGCCCGCCATTACTGTTGGCCCTTTTAACTTAACCCTCGTTTTACAACGTGGTGCAATTTCAAGGTCGTTTAGTATGCAGTACTTTTGTTTGGGGTTTTTCCGATCGTTCGTAATTGTGCCTAACCTCTCGAGTTCCCGTTCTTCGTTTAGTTCTACCACGTGGTCGTCCGTGCCTATTTTTGGCCTATACAATTCTACCGATTCGTCTCTAAACATAATTTTGCAATGATAGTTTGTTAGAATATCGACGCCGAAAATAATCTTTTCCCCGTTTCCTGGAATTATGGTGAACCTGCCACATATGTCGAAACCATCAATGTTGACCTCCAAGTATGTGCACGTGTTCGAGACTACTGACCCACTTATTCCCCGTATAAGTAATTTTGAAGGCATTCTAGCACATCCTAGTGCGTTGGCTATTCCTTCGTCTATGCAGCTAACATTTGCCCCTGAATCGAAAATCAGTTTGCCTACATGTGTCTCATTGATATGCGTGATTAAACAGAAATTTGTCATACCTGTCCAACGGAATTTTTCCATTGCTGTACCCCCTATTTCTAAAGTGAATTTTTCTATTGGTACCTTATTTAATGTCTGTTTCTCGTTAACCCCCGGTTGTCCTTTTACCCTGAAGATTATGCGATTGGTGTTACCAGTAACCTCGGAAAATACACGTGGTACGCTCTCTACACTGTTTGAAACTTCCACCACAGGATTAGAGGCAAAATTGTACTTACCACGTGGCCTCCTTTTCGGGCAATCCCAGTGTTTGTGCCCCGTCTGGTAACAAGTGAAGCATCTTGGCGTCCCGTCCGGTAGCATAAATCTTCTTGCTTTTTCCATGGGCGTTTCGGTCCTTGGATTTCGTCCTTGTTTTTGTTCCCACTCTTCCGCCGTCCTCGTAGTTGTTTCCCAACTCGTCGTTGTACCTGCCTCCGTCCGTTCCTTGTTCCATTTATCCGCCTGGTCGAGGAATTTCGCCGCCTGTAGGAAGTCGGCCTCTTCTGGGTTCCGCGTGGTGCTCCACGAGGCTGCCAGTAGTAGGCAGTCTTTTGGAGCCAATGCCCACAATGCCTCCTTGCTTGAATCAAACGGCGAAAACTCGCCTGCCGTCGCGTGGGCCGTAATCAGGTTCATCAAATATCTCCCCGTATCTTCCGTGGGCTGGGGCCGTCTCGTTTTCTTTAATTCGTTACCCCTACTACGTGCCCGGCCGTCGCTCCTTGGGTAGCAAAGTTTCAGTGCTTCCAAGACGTCTTCAAGTGCGGCTGAAGGGTCAAACCTGCACTTGATAAATTCGCGGCCGTCAAGTGGAAGCCGCCGTACTAGGGCCTTCGTCCAGTCTCCCTTCGGTACCTTGCTCGCCGTCAGCCACGTCTTGAATTCCTCCACGTGGTCCTCGATGTCTTCCTCCTCCGGGTTGAAACACGGCGGCGTCACTCCGTAGCCGATATTTATGTTCGCTGCTTGAGGTGCTGGGCCGACACTGCTCTCCACCATGTGATGAGGCTGAAGTGGGGATATAAAACTCAATTTATTGGTAGGTTGCAGTACATTGTCCTGGTGGGCTATGGTCACCATGGCCCATTCCAGGGCTGGGCTTGTGGTCCGGTTCTGGAGGGTTGTTGAGGTCCGATTCTCTGCGGTATAGCCGTTGGGAGGGTTAGATCTGGTACAAGACATCTTTCGTTCGCCGGGCAAGGATAAAAAAAAATAATAATAAATAAATAAATAATGCACGAAGGTCCAACGATAACTGGCACGTTGTATTTGTAAGCATTCCGCGAAAACGGTGGTCCGTGGTCAAATACAACTTGTGCCTGTTATCTCTGTGGTGCCGTTTCTCTGATAAATAAATAAAATAAACAAAATTTAAGATAATTTTGCAACGTCACGTGTATTTCCGGTCGGTTGCTTGTTGACACACAACAATATATATGTAGATTAAGAAAATTGTCTTCCACATGCAATTATGGTGCAATGACTGAAGAAATGATCAGGGATAGGTTAGTTTTGGGAATAATTGACAAGCAAACCAAAAGACAGCTGATCAGTGATCCTCAACTAACATTGCAAAAAGCTATTGATGAGTGTAAGGCTAATGAAAGCGCTAACAAACAAATTGAAAACTTAACTAAAAACACTCAAGAGGAGGTGAACAAATTGAATATAAGAAAGAAAACAGTCAATCAAAATAAAATGAAAAAGAACATTCCTTGTAGATATTGTGCAACATTCCATGAGCACAATAGACAAAAATGCCCTGCATGGAATCAAACCTGCAGAAAGTGTAACAAAAAGAATCATTGGGCAAAAGTTTGCAAATCCAGAATGAGAACAATTCAAAGCATTGAATCTCAAAACTCCAATGATGAACAAGAAGATTGTTATTCTTTAGAATATGTCTCAGAAATTTCTGCTAGAAAATTGATGACTAAATTAGAATTAGAATTGAATGGATAAAAGGAAAGCATAATTTGCCAAATAGATACAGGAGCAACTGTCAATGTTTTAAATTTTGCAGATTTATGCAAAATCATGCAAGATGGCAATCCTTCTCTTAAACCAAGCTACATCAAACTAAGATGCTATGGAGGAGAAATATTAAAGCCAAGAGGACAAATCAAAATCAACTGTTCCCACCAAAGCAAGCAACATCCTATAGTGTTCCAAGTGATAGATCATTGGGAAAAACCTATTCTAAGTGCTGAAACTTGCCAGAAATTGAATTTAATAGAAATTAAAGCTGACTTATGCAAAATTGAATCCACATGGACAAACAAAATAACCTTCTAGATAAATATAAAGACATATTTGAAGGCATTGGATGCTTACAAGGGGAATACAAACTAGAAACAGATCCTACAATCAAACCCATCAAGCAAGCACCTAGAAGAGTACCTATTACCTTAAGAAAAGAATTAAAAGAAAAATTGATTGACATGGAAAAGAAAAATATCATTGCCAAAGTTGATTATCCAACAGACTGGATTAGCAATCTAGTACTAGTAAAGTCAACTAAGAAGTTAAGAATATGCATTGATCCTTGAGAATTAAATGTCGCCTTGAAAAGAGCTGAATACCCAATACCGACAATTGAGGAAATAATACCAAATCTTCAAAATGCCAAAATATTCACAGTAGTGGACACTAAATATGGTTTTTGGAATGTGAAGCTCTCTGATGAATCATCGAACCTTACAACATTCTGGACTCCCTTTGGAAGATACAAATTTCTTCGAATGCCATTTGGATTAAAGACTGCTTCTGAAGAATACCAAAGAAGACTCTATGAAATCTTCCAAGGTCTTGAAGGAATTGAAATAATAGCTGATGACATTCTGATTTTGGGAAAAGGTGACTCATATGAAGAAGCACTGAAGGATCATGATAGAAATCTTGAAAATCTTTTCAAGACAGCCAGACAAGCTAATTTGAAATTCAACATCAATAAAGTCAAGCTCAGACTAAAAGAAGTAAAATATCTAGGACAAATAATAACTCCACATGGATTAAAGCCAGATCCAGAAAAAGTTAAAGCCTTAAAAGAAATGCCTCATCCAGAAAGTATAACAGAACTCAAAAGTTTCCTTGGTTTTGCAACATACCTATGTAAATTCATGCCAAATATTTCAATGATTAGTGAACCTTTGAGAAAATTGACAATGAAAAATTCAACATGGTAATGGAGCAAGAATCATCAAGCTGCATTTGAACAAATCAAAGATCTAGCCTCAAAAGCACCAATTTTAAGATATTTTGATGCGGACAAATCTATAGCTATACAATGCGATGCAAGTAAACATGGACTTGGAGCTACCCTACTACAAGAAAGCCAGCCAATAATTTTTGCATCTAGAAGTCTAAGCAAGACTGAGCAAAACTATGCTCAGATAGAAAAAGAATGTCTTGCAATTGTTTTTGCATGCGAAAGATTTCATCAGTACATTTTGGGCAAATGTCAAGTGATTGTGCAAACTGATCACAAGCCTCTTTTGTCAATATTTAAGAAATCTATTCTAAAAGCGCCACAAAGACTCCAAAGAATGCTTTTGAGACTGCAAAGATATAACTTAGAACTAGAACATGTCCAAGGATCACAAATGCACTTGGCGGACATCTTTTCAAGAGCTTGCATCAAAGATGTAAGGAATGAAAATCTGAAATATGATGTGTATCCCATTGACATCATTTACAAAGAAATTGCCACAGTCAATGTTATGGAAACATTAAGTGTATGCAGTGACACTGTCCTGAGAATTAGAGAAGAAACATCATCTGATCCTATTCTGTGTGAAGTGAAGAAACTTATTCTAAATGGATGGCCACCAAATAAAAATCAAACTTCAATGCTAACCAGAGAATATTGGAATTTTAGAGAAGAATTAACAGTTCAAGATGGAATCATACTAAAGAATGATAGAATTGTAATTCCAAATAAATTAAGAGCAGAGATGATAATGAAAACCCATCAAGGACATATTGGAATTAATTCAAGTATGCAAAGAGCAAGAGACAATATCTTTTGGCCAGGAATGAATGCACAAATAGGGCAAGAAATTGAAAATTGTTCTATTTGTCTATCAAATTCACAGAATCAAGTGAGAGAACCAATGAAATCTCACAAAATTCCAAATTATCCCTGGGAAAGAATATCTCTTGATATATTCGAAATCTTCAAACAGAATTATTTAATAATAGTGGATCATTACTCAGATTTTTTTGAAGTTGAATGCCTAGAAAATACAACATCTGAATACATAATTGAATGCTGCAAAAGACAATTCAGCAGATATGGAATTCCTCAAATTATAGTCTCAGACAATGGAAGGCAATTTACATCGACTGAATTCCAAAAATTCAGCAAAGAATGGCAATTTCAACATTCTACATCATCACCACTTCACAGTCAGGGAAATGGAAAAGCTGAAGCGGCAGTTAAAATAGCCAAAAACTTACTGAAGAAATCTAAACAAGAAAATGGTGATTTTTGGCAAAATTTGTTAAATTGGAGAAATACACCCACTATAGACATAGATTCAAGCCCAGTACAAAGAATCATGTCTAGAAGAACGAGAGCTATACTGCCAATTCACCCAAATTTACTCAAACCATCAAGTCCAGAAAATATTCCAGATAAAATATCCATCAAAAGACAACAGGCAAAATACTACTATGATAGAAAATCTAAAAATTTACCAGACTTAGACATAGGCCAAGAAGTGTATGTCAGAACACCCAATACCACCCCATCATGGTCCAAAGCTAACATCACAAATGAACACAACACAAGATCCTATGATGTGAATATTCATGGTAGAACCTACAGAAGAAATAGAACCTGGATTAAACCACAACAGGCTTCAGCAAATCAAAAATCTACAAACAATCAAGAAGAAGGAAGAAAAGAAAGCATTGATCAAGAACAAACTGTATCAAATTGCTTACCATCTACTTCATCAGCAGGAGGAGACAACATTGTGAAAAGAACCCGAATTGAAACTACCGAATGCAGAATCCAATCAAAGAGTGACAGCCCCACGGTAAGTGAACCTGAGAATGCTGCATCAGAGACTAGAACCAGATCAGGTCGACTGGTGAAAAAACCAAGTAGATTTAAAGACTAGTGAAAAAAGGGAAGATGTTAGGTTATTCAGTGATTGAATATATCATCATCACAAGTTAATGTTTTGGTTCATGTAGGATATGTAAAATAACATATTACAACAGAGGCCAGTCAATAAAGTTACGTCTTCATGATAGGTTAGTGATTTGTTGTTTTGTACAAGACACTAACAAATCAAACAATTAGGAATATTATCGAGTCCACAAGCTTTATTGCGCTTCAAGTGAGCGATTTCTCCAGTTATCTCCGACAGGGATATTTCGGCCATTAACTCGTCGTCTGGCATCAGTATAACTCTTATGGACAAATCGTACTTGACTGGTGGCGAAGTCGCGAGAAGTTCGGTATAAAACTGTTGCCATTTTTGAATAGAAATGTTTACGAGAGTTGTTCTTCTATTTTTAAACAGTGATGTTGTTTTCCAAAAACCCGCCGAGTCCCTCACCTCCTTCAGCCTCTCTTGTATTTTAATATATTAGGTTTTCTTTTTGTCGGTCAGAAGTGATGAGTATTTCTTTTTTAATAAAGTGTATGCCTTGCGGTCACCTTCACTGTTTGATCTTATGTAGATTTTAAGCTGAGATTTTAGAGCTTTTTTGTTAAGTAGGTGTGCGTGTATATAAATATTACTTGATGAATAATATAATTTGTGCCACAGAATAATATTAACCTTCTATTCCATAGGAAAACAAAATACAATGATCATTCCTTTTTTTGTTTCTAATTTTATACACTGCGTGACATTGAAAATGGAACACCAAGAAATAGTGGCCAGAAAATTATGCAAATTTCAGGGTAGACGCGCCTAACCGAGTTATGCAAATGATGTAAAATGCGCAGCTCTCGTGCGCACAGGGAGTAAGATATAAGGGAAGGAACTTGCAGAAAGGACAGTATTCCTGTCGTTATTTCTTCAAGGAAAATCATTGTAGAAATTTTGTTCTTGTGTCAAAAGACACGTGTAATAACAGAGAATGCCAGTTCATCGTAAACGGAGGCAGTTCAAGCAGACAGACGCTTTTACGAGGGGCATGGTGATCGGACTGAAAAGGGCAGGTTGGTCCATACGTCAAATCGCAGCTGATACACACCTTGGTGCGTCCACGGTGCACCGACTGTGGAGAAGATGGTTGGAACAAGGAAATGTGGCAATTTATAGGAATGCTGGTGCAACCAGTGTGACGTCAGCACGTGTGGTTCTGCGTATCCTTCGACAAGCAGTGGCGACCCCACAAGCCACTTGTACGGCCATCCTGCAACATGTGCAAGACACCCTAGATCATTCAATCTCGACCAGAACCATTTCCCGTCGATTGGTTGCTAATGGCTTGCACTCATGCCTTCCGCTAAGAAGACTGCCATTAACCCCACCGAATAGGCGCCAACGTTTGGAATGGCGCCGGGCTAGATCGACGTGGATGACGGAATGGCACAGGGTCGTGTTCTCAGATGAGTCGCGTTTCTGCTTGTCCAGTGATAGTCGCCGTGTACGCGTGTGGCGTCGACGTGGAGAAAGGTCCAATCCAGCAGCAATTGTGGAACGCCCCACCGTGCGACAACGTGGAATCATGGTTTGGGGCGCATTCGCGTATGATTCCAGGTCACTTTTACTTCGTATTCAGGGCACTATGACGGCCCAACGATACGTTGATTATGTGCTGCGGCCGGTGACACTCCCCTACCTTCAGGGGGTACCCAATGCCCTTTATCAGCAGGATAACGCCCGACCGCACACTGCTCGCATTAGCCAACAAGCTCTGCAAGATGTACAGATGCTTCCCTGGCCACCGTACTCTCCTGATCTCTCACCAATCGAGCACGTCTGGGACATCATTGGACGCCGTTTGCATGCCTTGTCACAGCCGCGTTCAGAAGACGAACTGTGGCAAATGGTTGAGAGGGAATGGAGTGCCATCCCTCAGGACGCCATCCGTACTCTGATTGACTCTCTACCTAGACGTGTTGCTGCGTGCATCGCCGTCCGCGGTGGTCCTACTTGCTACTAAGCCGACGCCGTTCTCGCTCTGTATTATGACTATCATTTTGAAATAAAGATCACTTATTGTTCGTCCCTGTCTCTCTCTGTCTGTGATCGGTTCCCGGTTTGGATAGTTGAAAAGGGAGAATACACGATGTGACTTATTAAAGTTTCCTTACTTAAGTATATATATATATAGCAATTTAGGCCAACAACCCCATGTATATAACCCGCAGCAAGACCTTAATGTTGTATAATAGCAGCACAGCTGTCAGTGATGCACTATCGGCATATGTCTTTACATCATCACATGTAATGCAATTCGTGCAAACAGGATAAATAAAATAAATAGAAAAAAAAAGGGGGGAAAAACTCTGTAATTGATTAAGAGTTGAGCTAAAGCAAGGATCGAGCATATAATATTGTCAGAACAATGGTCTAAAGATGGAAACAGCCGCGACACTATTATACAATTTCATCAGACAACCCATGAAATCGTTATTAAATTGGGCAATCTATAAAACACTGAAACACAGACACTCGCGGCAATGTATGTGGCCGGTAATTTATGGGAGACTTGATTATTAGTAACATTCCCTTCATATAGGTAAGAAACATACAACATTTCATTTAAACAGTGGGAATAGCACCATAAGGCAAATTATGTATGAAATAGGTAACAGAGGAAACAAGAAAATTTCTCTAGATATTTATTTAAAATATCTTAAAATTTGGGAACATGTCTATACTGACGAGATATGCTATTTACATAGTAAAATTTAGATAGAGGTGACCTGAAGTTACTTTATAGCCCTTTAGGGCCCATGCGAAATCTAGGTTGGCTACTACACAAAAGGGGGGGGAACCTAGATCTCCATCTATTCTAGCGGGACAAAATATACGAACCCTAACACTCCTTTTTAAGTCACTTAAAGCCCTTTAGGGCCCATTCAGAATCTAAATAGATTAGCTTCTGTTCGAAAAATAAAAAGGGGGGGGGAGGCTAAACCATAATGGCGAGGGGCTTACCTTCTCTCGAAAGCGGCGGCAAGGTCTGTTCTCCTCTACGTCTCAGGCCCGACTGAAAAATCGTCCTTCTCACTGAGCGACTCCGATCGAATCCTGCCTTTTGGCAAAGAACCTTCTTTTATTCATCTCTCTCTCCATTTTCATTCGCCGAAAGAAACACCAATCAAAATGGCCAACGCTCCAGTATCAATTTCATAGACGCCCCAGGCCTCATCAAAATAGAACATATAGTATTACCAAAACAAAAAAATCTAAAGAGAGAAACAACCACGGCGGTAGTGTAAGATTTCAGACTCCAGCCCCCCCCTCCTTTCCACATGGATTGAAATACAATCCTCCCTTTTTTCTCGGGACGATATATATATCGCCCCCCCCCCCGTCTTGGCTAAAATTGACCCAGGCCCTTTTTACCTGGACTGTAATGTGATGCTTTCCTTTCTCAGTCTTTAGAGATCTTCCTTCTCCATTTTTCCCTTTTTTTTTTTTCTTTTTCTGGTCACCTTTACCTAAATTTTTGGTGAGGGGAATATATGTACATATGAAACAACAGTTTCCAGCTCGGATGTCTCTGGATGTCTTCTTCTTTACCAGGCATCAGCTTTCGGCATGGAAGTCTGGTGTCACCAAGTGTCTAAGTTTCTGGGCAAAAAAATGGTCTGTAAGTCTATGTGGGAGGGAAGCCATGTATCCATTTGATTTGATTATACATACGCCTTCTGTTGGGGTATGGTTACAAAAAACGTGCCCCAACAATCCTCCCCCTGCCAAGTAATGGACAAATGCGTTTGTGCTATTCATTATTCATCTGTCTTTCATCAGTTACTATGAAAGCAGGCCCATTTCTAGCAAAATGCATTTTCCATTACTAGGTGAAGCCAGATGTACCGAAACCTATAGGGAAGATAAGGCTAGTCAAAATGATGGTATGCCATTCTAGATGTTTATTATTCCGAACATTAGTGGGCATTGCGCATCCTGGCAAAGGGGTTTTTTTTTGTGCTATTATTCTGTCAGAACACTGTTATCAAAATAGGTTATTGGGGACAGTCATATCATATGTATGGAAGTAAGCAAGGTCATCTGTCTTACCATTCATGGGTATATATACCACCCTTCCACTTTCTTCTTTGGTCTTGAGGAGTAGGCCTTCCTAGTGGTAAGTCCTCTCAACCCCATCCTTGCCTCTTGGGGTACTGGATTCATTGCTACCTTCTTTCTGCTAACAATACAGTTAGGACATTTCCCTATTACATATTATATATAAAAAATTGGGCGCCAAGAAGTCGTTTAGAAATAACTGACTAGTCCAACTCCTAAAACATGCCAGCATCTTTATTTTCGTACCAATCAAGACATTCGTGTGGTATAGTTATATATATATACAATCAAAGGAAAGGATAATTATAGTTAGCTGAAAGAAATATCTTGGTATATAATGATTAGCCTATGACATGATGACTTTTGCTAAATAAAAATTACAGAAAACAAATTATGTAAGTAATCATTAAATAAGGCACGAAATATGTAATGATAAAATGAATCCTTCCATGTTATATGATGAGTATAACATATATATTGAAGTAAAAACATATCATGTAGATAGTGATTAAATATGTTAAGATATAAGTGATAAAAATCATCCCATGATAGATGACAAAAGAAAACTACTACAAGATTATATATGGTGACAAAATATATATAATTAAATATTTAATATAAATATTAATATCATGAATGTCAAAATAAAATTGTTGAAATGAATAGTATATGACTATAATATAATATATATGATATAAAAATAATAACATATTGAAAAAGAAAATGTAAACATAATATATATTTGTGCGCTGAAGGTTCAAGGTTTAGTATCTCAGTTAAGTTTTTCAATCTTATTCAGTCTGGAATCACGAGTTGGTCACTGGGTAATATTCGTCTATCCCGATCCTACTGGAGGGTGTGTTTTCTCTTATGTGTTAGATTCCTCTGTTACAATACTCTCAACTCAGATGGGTACGTCATTTAGAATCTTGATCAAATGGAATATATCCCAGACCTCTATTAAACTACACAGTCCATTTAAATCTAGGGTGACAACCGTATGAAGAAAGCTCTCTGTTTGACAGAGAAACTAATCAACTTCTCCCATTTTGTTTGTGACTCCGTTTACCTTGTCTCTGGGGTGTGTACAGTTCAGCTACCTCCCCCTTCCAAGAAATTCATATTACTTTCATCTACTAATATACCCTCTATTCATTGACCTGAATCCTACAAATCTACATCTTATAAATTTGAATTTTATCAATCTGAAATTTTGGTTCTTTTACAAATTCCTTCAGAATTCTACTCCCTGTATAACTGCTCTTAATTCTACTGTCCTCAATACAACACTTCTAAAACTATGACTCATTGGCTCGTTCTGGTGTCTCGTTCGCGGTCATTATAGTTAACTAATACTTTAAAATCTTATCCTAACATGGAACGAGTCTAAACTCGTTGAAGGTCCTGATAATTACTTATTCTGTCTCTCGAATCGGTCTTATGCTCGAATTCATTCCAACAAAACGTATGGCAGGGCGAATCCTTTATTAGAAGAAACTTCCGCTAGCTATGGGGGATCAAACTGGTACCAAAAAAAAAATTCAATAGACGGAAACACTTCGTCTAGAATAACTGGGCAATCTCTGCCTACATGCCAATCTCACAGGACCTCCCGTCTGGAATACCCTCGCTCCAGCCACGCTAAAAGCGTCGAAACTACGGTGTCAGATCGGTTACCCAAGGTCGCGCCGTTATACCCCAGGCTATACGGCATGGCTAAAACAAATCCCCCATCCTGCATAAAATTCAATCTATACTTCTTCGTTTCCTCTAATGAGGAGAAGTTTTGTGGGTTTCCTGGTCTGATCATAACCTCCCAAAACCTTCCAGCCTGAGAATCAAGATATGATCATTATCTACGACTCTTAAAATTCAAGTTGATATAATGAAATAGAGTAACTGATTACCCTAATAAAAGAAATCAATATTTGCACTCCTCTAAAAGGAGACCTAACAAAGTGGAGCGAATATTTTCCTAACAATAGATAGAGTTGTAGTTGTCCTGTTTGAGGCTTCTCGGTCCTAACAAAATTCGAAATAAAAAATAAAATAAAATAAAAATCGATCCTATTGAAGTCCTTAACCCTATTCTAATGTATTTTGGGCTCACAATATAATAGTTTTTAACCTTCTTACACATTCATTACACCAATTCATTCATACACCCTCCCCCCTATCATTCACGGTGTGCATACAAACTAAAGTTAAAAGCTGCTACAAAGGCCAAAATACTCATTTATCAATATCAATAGATCCTAACAAATAATAACATATTTCAGAACACAATGTGAAATCAAATAAAATAATAAAATTAAAACAAATTGGGAACTAAAGCCCTATGTTACTCAAAAGAAATGCCTCTGTACAAGCTTTATATATACTAATACTTTATACTCAATAAATGATTGTTAACAATAATTGTTAACAATTCTAAATAATCTGGAAGCTAACCTATCTTTAAAAAATGTAATTTCAAAACTGCCCTTGCCTTGACACTAAGCGACTATTCACGACAATTCTATGAAGACACACACAGAATATAAGGGCGATTAAAGAACCATTAAACGTGACACCTCATAAAAGCGGATTGATTCATTCCCCTAGCCACTGTGGGTGAAGTCACTTTCCTCTTACTTCGTCGTGCGTCTACCCCCTTTTCAGTAGTCCGACCTCAGCACTCTATTGAAAGATGGATTTATAGGGTTTACGATTCACTACCCAACACTAACATTCTCAAGTGCTTTCCGAGGATCGACTACGGTCTGGGCCTACTTAACTTCTACCCCTGGCTTAGGGTCCCTATACTTCACAACTTTACTCTGAAAGATTGACCTTTCATGTCCTCATTAGAAACCTATTTCAAAGCTACTACCTGAAGGCCAGGGATTATAGGGTTTCTGAATTACCCAACACAAGCCATAGGATGCCTATTAGGTTCGTTGTTTTAGACATAGCCCCCCCTCTAAGTTGTGATTTCCTACACCTTCCTTCACCTATTACTCCTGGTAATAACTAAAATTTCAGATTTACACTAAATAGTTAATTCACAATGGTATACATTATTCTCATTGGTCTTCGAAACTCGGGTTTTAACAAGAAATAGTTTGTATTAAAAAAAAAAGGAATCCTAATGAAGCTCTACTTTAAAAAAAAAAAAGGTTTTAAAAAAAAAAAAAAAAGGCTGAAATCTCTAAACTTCTCATTCTATCGAGCTGATTCTCCGTACACACTCCAAAATCCTAGTTAGAGGCGACAGTCTAAGCAGAATTTACACTGTGTGGGCCTTTTTACCCTTGTAGACCTGCGTAAAGTTAAACTGTTCACACTAACTCTGTCAACTTCCCCTCGTCTCATTACTTCTGAGTTCGCTCTGGTTGTATTGTTGGATAAAATTGTAACATAACAATAAAAAGAAACTAAAATTTTCCTAAATCATATCCTGACAGGTTGTACAAGCTCTTCAAAACGGTGTGTCATATTAAAACAAGGTTGTGAGACGGTATTCTGCACAAAGACAAGGTTGAGACAAATAACACACAAACCCTGAAACATGGTGTTAAAGCTCCTTCCAACACTTAGCACTAGAACACATGAAAAAAAAAAAAACTGCAAACTGTTTAAAGTTCACCATGACACTAAGACAAAATTGTTAACAAAAAAATAAAGTAGGAAAAACTGGAAGTTTAGAACACACGTTATAGTTTAAAATAAAAGAAAAACTGCAAGTTCTTCAAAGTTCACCATAACACTAAGACATATTTGCTATTTAATATATAACCTAATATTGTAATTAATAAAGACCTATCTATATTAAATAGTGTATATTGTTGCCGAAACTTATGTAAATCAGCTTACACAAACCCCCAGTGCATAATATGTCTTATTTTAAAAGAAATAGTTCTATCGAGGCGATATTGCGGTCGACAGCTACGCTTTATACATTAAATGTACTTTCTTCCATCAATCTTTATCTACTATTTACAAAACCCTTTATCCAACTTTTTTCAATTCTTTCTCTTTCAACATCTTTCTGCATCTTTCTATCTCTTCCTCATCAACATTCAACGCTTTCTCACTCTTTCATCATCCTTCATCATCCTCAACGCCTTTCAACTTACTTCCATCGCATCTCTCTTCAATGCCTTCAACACATTTCATCTCTTATTCATCACCTTATAACACAGTTCAGCGCCTTTTTCATCATATTTCATCGCCCTTCCATCACTTTCAACACCTCTTTCATCCCTCTGAAGTCTCTTCGAAACCCGTCATCGGGATCTGGATCCCGATCTATTATCACTCTTAATTTTGAACTATTAATTATTACTAGTGTAATATTATTCCAACAGCCTATGACCTTTAAGCTTTATAACTCCATATACACTCGGCGGGGTAGTTACCTTATTAAGAAAACCTATAATGTCATAGATCATTTAGAGAGAGAACATAACAAATTTGTGCGAATAGTTTGCTTCAACTATTGATTGTAAGCCTATTAAACTCGTTCTCTCTAGGTTGGCTCGCTCATTAATCTTCAATCTACGTTCAATAGTCATATTGAGTTCTCATGGATGCTAGATGTAAACTGTATCAAAATAGTGTAGTTTTCTAGTTTCCGAATTATATGACAGTTAGAAAAAAAAAGAAACAAACATTCTGGAAATATCTCGCACTGGCTACTATAAAAAAAATTGAATGGGGTACAGCTCTGATCTTACAGGATACCTCATGGCTCATAGAATTGAATCGCTCATTTCTCACTAAAATATTCACACAGGGTATGGAGGTCTCCAGCGGTTCTATAGCTATTGGTCAACTAAATTAATTAATGGCAGGAATTGAAGTTATTTAAATGCTCATGTGCTGTTTTTGTCATGCGTCTTTATGTCATCTGCAAAGGAAAGTGTCGCCTCAAAGGACCTAATTCTGGGACTAACATCCGCTGCACATTTCAGGAAGGAGTGGTCGTCCATACAATAGCAAGATATCATTTTGCTGCCAATGTACAATGTTGAGCATTTTCCATGTCGTCATTTTGTCGATCCCCAATCTTCTAGGGTGTTTCTTTAAGCATTTCTTGATATCGTTTAATGCTTTATGCGATCCCGCCCGGCATTCAATAAGTATTATTTGATCGTACCATCTCCAGGAGACCATCCCATTGCGGCCGAATCATTTCCACCCAACTTATAACGCCGTCCATATCGCGTAATTGAAATTAGTGTAAAACTCAAAGAATAAGACCTTAATCTCTTAATTCTTTACTAATTTCAGTTGGCTCAACATAAATCTTCTCAATTATTAATTTAGTACAGTGGCGTGACATGTCACACTTCTTCTAGTTCTTTCGCAAGCTCGATCAATCCCAGTGGAAACCCGTCCAGGCGTCAATCCCGTGCTAACCCGTCATGCATGACTTCAAATTTGGAAATTATTAGACCTGAATATTTGCAGTGGCATCTGCTTCCACTGAAAGTATTTAAGACACAAGGCTGCCTCTTTAAATCACTGTCTTTACTCCCACATGCCTGTGTAAACTTTAACCATGACTTTATCAATTCTCAAAATTCTGCCTATCGAGTATCCTGAGAATCAATGTTCTTCTTGTCTACGGCGGATTATCACAGTAATTGTTCCCTAGAGTTATCTGCGTCGAGTGGTCAGTCTGTACTACTAATTCTCCACTCTAACTCTAGGACTCTTCTATCTACTCGGGCTGTTCAAAAATTTTCAAGACAGTTGTTCAAATCCCCAATGATAATCTGCTAAATTTCGATAATTATTGGAATTCTCATTAAACAGAATAACTACACCTTTCTGACACAGAAATATCCAGCATCAAGATATAGCGCACCGTCCAATTTCTTTATTTCAAGACGGTGTCAAATTACAACTGAAGGAACATACTAAACATATAACTGGTTTAAATTTCATGTAATCTCATCATGCCTTCTGCTGGTAAATATTTACTGTAAAATTCAATACTATCAAGATGGTTTTATTTGTCTTCATCTAAAAAAAATGTTTCAGAAATAGAGTCTTGGAAATCTCTACTAAAGACAAAAATTATACATTTGTCAATTCAGGATAACCTTCCCTTGTCAGAGTGTATACAGCTGCCAAGCCAAAATACGCAGGGGAGACAGGAAGGAGAGTCAGCAATAGAATATATGAACATAGACGCAACGTTATTAATCAAGACAATAGGTCTCTAATTTTCCAATACTGCAAAGGAACAGGTCACACTTTCGCATTAGGAGAACCTAGAATACATTACAATAACATAAACAGCAAATATCAAAGGCTTATAATTGATTTTCTATTATTCAGAAAACACAATAGCATTAATAGAAAATAGATTTGC
Source organism: Cordylochernes scorpioides (assembly GCA_030710605.1). Classification (NCBI taxonomy): domain Eukaryota; kingdom Metazoa; phylum Arthropoda; class Arachnida; order Pseudoscorpiones; family Chernetidae; genus Cordylochernes; species Cordylochernes scorpioides. The sequence continues at coordinate 69,693,086 of CP092871.1, read as the reverse complement.
CCGAAACATATAACACAATATATCCTAGTACCAGCTAATAATATCAACAATAATATAAGTAACTTATATGTAATAGCCAATAACTATTATAAAACTACTTAAATAATAGAATTTCTAACCTATAAGATAATTCATAGAATATAGCAAACAATAGTAGAATATGTGTAATACCTTAATCAAAAAAATATGTCTTAAGAAAACAAATAATATGCAAAACTTCCTAATGTATATATATATGTACATAGAATCATAATAGTTTTAGCATCAGGCGACGTTATATTTTCTTGATATATTGTATATGTTTCTCCTGTAGAAGGGCGGACAAGCTCGAAAGCTCGAGAAGACCAGAATAAAAGATACTCATCCCCATAGACGTTTTACTTTGATATCAGAAATCAATGATAATATTAAGGTTTTTGCCACAAACAATGTGAATCGTAAAAGACAGCGGCGAGAGATGCGGTATACACCGCCTCAACATAACTTTCATTGCCTGATAAAATGCCAGTGAAACGGAAAGCATAAATTAAAATTCACGATTTATAATAGACTGTTAATCTCAGGATGCGTGGACTACTTCACCAATACTTAAAAATAGTATGGCTTTTCATTAGGTATATATTTCTAAAGTATAGGGTAAGAAACATATACTAAATTCGAGCCCCGCGGCGGGCGACATTGATGGGTTCCCGGTTTGGATAGTTGAAAAGGGAGAATACACGATGTGACTTATTAAAGTTTCCTTACTTAAGTATATATATATAGCAATTTAGGCCAACAACCCCATGTATATAACCCGCAGCAAGACCTTAATGTTGTATAATAGCAGCACAGCTGTCAGTGATGCACTATCGGCATATGTCTTTACATCATCACATGTAATGCAATTCGTGCAAACAGGATAAATAAAATAAATAGAAAAAAAAAGGGGGGAAAAACTCTGTAATTGATTAAGAGTTGAGCTAAAGCAAGGATCGAGCATATAATATTGTCAGAACAATGGTCTAAAGATGGAAACAGCCGCGACACTATTATACAATTTCATCAGACAACCCATGAAATCGTTATTAAATTGGGCAATCTATAAAACACTGAAACACAGACACTCGCGGCAATGTATGTGGCCGGTAATTTATGGGAGACTTGATTATTAGTAACATTCCCTTCATATAGGTAAGAAACATACAACATTTCATTTAAACAGTGGGAATAGCACCATAAGGCAAATTATGTATGAAATAGGTAACAGAGGAAACAAGAAAATTTCTCTAGATATTTATTTAAAATATCTTAAAATTTGGGAACATGTCTATACTGACGAGATATGCTATTTACATAGTAAAATTTAGATAGAGGTGACCTGAAGTTACTTTATAGCCCTTTAGGGCCCATGCGAAATCTAGGTTGGCTACTACACAAAAGGGGGGGGAACCTAGATCTCCATCTATTCTAGCGGGACAAAATATACGAACCCTAACACTCCTTTTTAAGTCACTTAAAGCCCTTTAGGGCCCATTCAGAATCTAAATAGATTAGCTTCTGTTCGAAAAATAAAAAGGGGGGGGAGGCTAAACCATAATGGCGAGGGGCCTTCCTTCTCTCGAAAGCGGCGGCAAGGTCTGTTCTCCTCTACGTCTCAGGCCCGACTGAAAAATCGTCCTTCTCACTGAGCGACTCCGATCGAATCCTGCCTTTTGGCAAAGAACCTTCTTTTATTCATCTCTCTCTCCATTTTCATTCGCTGAAAGAAACACCAATCAAAATGGCCAACGCTCCAGGCCTCATCAAAATAGAACATATAGTATTACCAAAACAAAAAAATCTAAAGAGAGAAACAACCACGGCGGTAGTGTAAGATTTCAGACTCCAGCCCCCCCCCTCCTTTCCACATGGATTGAAATACAATCCTCCCTTTTTTCTCGGGACGATATATATATCGCCCCCCCCCCCCCCCCCCCCCGTCTTGGCTAAAATTGACCCAGGCCCTTTTTACCTGGACTGTAATGTGATGCTTTCCTTTCTCAGTCTTTAGAGATCTTCCTTCTCCATTTTTCCCTTTTTTTTTTCTTTTTCTGGTCACCTTTACCTAAATTTTTGGTGAGGGGAATATATGTACATATGAAACAACAGTTTCCAGCTCGGATGTCTCTGGATGTCTTCTTCTTTACCAGGCATCAGCTTTCGGCATGGAAGTCTGGTGTCACCAAGTGTCTAAGTTTCTGGGCAAAAAAATGGTCTGTAAGTCTATGTGGGAGGGAAGCCATGTATCCATTTGATTTGATTATACATACGCCTTCTGTTGGGGTATGGTTACAAAAAACGTGCCCCAACATCTGCCGAGTTTCATCACTTTCTGGCCACTATTTCTTGGTGTTCCATTTTCAATGTCACGCAGTGTATAATAATAAAGAATGTTCTTCGGCTCTTATTCTCCTATTTTTTAGCTGTATGGATCATTAAAAATCATTTATATTCGCAACATATGAATTAATGCTTTGAACCAATTGTAAAGTGCTCGATGGAGGCCGCCGCGAAAAAATCTTGTATCATAATCTGAATACTCTGGGAGCAGCGGTAAACTAAAGAGGACAAGCCTTTTTAGGCGGCTTAGTTCAGGATCTATCATGATAGGTTGTAGATTTGTCTCCGCATGGAAGAGTTGCAGGCACCTGTGAAGAATGGAGGTGATAAACAACAATATTCTGCAAATATATTTCTGAGTAAACGCCTCTTGGTGGAGGAAATCTGCTTGATGCAGCAAAAAAAAAAAAAAATCATTTCGTTTGCAATCGTGTGTTTTTGGGTTCAATTATCATTATGTATAGCAATGATGAAGCTTGAGGATATGTCAGTAAAGGACAACTCACCCATCAGTTGTTTGGTGACATGGACAACCAGAGGTGTCCAGTAAATGCGTTAACAGATGGGCTTAAGACATGGAGGTTGTTAAATTAGGCCAAACCTTTAGGCTTTTACCATGGAGCCTAGTCTTATATTAATGTATAAGAAAGGGGAGTGAGTATTGGCATCTATAACTATAATGAGAGAATCTGGGAACCTGTTGTTGATGGATCTCAGCACCCCTTTGTACACGCCAGTAGGCTGAGCAAATAGAAATAGTGATATGCCTCAGACAAATAACAATATATGAGATTGTGGAAGGTTAGTATATTTCAAAACACTTTAAATAAACCATTTCAACTTTAATTTAACCTTTTAATTTCGATGTATTTGAAAATAAGTTGAGAAATATAGCACAATTCATATGTTAAATATACACCTCGTTATTGGCAATTATAAAAAAATAATACAAATAAAATTTCTGGCAATGCGTTTCTTTTAAATCTATGTTTGTGTAATCTAAATTTGTGTAAAATTTTAACGATAGAGGGCAATAAAATTTAATAAAAAAATAATAAAACTCTATCAATCACATCGCCATTATTGCCCTTTTATTTAGATTTTGTATATTTTAATATCCATTTTTGATAATACACACACACAAAACTTTATTAAAACCACCTGTCTTATAGAAATTCACCACAGGAAGAAAGAAATGTTTGATAATATTTGATAATATAAGCTTCATAAAGTTTCAATTAAAATTGAAAAGGTTCAAAATGAGATTGAAAGAATGTTGCAATTGAAATGTTTTGTTTAAAGTTAGAATTTTATATATTTTATAATGCTACTGAATAATAATTATATTTTAATTTTATTCATATTTACACTTTTGAAATTATTTAAAATATATTCACTTGCCATAAATATATATTAATAGAGAATATATAAAATTCCTAATATTTTTGGCAAAAACTTCGTAGATCTTATTTTATTGAATTTTGACTACTATTTTCAAGTCACATGTTATAACACGTTGGAAAGAGGTACCTCTTTTTTAGTTCATTCCATCCGCTTACAGTGTTTACAATTTTTTCCCCCCTTTTAAACACTAAAGATCATTTTTAGCCATGGCTCCACCCGCTTATGCTGATATTGGACGTGATATCCGCGACGTTCTAAGCAAAAATTATCATTCTGGTTATATTAAAGTCAACTGCAAGTCTGATGCACCTTATGATCTTCATATAACTGCTAATGGCCAAAGCCAAATAAATAATGGTGCCTTAAGCGGAAGTTTGGAAGCCAAGTATAAGTTGGAGAAAATGGGAGCTACACTCAAGCAAAAGTACACTTCCTCCGTCATTACAACCGACGTATGCCTCGACAAGCTTCCCCTTGAAAATTCGAAGGTTAACATTGTTGGAACTGTATCGCATTCAGGACTAATCAGGAACATTTTAATCAAAAACAACTATGTTCACCCACTGGTTAACCTTGGAGTTGATATGGACATTTCCAAGATTTCGAATAACCTTACAGCCTCAGCAGTAACATCTAAGAATAATTGTGTAATTGGAACCCAAGTTCAACTGAAAGGAAAAGAAATGGGAAAGGTGTCAACTATCCTGGGACATAAGGGTAAGAATACTGCTATTTACACTTCAGCCTCTTATATGGAGAATTTAGAATTAGGTGCCCAAATTTACCATAAACCATCTCCTAACCTTACCCTGGCTGGACAGTTGTCATTGATGGTATCAAACTTAGCACCTTCATGTGAAATTGGCTGTGTGGCTAAGGTAGCTAAAGACACTAAATTGAGGGCTGTTGCAAGCACTTCAAGGAAAGTTGGTGTTGGAATCACCCAAAACCTCAAACATGGTGTTTCTGTGAGTGTTTCAGCTGTTGCAGATGATGTAGCCAAGCAATTGAAGCCTAAATTAGGCCTTAGCATTGATATTGAATGATAAATTTGGTTGCTAAATAAATTTGCCAATTTTTTTTCTTTAGTATTAGTTTATTTCCTTTTCTCTTATTATTAATACTATTATACATAAAGCCTAAAACTAATTATGCCCATCAATTTTTTGTCTAAATTTATAAGTATTTCATAATTTTATAGCCCCTCCCCCCTTGCATTCCTGTATTTTTTTTACCCATATACTGTATTTGTGCCATTATAATCTTTTATAATGCACTCTTTCCATAATTTGCATTTTTTTTTAAATATAAAACTACAATGTTTGTTATAAAAAATATATATAGGCCTAAATATGTTAAAATTGTTATAAAATATATTTATGCTAATTTAGCTTGAAAATTATCCAAACATTTATTGTATTCACTTATATAATTGGCAAATAAAATATTTTGTACTAAGTTGTCTTTTGTAATGTTTGTTATAACACTTAGCCCTAACCAGGGATTTTATCATATGATATATTGCAGCTTCATTAGAAATTATCTTTATGGTGAGTTCCCAGAAAAGGCCATATTTGGTAGGCGGCGCTGTACGTTGCCACCGCCGTACCTTCGAGGCGTTTTACACGAGTTAAAGATACAATTTCGGTGAAATACTTTGAATTTTACCAATTTAAATATATAAATTCAAATTAGAAATTTCAAAAGAGATTTAATAGTTTAAAAAAAAAACATTTTAAAAAATAAAATATTAAACTAATATTTCTAAAAACGAACATTATATTTTTAATTATCTGAAACTAACCTAATTCAACTTATCTAAAACTAACCTTATTTAGCGATTAAACTAACCTAATTTAACCTATTTGAATCTAACCTCATATACACTTTTACACTACCTTTTTAATATCAAAATTAAATTAAAATACGTTTATATTAAATAATAACATTTTTAAAAATCGACTTTCTGGTTCACACTTTTGTATCGAATTAATTATGTATTTTTTTATTTCACTCTATACAAAAAAATCTCTGTATAGTTTAGATTAAAATATTTTAAGTGGCATATTTTCAAGTCATATATTTATACACAAGTTTTATATTTATTTTACAAATATTGTGAAAGATGTGATTGATAAACTTTGTAAAAAAAATTCTTAATACATTTTTAATAACATGACGTTATGTTATATTCCAATAGGCAAAATAAGTTAGTTTCAGATGGCTTATAAATTAGGTTAGTTTCTGATAGGTTATAAATTAGGTTAGTTTAAGGTGTGTTATAAAAAGGTTAGTTCCATTAATTAAAATAGGTTAGTTTCAGATAGGTTAAATTAGGTTAGTTTAATCGTTAAATAAGGTTAGTTTTAGATAAGTTGAAATAGGTTAGTTTCAGATAATGAAAAAAATAATGTTCGTTTTTAGAAAAATTAGTTTTATAATTTATTTTAAAAAATGTTGTTTTTTTAACTGTTAAATCTTTTTTAGAATTATAATTTAAATTTATATATTTAAATTGGTAAAATTCAAAGTATTTCACCGAAATTGTATTTTGAACTCGTGTAAAACGCCTCGAAGGTACGGCGGTGGCAACGTACAGCGCCGCCTACCAAATATGGCCTTTTCTGGGAACTCACCTATCTTTATTCTAACATTTGCTACATCATTTATAAATATATTGTAATTTGTATCTATTATTCAACCAAGTTTTTTTTTAATATGCACAAAATGGATAAATTTACTTATAAATTAAAGCAAAATTCACTTATGCAACAAAGTAAAATTTTGTTATTGTCATTTCAAAATGTAAAAAAAAAATTTCTAGCATATAAATACTAGGATCATTTTTTGTTTTTTGTTCAAATCTAAAATATTTTCTCCAACTAGTTTTTAATAACTGATTAAATTCACTTTTCAAGAGTAAGAAGTCATTGGTTAAAGAAATAAATTTTTTAACCTACATATTTATCATGCTACCCTTAATCATATTTTAGAATTAAATTTAGAACCTTTTAAAAATACTACCAAACTTTTTTTAGGCCTTTCTTGATGCTCCCATTCATTATTATTTGTAAAGTGGTGTAATTTATGGTGAATTTGTTTAGTAAAAAAAAGCCCAACATTGCTCTCTGGGGAACCTCATTATATATGTTACTGGTTGTTATATATTTCAAGTTTTAAAGGTGTTTAGGCCTAGATTTAGCCATTGTAGTAATAGCTTTTTGTAGCATGTCCTTGAAACTTCTTATCAACCAGACTAAAAGAAAAATTCACATTAAATAGATCCATTGCTTAGGCATTCAATCTATTTATTGAATGCCTAAAAGAAACTTATCTACAGAAACACAAGGTAATAAGACCAAATCTTATTTATTTGGATTTGGTCTTATTACCATGTGTTTATAATCTATAATCCAAATTGTGCTTTATTTCCAGAAACCTGTTACATTATATTTAATAAAAAATATCTTTTTTTTCAAATTACAGTAAAACTATCTCTTTCTAAAGGATAACACCTAGTTGCAGAACCAAAGTGGTCTTGAAGAGAGATTTGTCCTTTTATTGAAGAGCTACCAATTGGTAAAAATGGTAATTTTGATTATGAAAACTTTGTACAGTAGAACTTCCCTTTAGCGGACACCTTTCTACAAAGGACAGTTTTTATTTTCCAAATCAACATTTTTACAATTTAGCAACTCCTGTAAGAGGACACCTTTCCCTAAAGACACTTGACTCTGCAATTAGGTGTTGTCCTTTACAGGGAGGTTCTACTGTATATTATGGCAAAAGCAATGAGGTGGACTCATTATAAACTGTTGCATACTTTTTTTTATTTTAAGAGGTCTAAAAGGAAGATGGATTTGAAGTAGATAATAAAAAAAGAAGATAAAATAGAGTAAAATAGTCTTGGAAGTTTCCATTTTGTTCCAAGCAAAAATCAACTTGAAAAACAAGTTGTATAAATTTAGTTCCAGTAAACCTAAAACTATTCTTTCTTATGCAATTTGAATGTTCTTAATATAGGATATTCAACACATTTGACCTTTATGGGCTTTTAAAAATTGCATTAGACAGGATCTAAGAAAATTAATGAAAAAATAAATCGTTTCTCCACTTTTATAAGGTACAATTTGTATTATAGATTAGAATTATTGGGAGGGGCAATGTGTGAAGATCCTTTTGGATAGCGTTTTAACGGTATTAATTTTATGACTTAAGCGACAGTATGAAGAGAAGTGTATGTAGTTTGGGTGAAAAGAAGGTTTGTAATAAACACTAGTATGGGAACGACCCTAGTATGAGGACATCCGGGAAAAGAAATCGCAACTTTCACTTTCTACGGTGATATCAATACCTATATGTAAAGATTTTAATTTACCTAAAATACTATCAACACTATTGGAACTACTTATACAAAATATATCCTCTGTATACCTGTGCTATATATGCTTTGATGCTTCCCTGGATCCCAAATCCAAATTTATTTATATATACATATAATTTGGTTGTATTACCTTGTAAATTGTTTCCACCAAAAATTGGATCCAAAACAGCTAACTTTTAAGATTTACTATATATAAAACTTGATTATATAAAAATGTAAGAAATAGTGATACTAATATTGCTAATTTGGTTGTAAAAGCAATGCCCCCATATATTGGGGAAAGTCAAACTAAGTTATACAAAAAATTATTTTTATTTCCATTGATGAGCTATAGTGAGTTGATTAAATTTTACAATGTATTATTGATAAGATAAATTGAATTCTAGATGAGTATAAAAAAAATCAAAGTAAATTTTACACGATTCACTTTTTATCTTAAGATAACAATTCTGTTATTTCATGTAGTATTTAGTTTGTTCTTGTCACCTTGCAATTTTTGTGATTGTAAAAAATACATGATTAAACAAATACAGTTAAACCTGTCTATAGCGGCGCCCCCTCTTGGGACTCACTAAAATAGGGTGCTATAGAGAGGGGATGCTATAGACAGGTCACTTTTAATGTAAATTGCATCATACTATGTATTTAAAACCGGGTGCTATAGAGAGGGAGGCACTATTTAGAGGGGGTGCTATAGACAGGTTTAACTGTATATAAAAAAAAAAGACACACAAGTATATAAGAATATATAGAGAACAAGTTACTATACTATAGGGGCACTATAGACATGTTTAACTCTATGCAAATGAATACATTTTTACAAATTTCTATTGGTTAGAGAACAGGTTAACACAGGTTCTCGTCCAATCACCAAAGTTAAGCAATGTTGGGCCCGGTCAGTACTTGGGAGGGTGACCACCTGGGAACACTGGGTGTAGCTGTAATCTTCTTGCAGTCTCAGACCTGCATTCTAGAGAACAGGTTAAAGCAATTTGAGAGAAGGCCAACTAAAATCTATTATAGCTACAAGAAAATAAGACCAATATCCAAATAAATTGTGTGACGTTTCATTAAGATGTCTTAATTTATTTGGATATTGGTCTTATTTACTTGTAGCTAAAATCTAAATTGTGCTTCATTATGGAAACTACTAGACGAAAGGCCCGGGGTTTACCCGAGTGCGAATATATTTCAAAAACGTTGTCTTGGGTGGCCGCTATAGACAGGGTGGTCTGTATAGACAGGTGGATGTATCACACAGCTGTAGAGTGGTCGCTATAAACAGGGTGGTCTGTATAGACAGGTGTATGTATCACACTGCTGATAACAGGGTTGCCTAAAGTGACCGCTATAGACAGGGTGGTCTGTATAGACAGGTGGATGTATCACACAGCTGATAACAGGGTTGTCTAGGGTGGTCGCTATAGACAGGGTGGTCTGTATAGACAGGTGGATGTATCACACAGCTGATAACAGGGTTGTCTAGAGTGGTCACTATAGAAAGGGTGGTCTGTATAGACAGGTGGATGTATCACACAGCTGATAACAGGGTTGTCTAGAGTGGTCGCTATAGACAGGGTGGTCTGTTTAGACAGGTGGATGTATCACACAGCTGATAACAGGGTTGTCTAGGGTGACCGCTATAGACAGGGTGGTCTGTATAGACAGGTGGATGTATCACACTGATGATAACAGGGTTGTCTAGGGTGGTCGCTATAGACAGGGTGGTCTGTATAGACAGGTGGATGTATCACACTGATGATAACAGGGTTGTCTAGGGTGGTCGCTATAGACAGGGTGGTCGGTATAGACAGGTGGATGTATCACACAGCTGATAACAGGGTTGTCTAGAGTGGTCGCTATAGACAGGGTGGTCTGTTTAGACAGGTGGATGTATCACACAGCTGATAACAGGGTTGTCTAGGGTGGTCGCTATAGACAGGGTGGTCTGTTTAGACAGGTGGATGTATCACACTGATGATAACAGGGTTGCCGAAAGTGACCGCTATAGACAGGGTGGTCTGTATAGACAGGTGGATGTATCACACTGATGATAACAGGGTTGCCGAAAGTGACCGCTATAGACAGGGTGGTCTGTATAGACAGGTGGATGTATCACACAGCTGATAACAGGGTTGCCTAAAGTGACCGCTATAGACAGGGTGGTCTGTATAGACAGGTGGATGTATCACACAGCTGATAACAGGGTTGTCTAGAGTGGCCGCTATAGACAGGTGTATGTATCACACAGCTGATAACAGGGTTATCTAGAATGGCCGCTATATACAGGGTGGTCTGTTTAGACAGGTGGATGTATCACACAGCTGATAACAGGGTTGTCTAGGGTGGTCGCTATAGACAGGGTGGTCTGTATAGACAGGTGGATGTATCACACAGCTGATAACAGGGTTGTCTAGAGTGGTCGCTATAGACAGGGTGGTCTGTTTAGACAGGTGGATGTATCACACAGCTGATAACAGGGTTGCCGAAAGTGACCACTATAGACAGGGTGGTCTGTATAGACAGGTGGATGTATCACACTGATGATAACAGGGTTGCCGAAAGTGACCGCTATAGACAGGGTGGTCTGTATAGACAGGTGGATGTATCACACTGATGATAACAGGGTTGTCTAGGGTGGTCGCTATAGACAGGTGGATGTATCACACAGCTGATAACAGGGTTGTCTAGAGTGGTCGCTATAGACAGGGTGGTCTGTATAGACAGGTGGATGTATCACACAGCTGATAACAGGGTTGTCTAGAGTGGTCGCTATAGACAGGGTGGTCTGTATAGACAGGTGGATGTATCACACAGCTGATAACAGGGTTGTCTAGAGTGGTCGCTATAGACAGGGTGGTCTGTTTAGACAGGTGGATGTATCACACAGCTGATAACAGGGTTGCCGAAAGTGACCGCTATAGACAGGGTGGTCTGTATAGACAGGTGGATGTATCACACTGATGATAACAGGGTTGCCGAAAGTGACCGCTATAGACAGGGTGGTCTGTATAGACAGGTGGATGTATCACACAGCTGATAACAGGGTTGCCTAAAGTGACCGCTATAGACAGGGTGGTCTGTATAGACAGGTGGATGTAACACACAGCTGATAACAGGGTTGTCTAGAGGGGGGCGGGCAGGGAGGTCACGTGTTTGCTGGCGGCCAATGGGCGCGCATTCTATCCGTGAGCTTCAGACAGACAGACAGACAGAATAAGGCAAATATATAGGTAGATTATATTTATATATTTGTATGTGTTGATTAGATTACATATGATTTATCATGGCCAAAAATAATTACAGTAGAAACAACCTCCCTTTAGTGGACACCTCACTACAAAGGAAAGTTTTCATTTTTACAAAATTACCATTTTTTTAAATTAGCAACTCTCTAGTAAGAGGACACCTTTCCCTAAAGGACACTTTAAGGACTCTGCAATTAAGTGTCCTTTACAGGGAGGTTCTACTGTATAACAAATTTTATCGATAGATGGCAATTTATGTTGATTTGCTAAAAACATTTTATGTAAAAAAGATTAAATTTATATAATCCTGTCATAGGAATCAGAGAAATTGTACACAAATTATTAAAAACGCTCTTTGTTGAGGTTGCTGTTAAGTTGTGGTTAGGAAAAGTTGACACTAGGTTAGCGAGAGAGTTAACACTGTATGTCACAGGAAATGTCAAAATTCTAGATAAAACATGATACAATGTCGCCTACTTCCAATAAGGTGGCTACAAAATCATTTCACCAGTTAATCATTAATGATAGTTGTCATACTAGATAGGGTCTCAATAAGCATTTAGAACATGGTACAGTACACATTGAAAAATATCAAGTAATCCAGGGTTAAAGTTTTTGTATAATTTCTCTGCTTTTGGGTCAACAGGAGAAACTAGAAGTACAGTTAACTGGAAGTTCTAGGTGCTCCTGTTGAAGGACATATTAGCCCGAAAGCTAGAGAAATGGTACAAGAAACTTGAACCTGGATTACTTGTTGATATTTATAAATTATAAGTCAGTCATTTACAGTAAACATTGTCGCAACTCAGGATTAAATGAATCCTTTTTTTTTTTTTTTGCTTATTCCTATTACACGTGGTACAGGCCATGATGGGTAGAGAAGGTAGGCAACTGCTTTTACTGTAAATGCACCTCATGTCTATACATGTGAAAAGCAGTTCGATTTTGCACTTACAAATGTGCCAGAGCCCCATTTGGTTACTTGCACTTGCTGGGGGGGTTGGATTTTTGCAAGAATCGGGAGGCCATTGGAGCATTTTTTTAATCAGAAAAAAATGCCCAATGCGGGAATCAAGCCTGGGTCGTAGCAGTTGAAAACCAACGGTTTAGACCATCCTTCCACTGACCCCCATCTCTTTTGTGAACAGGAGTGGTTCAATGGCCCCCAATACATAGTAGGCAGCTACTATCCACATGTCTACAGATGTAGAAAGTAGTTTGGGTTTTGCACTTTGGAAGCAGATGGCATTTTCTTCCAATTTTAACCAAAAAAAAACAATCAAAATGAGGTACCAATTCGGATTGAAGATATTCACAAGAGATTAATATTCAACTAGAATTGTGATTTAGGTAAACATGCAGGAGTCATTTATTTTGTAAGAGACACATTGCAAAATCCATTGTTCTTATGTATCTATAAAAAAAAAATAAAGCACACATATATGACATACTTGTTTCTTAATAAGTTTTCATTAACTTAAGCACAAAATATTGTGTTACTCCCATCAAAGGCCTGAGATATGCTTGAGTTAATAAAAACTTATAAAGAGATTTATTCCTGGATGGATATCTTCAATTTAACTGAGCACAGGGAATTAACATCTAGATTATATGACCTAAATTAATAGTGTGTGGTAACAGCATTGTTACCATCATCAGAAAAAATAATAAGACAAATATCATAGTAATTTCCACTTCTAATTCTAAGAATAATATTTTAGGTTATCTTAGAAAACGTATATTTTTTTCTTATCTGCTATCTTGTTTATACACTTGATAACAGTACTATTAAGAACATGCTGTGATATTTATTCTTTTGTCTGATGATGGTAAAATTGCTGTTACCGAAACGTCACACAAATTATTTGGATTAGGTTTTATTTTCTTGTAGTTTCTTAAGTGAAAAGATTGTAGCCAAGTATAATAATCCACTCACTTCTGTATAAATGACGGTGGACTGTCAGGTTTGTGATCAACAGATCTAGAAATTCCTCCAAAAGATATTTACAGACTTCTTACTAACGAGGAACACCCTTAATTTCTAATAAGGTTAACAAGCTACAAAATTAACTTAATGGGCTTGAAGAAAGAGATGGTCTGGGTCATTTTAAAATTCCACTTTGGCCAGGTAGAAACCATTTTATCTCTCCTTGTTGGCAAAATTTGTGGTTTACTACTTCAAAGAAATGGAAGATGTTACTGCATATTTTCAGATAAGCTCTTCTTTAAAAAACAAAATTGGCATTTCCTGTCAGCTTACATGAACATTTTAGATGGCAGAGCGCCATCTAGTGAAACAAAAATAAACTAAACGTTGATTTAGTTTGTTTCAAAAATATTTGGCCAACCCAATTTCTTGATAAATCAAGAAAGTCAACCACATATGCTTTTTGGGCTGTTGGCCCTTGTCAGCGTGGTGCAGACTGTACCTCTACGACCAGAGGCTTCCTGAGATAACAAGAATGGGTATTTAAGGCAAAGTTATTTGTATAAGAAACTAGCCGAATGACCCGGGCAACGCCCGGGTTTTACCCGATTAAATGTTTTTATTCAAATACTATTCGTTACAATTATAAATTGGCGCCGTGGATGTCACTCTTGTGAAACGTCCCGCTCCAAACTTTGTGTCTGAGAAGCGATATTTTTATAGAAAGATGATCTGGCTTTTGTTTTCTGCTCGAATGAATGTTTTTCTGTTAGAATTCTGTTCCTGCGTACAAAATAATGAACTGGTTTCTCCCGTAGTCTCTGCTTTTTGGAATTTTTCCCGTTATAATTTTGTATCTGATAACACAGGTCTACAAAACTCAAAGTAGTTGTACCTTATAGCATATATATATCGGGATTCAGAAAAAAAACTCTGAGAGATATTTGATGCACAGGGATATTTATCACTGTGCATCAAATATCTCTCAGAGTTTTTTTTCTGAATCCCGATATATATATGCTATAAGGTACAACTACTTTGAGTTTTGTAGACCTGTGTAATCAAACATGATACAGCAATATCGTCATCATCATTTTCTGACTAAAAATATATAGTTTTAATAATTGATTTATATATTTTTTAAAATAGCCTATCGTCTTCCCCGTATTTTTTGACCTATGTATGGAAATTTTGGTTTGAATTAGTGAACTACTGCAAATTTGTATACCAGACATACAAACAAACAGACAAACATACAAACATTCATTTTTATATACAGTATAACCTCGTTAATTCGACACACCCCAATTCGACACTCTGCGATAATTCGACCATGTTCCGATGTCCCGACCTCCGGCCTATCAAATAACAAACCGTAATTCGACAGTATCGATAATACGACAGTTCCGATAGTTCGACCATTTTAAAATTCGAATTTTGACAGTTGAATGTTATTTTACATGCAACTTTACCGATAAACGGTATTACGGCGGCGACGATCGGCATCGGCGGGCGCCGATAGGATCGCGCTGCGCACTTTTGGTTTCTGGTTAGTTTAAGTTTCACTTTGCAGTGCCGTTGTGCAATTTCACGGATGTTATTGTTGTCTTTTTACGCGGGAATTTTGACATTATGCGCTAACTAATAATAATTTTTATTTTTTTATTTTTAACATTGAAATATTTTAGCTATTTTTAAATTTATAAATAATTTCTTTTTAAATAAATAAATCTTTATAAAATGATCCAACAATGATTATGATAACATTTTAATTCAATATTCTGTGTTAATTTGAATAAATGAGTGGGGCAAGAATGTCAGGTTCTGCCAAAAAAAATTGGAAACGTAGTCAGTATCACCAGCTCACTTATGTGGAAAAAATGAAAATTATAGAAGAAATAGAACAAGGAAAATCACATATTCGTGTTTCCAGAGAGAGAAATATTCAACGGTCCACCATTAGCACAATTTTTAAAAATAAATTCTCCATAAAATCTGCCTTTTTAAAATCTAATTTTAGCTCTACCTTGAAACGTGATCGTGACGGGGAATTCCCAGAGATTGAAGAAGCCCTGTTTAGGTGGATAAAGCAGGCAAATGCCATGAAACTTGCCATAAATGGCAATATCTTGAAAGAAAAGGCTATACTCTTGGCCTTGAAAATGGGTCAAGATAATTTTGAAGCTAGCAATGGCTGGCTAGAAAAGTTTAAGGCCAGAAGGAATATTGCTTTTAAACGACTTCATGAAGCTGGAAGTGTGGATGCCAATAGTGTAGCCACTTGGAAAGGTGGGATTATTCCTTCACTTTTAGCTAAATACAGCCCACAGGACATTTTCAATGCTGATGAAACAGGGTTATTTTATAAACTTCTGCCTAATCAAACAATGACTATCAGAGGTGAGAAATGTGAAGGGGGTAAGAAGTCTAAAGAGAGAATTACAGTGTTGGTATGCTGTAATATGGAAGTGAAAAACTGCCTTTACTTTATATTGGGAAATATAGAAGACCACGATGCTTCCATGGCATGAATATTCCCTCAAATTATCATTTTAATAAAAAAGCCTGGATGACTGGGGCAATTTTTACGGATTGGCTGAAAAAATTGGACCAAATATTCAAAAGAAGAGAAAGAAAAATTTTATTAATTTTAGATAATTGCCCAGCCCACCAAATACCTGAAGGGTTACAGAACATTGAAATAAGATTTTTGCCCTCCCTAACTACAAGTGCATTACAACCCTGTGATATGGGTATCATCAAAGCCCTAAAATACCAATATAGGAAACGAATGATAACGTATCTTCTCACTTGCATGGAAGAAAAAAAAATGCTCAAGTACATTTACTCTTTGCAATTAGCTGGCTAGAGGCTGCATTGGGTTGGTGTTAGTTCTTCCACAATAAAAAATTGTTTTTCTCATTCAGGATTTGTGATGGATGAAGCAATGGAAGAAGTTGTTGAAGAAGAAATTAACAGATGTTTTGAGGCATTAAAAAACATCAAGCCATTGATGTCAACTATATTGACTTCTTGGAAGTTGATAAAGATGTGCAAGTTGCTGGGGAACAGTCCATTGAAGAAATTGTAAAGGAGGTAATGGGAAAAGAAGAAGATGAAGAGGTAGAGCCAACAGAAAAAGATTTAAACAAAACATCAATAACACCTGCAGCAGCAGTGGATGCCTTTAATACAATAAAAACTCTTTGTTATTTAAAAGACATTTCTGAGGAAGAAAGGCATGCATGTCTTTTAAAAATAGACTATCTGGAATACATCCTGAATAGGATTTCAGAGAAAAAACAGACATCTATAAAAGATTTTTTTTTTTAATCTTTATTCTTTTCAAATAATATTTTTTAATTTTTTTAACTATTATTCACACACACACACAATTGGAATAAAATATTATTTGTTTCGAAAATATGTATTATTGCCATTTTTTCCCAGATACTAAAAGTTAATCATGAAAATAAAAAATAAATATAAAAAGTACACACACAATGGTTTCAATTAATATCATTAATTTATATTACAAAGCTATTTATAAAAAATCTATATATTATATTTTAGCTAGTTAGATGATTAGCTAATCATCTAACCTTAATTCAACACTTCCTTTAATTCAACCGAAAGCTCTGATCCCTTGGGGTGTTGAATTAAAGAGGTTCGACTGTATATAGATGAAACACCAACGTTCTTTTCCAGGTGAAACAAATTTTCTACAGTCCTTACTGCAATGAAAATTTGTTGGCTGGCTTGGTTCATCATTGGCAGTGGGGAACCCTCCCAGCAGTTTCACCAATTTAATCTACTAGACCTCATTTAGAACTCTAATGCTTTATTGGACGATTCTGCTTGTATATGAGACATAGAAAGTTGGTTCTTTGTTGTGATATTCAAACAAACTATGTGGACAAGCTTTTAGGACAGTAGATGTGCATAGAAATAGCAAAGCCTTATGTTAAAAATTTTCATTGTTGGAGGAACTGTACATAGCATTGTATAATCACAAAGTTCTAATGATAATAATGCAGAGAGATTGAAACTGATTATTTCAAAGTCCATATAACATTAAATAAGGTTAAATACAGAATAAATATAAAAAGAGAGAGAGATAATATTATATACACAAGACAAATTGAGAGGCAATTAGCCTCTTACAGATACAGTAAAATCTCCCTTAAGCGGACACCCCGCTAGCAGACACCTCTCCACAAAGTACAATTTTCATTTGCAAAATTACCATTTTTATAATTTATCAACTCTCCGGTAAGAGGACATCTCTCTCTAAAGGACACTTTGGCTCTGCAATTAGGTATTGTCCTTTACAGGGAGGTTCTATTGTATTTACATATGATACAAGCACACCTAAACCTTTATCAATACTTTTTCTCTAATGTGGAAAATTCTTCAACCAAAGAACAATAACTATTGAGTTGTCATTGATTTCCTTCATTTGTGTGTATATGATAAGGGCACAATTTGTATAATGTTATTTAAATATCTCTTATAAATAAGTCCAATTTGGCAT
>CP092871.1:69556660-69675128 GCA_030710605.1 Cordylochernes scorpioides | reverse complement strand
TCAGTAAGACTTTAGCTTATGTCCTTCTGTCTCGTATGAAGAATTGACCAATCCGCCGCGAGCAGACTTCAGACTTCGTCTATTTAAGGCCTAATCCCCAGTGATAACAATTTTTTT
This sequence comes from Cordylochernes scorpioides, assembly GCA_030710605.1. Taxonomy (NCBI): domain Eukaryota; kingdom Metazoa; phylum Arthropoda; class Arachnida; order Pseudoscorpiones; family Chernetidae; genus Cordylochernes; species Cordylochernes scorpioides. Next base: position 69,675,011 of record CP092871.1, on the reverse strand, counting down.
TAAATACTTCATTTATTTTTTCTCTTTTCTGTCTGTCCACAAATTTTGTAATCAATTGATGCATCCAGAGCACATAGAAGTCTATAATTTTTTACACATCTCTCTTCATCGGCTCAGTTTTCTGATAACAATGAAATCAAACGGCCAATCTCCTATGAATTATGAATCTCAACCTGGCATAAATGAAAAATATCCCTAGAAATAAATCTGCTTGACACTACAGTAATCCCTCGTTAAGACGAACTCAACGGGAGAACGAAATACCCTTTTCGTCATTCGTTATAAACCAATTCGACGAATTGAATTCGTCTTAACGGGATTACTGTATTAATATCTTGGACAACCACAGTCATTGTAAATAAAACCAAAAAGACTTAAATCTCTGGTTGACAACATAAATGGTTAGAGATATATTTTCAAGGCCTACAGAACCTGGATTAATCACATAGTGAGTGAATGGTTTTTTAAGTAAATAATAATACTGAGTTGATATTGATGTGCATATTTAAATATTTTGGTGAGATTTCGTATAGATTTTAACTTTTGATTCTAAGTTTTGTGAATTCATGACTAAGATTAACTAAATAATTAATAAATTAAAATACATTTTTAAAAAGCTTCTATTTAAATGCACCAAAAATAAAATAAAATAGTTTATCTTCTTGTCATCAGCAATAAGATGTATCTGAGCGAAAATAAAAGCGGTGGGGGACGATCATATTTAGAGAAGAGTTAAAAATTTAATAAACACTTATAAAAATCGCTAATCAGTTATTGCATATTAAATCGCATTAGATTCAAAATTCATGTTGATCGTACCTCGCCGCGTTTATTTTCACCCTCATAACATCTAATTGCTCAATGACAGAAGATAAAATATTTTATTCTTTATTTTTAGGGCATTCAAATAAAAGCTTTTTTCAATGTATTTTTTATATATTGATTAGTAGCATAAGGTAACCAGGCTCCTGGAGTGCTAATAATTATTAAAAAGTTTATTATAGCTTTGTATTAGAATAATTAACTTTTTTTTTTTGGGGAAACATTTGAGTTGAATACTTTATTCAACTTTATTCAACTGTAAATACAAAGCGCGATGTCCCGCCAAGGACACTGGCGCCCAAAGGAAAGCAACACAAGAGAGAGAGAGAGAGGGAGAATCTATTAACATATGCTCAAGGCCTTTACCATATTCCAGATATTGATTTGAAACAAGCATACTATATACATTGGTAATTTAGTTTAAACACATCTCAAAATAAAGAAAAAGGAAAAAAAATCATATATACAGCACATAGTTAATTATACCTAACACATGAGATTATTTAAAAACTTTGATATATATTTACAAAATCTATTGAATACAATGTATGAATCCCTGCTGGCTATCAGTTCTCTTGGATCGGTACAGAGAATACCGTTATTGAGTCTGTAGTCTTGAAATGCTGGGCACTTAAGTAAAAGGTGAGTAGAATCTTGAATGCGGCATCCACAAAAACAGCCCGGATCCTCCGATGCATGGATTCTATCCAGAAAACTTCCGAAATTACCATGGTGGTTACAAATTGTGTGTTGTGGAAATTATGGCGAAAATAACTTGGAATACCCCGGTTGAAAAACTTGTAAATGTCTCGTTTGTATTATTCAGTAAGAGCAACATTCTTTCGTCTATATAGGTTTTAATTATAAAGGGAATATCGATGTTGTATTTTTGCTTGTCCTCGAACGATAAGTTATTTAAGTCATATTTCATATTTTTTGCTTCAATGTAATCTGCAATCAATGGAACCCTAGCCAAACTGTGAACACAGTTGTACGAAGTTGTCTTGTATGCTTGAATGCTCCATATTAATATCTGATATTGCATTGAGTTTAATTTTTGTATCGATTTTTTGTTTAAAAATTTTTACCATATTTCTGATCCATATGTTAAAGTTGATCTGAATAAAGATTTATACAATGTAATTCTTTTATGGGAGCTCAAACCCCATGATTTGCTGCACAGAGAGAATAGAAAATTTTTTATTCTTAGAGTTTTGCTCACTATTTCCTCTATATGAAAAGCAAAATTTAATTTGTTTTTTCTTCTATGATTTGCAATTGTTATTCCCAAAATTTTTATTTTTTGTACTGGTGAAATTAATCCACTCTTAAATTTAACTGGGATCTTCTCTTTATTATGCAAATATAAAATGTTTGTTTTTTTCGGAACTGATTTCTAACTTGTTCTTAATACACCACAATTCGATAGTATTTATTGCTTCCTCTATAACTGTTTTTAGTGATGTTAGATCTTTATTCCAGCATATGATCGAAATATCATCCGCATAACAAATCAACTCACTATTGGGCACCTGAAATTCAACAGCAAATCGTTCAACAAAATTGTCCATAGAAGTGGAGAAAGCGGACCGCCCTGAGGACACCCCTTAGTAATTGGCTTTGAAGTTGTTTAGATTGTCGAAACTGAATGAAATGGTCCTGGAATTTAAATATGATTGTAGAATTTTGATCAGTTTTTCCGGTAAATTGTCTGAATCTATTCTTTTGATGATCGCTGGCCACCAGGCATTATCAAAAGCCCCCGAGATATCTATTGTAACTAGTGCAGACAGTTCTTTTTGCTTATGCTCCATTAATACATCGATTACAGTATTCAAAGCAGTGATAATTGACTTTGACTTGATAAATCCGTGCTGCCTCGAGCTTAACAGATTGTTTTGAATATAAAATTCATATATTTTATTTTTGAGAATTTTTTCTAGAATCTTTGAAAAATTGGATAATAAAGATATCGGACGGTAGCTTTTAGCTGATTCATAATTGGTTTTGCCGGGTTTGGCTATTATTTTGAGTGCTGCTGTTTTCCATTTTTTGGGAAGTATCCTATTTGAATACATTTATTAAATATTGAGTGTAAAATCGGAAGAATTAGTTGAAAAGCATTCTTTATTAATTAATTAACTTTATTAACATCATGAAACGCGATATCCCAAACTCAGGGATATTTGCGCCAATACATTTCACTGCATTACAGCAATTCGGCTATATACAATCCTGTTCAATTCATTATTTTACATAAATTAACTAAAGAAAATTGTCCAAAGAGAAAAACAAACAACAAAGCCAAAACAAAACAGAGCAAGCATCGCAGTTCTTTTTTTTTTTCTAAGATTCCTTCTCTTTTTTCCAATTCAAGAGAAAGTTGTATATATATTTACAAAATTGATCAAAATTTTTATACTTTTCTTTTTTTGTCTACAAATCATCAAGCTGTCCAATACGACCAAATCTATTTTCCCTAAAATCCCGGAAAATTGGGCACTCCAGAAGTAGATGTCTCGCGTCTTGAATTTCACCTCCGCAGAAGCATCCTGGTTCCTTCACGGCGCCGATAGTTGCCAAAAATTTCCCAAAATTGCCATGATCTGTAATGAATTGGATATTATAAAAATTTGGACGGAAAAATCTTGGAATTCCTAATACGAAAAAGCTTCTGAAAATTTCATTAGTGTTCTCAAAAATTTCATTCATTTTTGCGTGTAAGAATGATTTGACTATACTTGGAGCATGGGGTTCGTAAGTAGTTAGATCTTCAATGGACATTTGAGCTAGATCAAATTTGATTATTCTGGATTCTATATAATCTGTTAGGAGTGGAATTTTTGCCAAGCTATGCACACAGTTTGATGAAGTGGTTTTGTATGCTCTAACTGCCCATAAAATGATCTGGTACTGCATGGAGTTCAGTTTTTGTTTACAACGATTGTTTAAATATTTGAACCAAATTTCAGAACCGTATGTAAGTACAGGCCTAATGATTGTTTTGAATAAAGTTAACCTCTTTTCAGTGTCTAAAACCCCACATATTGCCACTTAGTGAACATAATAAATTTTTCATACGTCCTGCCTTACACAGAATATCATTAACATGCGGTGTAAAGTTAACTTTGTTTTTCCATTTGTGATTAGAAAATTTCATTCCCAGAATTTTTACTTGCTTGACCGGCATTATTATATTGTTATTAACCTTAATAGGTATTTTTTGTCTGTTATGTAGGTATAGCATATTAGTCTTCTCTGTACTGATCGTTAATTTATTTCTATTACACCATTGGATCACATAATTTAAGGTGTATTCACTTGCGGTTTTTAGTCCTTCAATAGTCTTATTCCAGCAAATTATTGTAACGTCGTCTGCATAACATATAATATCTGCATTCATTGAATCAAAATTTATCAACAAATCATTTAGCAAAATATTCCATAGAAGTGGAGATAAAAGGTCCACCCTGTGGACATCCTTTAGTTAGTTTCTTATAAAAAGTTTCTGATTCGTATGTAAATTTCACCTCCCTTTCATTATTCAAATAAGATTTTATGATCCGTATTAAATCTGAAGGAACATCATCATTATCCATTCTTTTTATAATAGCAGGCCACCATGCATTGTCGAATGCACCCGCAATATCTATAGCTATCAAGGAAGTCAATTCTTTTTGTTTATGTTTCAATATAGTTTCTATAATTTTATCCATTCCAGTAATTGTTGATCTAGATTTCATAAAACCATGCTGCCTTGAGCTCATTAAATTATTCTCTAAATAATAGTTACTTAATTTATTTTTTATTATATTCTCAAATGTTTTAGATAGATTAGATGTCAATGATATAGGTCTATAACTCTTATTTATTTCATAATTCGTTTTGCCTGGTTTTGGAATTATTTTTAAGAATGATTTTTTCCATTCATCCGGATAATATCCCATTTCTATACATTTATTGAATAATTTATGCAGAATTGGGATTATTTTTATTTTAGCCTGTCTAATCATATTGTTACTAATGTAATCAGGGCCCGGTGCTTTTTTAATATTTGTTTTTAAAATTGTTTCCTCTATTTCCTTAGATTCGATATAAACACTACTTTTATTTTTATATTTAGGCGTATAATTTCTAATCAAAATATGATCATCTTTATCCAAACCTCCAATATCATCCTGAAATAGATCGTTCATTAAACTTTTTATTTTGTCGGTCTTTAAATGATCTGGTAAATTATCTATTAGTGGTAATCCTAAATTTCTATTTTTCGATCTCAATGACTTGAATATCCTATAAGCATTACCAAATGAGTTATTTGAATGACTTTCTTCTATAAAAATTCTCCAACTCGCTCTTTTTGCCTTTTTACTTTTATTTAAATATTTATTTCTCATTGATTTATAGGTCTTTTCAAGGACCTTTCCATGTCGGTAATACAAATTTCTAATATAGTGGAAATCGTTTTTCATTTTCTCCAGCTTCCCATCCCACCAGTATGTATTTGTTTTATGATTTCCGCTTCTTGTCTTGACATTTAGTGACAGATAAGCTGCCTCTTTAATTATTTGTGTGAGAGTCTTTACAATGTTGTCAATATCTTTGATGTTTGACGCGTGGTTTATCATGGTGATAATATTATCTACGTCTTGTATTGCTATTTTTTCGGTAAATGTTTTCCAATCAGCATCTTTTTCTATAAATTTCCATGTTGAGTTTTGAACTGTCCTTTGCCTGTTAAAATTGTGATAAATGTCAAAGGTTATTGCTACGTGATCTGAAATGTGCGTCAATATAGTCGTCTTCCAGTTTTGTACCAAACCTATTGATTTTTTGTTTGAAATCGTAAGATCTATAAAGCTAGAATTTCGGCAGGTGGGTATCTTAAGATTATGAATAAATAGGTTATGTTCATCTATGATGGAGTGGAATTTGAAACCATTGGAGTTTGTTGTCGGATCAAACCAGACTGGGTGTCTAGAATTAAAGTCACCACATAGTATAATAGGTTGTTGATTGTAGGTCTCCAGAAGCTCTTGGATAAATTTTCTATGAGTGTCATTAAATCTATGTGGATGTACAGGGTGATCCAAAAGTCCCGCACAACTTTAAAAATTAATAACTCCGCGAATATTTGCGCTAGAGCAATGCGGTAAACACCATTGTGTTCAGGATGCAATGGGATTTTTTATGGCAAATAATGAAAAATTCGAAATTGATTTTAGTTACAACTTTATTCGCTAGATGGCGCTGTACCAGAATCAGAGATTCAGCGGCCAAATTGTTTGATAAATGGAAAAATATAACTGAACGACACGTATTTTTCCTTTTTGAATACCAGGAAAGAAACCTAATAATATCAAATGATAAATTAATAAAACACCATTTCGCCAAAAGTTAGAAGAAATGGTTAACGATTTTTAAATACAATCTGAGATATGTAAAATAGGTATATGCAAATTAAAACATGCAGCAAAAAAAAAACTGATATTTTAGATGCGGTTTGCTGGAATCCTCTCAGCTATTTAAATTTCGAAAATAATAATTTTCTAATTTTTTAAATTCAACTCTCTCTCAGTATCGATTATATTTGTTTTAATTCATTTGAAAAATATTTATCTATCTCTGATTATTTATTTTACTCTGGAATGCCGTTTTTGTTTTTGTCGTGTCCAATAAAGAGCCTCAGATGTCTCCATGCATCTCTCTATCACAGCAGCAGCAGCATTGTCCACTATCTTGGGTGTGTAAAGCAGCTGCTCTGGGTCTATGCCAATTTTCTGCAAGGCTGCGGGCATGAGAATATGTGGGTAGGTGTTAGTTCCACACCAGGACAGTTGTTGCATGTTCTATATGTTCTTGTGCCATCTGGATGTATTGTCATCCTTTATAGTGTTTTTTTCTAAATCTTGTTATAGTTTTGTCATTTTTCTCTCGGAGTTTACGAGGTGTGTTCAAAGAGTATCGCGACTTTTGTGTTTTTTTCAAAAAATATTTATTTATTCATGAATACCTATTTTGTCCCCTTCAAAGTAATCCCCATGAGATATTATACACTTGTGCCAACGGTTTTTCCAATCTTCGAAGCACTTCAAAAAATCATTTTTAAAAATCTTTTTCAGCTGCTCTTTCAATGCCGTCTTTATCTCATCAAGCGTAGCGTAACGTCGTCCTTTCATGGGCCTCTTCAGTTTAGGGAACTAGAAAAAGTCACAGGGGGCCAGATCTGGGGAATACGGTGGCTGCGGCATCATTAGTGTGTGGTTTTGGCCAAAAAGTCGCGCACAAGCAATGATGTATGAGCAGGGGCGTTATCGTGGTGCAAAAGCCAATTTTTGTTTTTCCACAAATCCGGGCGCTTCTGGCGGATTGCTTCGCGCAAATTGCGCATAACTTGCAGGTAATATTCCTTATTGACCGTTCTACCCTGTGGCAAGAACTCATGATGCACCACGCCCCTGCAATCGAAGAAAACTGTCAGCAAAACTTTCACATTCGACCGAACTTGGCGCGCTTTTTTCGGTCTTGGTTCGTGCGTCAGCTTCCTTTGAGATGATTGAGCTTTGGTTTCCACGTCATAACCATAAACACACGCTTCGTCACCAGTTATGACCCTCTGGAGCAAATTTGGGTCGTCGCGGACAGAGTCCAACATCTCATTAGCAATGTTCATGCGATGCTGTTTTTGGTCGCAATTGAGCAATTTTGTTACGAATTTCGCGGCGACCCGTCTCATGCCCAAATCATTGATAAAAATCGAATGGCACGAGCCAATCGATATGTTTAGGCCCTCAGCAACTTCTCTAACGGTGATTCGACGATTGGCCAATATCATTTTCTCCACTTCATTATTTTTTTCGTCTGCTGTTGAAGTGCTCGGGCGTCCGGCACGTCTTCACATCTTCTCGGCCTTCTGAGAACATTATGTACCACCGATAAAAGTTGCTTCGGTCCAAGGTAGCTTCTCCGTATGCCACAGTCAACATTCAGAATGCATCCGCGCACTTAATTTCGTTTTTCACACAAAATTTGATACAGGTTCTTTGATCCATTTTTTTAATAGGTAAAAATCGAAGACGATCCAAAACACCTGCAAGCAAAGCAGCTGTCAACAATTAAGTGAACATTCAAAATGGCCGAGCTTGTCGGCATAAGTGAGAGACATGAGTACCAACATGTTTAATTATCTTGTATTTTGAAAAAGCATTAGCGTCAAATAATGACATTTGTTCTTTCCTTTGGCTCAACTTTCTGGCTTCCTGCAAATTCAACTGCGATTTCATTACCCCCGATCCAAACACTGGCAGGAATCCATTGTAGAATGCAGTTATTCTCCAATGATATCAGTTGAGTAAGTAACGAATGTATTTTTTGTGTGATTATAGTATTGCCCTTCTGAATTGCTTCTAGATCGGATATAAAGTCGTTGTATGGTATATTATAATTCCTTCTGCAGGGATGGTTAATTAAGGCATACATCAAGAGCTTTCCAGATAGCTGTCAGTTCACAAGTGAAGTTTGACGAAATCTTTCTTGCTCCTTCTTTGATTTTGATGTATGTTCCATCTTGCAGTATTATGTTAATTCCAGCCCCTCCATTACTTATGGTAAAGTCTGATGATCCGTCTGTATATGCTGTTAAATAATTTATCTGATCGCCTAAACCAATTGTATCAAGTCCTTTCTTTTAAAGTATGTTTTTTTTTTTTTAATTATTATTGCAGGGTTCATTCAGGTTAAGATTGCTGATTACATTTGATGGCAATGGGGTAGGAAATATCGGTTATTTTCGAATTTGAAATTCATTATGTTTCATTTTTATGCTCTTTCTAATGTTGTCGTACTGAAGTGTTGAAGATTTATTGAGCCTTTCTTTTTGTGTCCAGTTTAAATAGGTTCTATGGGATATGTGTTCGGTTTATTTAGTTTTTAAGCTATTGGTGAATTTTATGGTTTTTAATTGTCTTCTGCTTTCAAGTAGGTCTAGACCACATTCTCTCTGAATTTTCTAATTGTTGGTATTTGAAACAGAACCCGTGATTAACTTGGCCGCTTTTGCTTGAACACTGTCTAGTCTTCTTTTTAGTGATGAACTTGAGGGAGCCTAAACAGGTGTTGCATATTCCATTATTGGCCTTATTAAGGTGATATATGTTGTTCTGAGAATTTTGGGTTTTGCTCCCCAATTTGTTCTACATAGCCTTCTCAGAATGTTTAGGTTTCTGGTAGCTCTATTTAAGGAGCTAATTATGTGTTCTGTAAATCGCAATTTCCTCATCAAGTATCACACCTAGTTAATTTGGAGATCAAATTTTATTAATTATATGGTTGTTTATGCTTATTTTGGAGTTGAATTCATGCCTTTTTTTCTGTCCGTGAAGGAGACCTATAGGTTTGTGTTTATTGGGTTTATTGTCATTTTGAGTGTCATTACCCACTTCTCCAGTCCTATCATTGATGTGTTCAGTATTTTTCTGATATTTCTATACTGCTACTTGTGTGCCATATGGCTATATAATCTGCATAACAGGCAACTTTTGTGTCTTCAGTGAGGATGGATGTTGTTAAGGTTGTGTCGTAATTAGATGTACAACAACTCAAACTTGACCATGACTCTTTTTTTAGCTCTTATTCTTTTCGTTTGGCCAACAAAAAATGTCCAATATATATACACATATATTCTTACATAATGAGACTTTAAAGAATGCAAATAATCTTCATCTATTTACATACACAACACATCTCCCCTCTTAATAATACTCCAGTCGGTCTGGGGGTTTCCTGGGTCTCTGAGGTCTAGGACTGCGGACGGGCACTTGCACAGCGGCAGGCTCCGGTTTAGGAGTGCAAGAGGGCACGTGCACAGCAACAGGCCCTGGTGTAGGAGTGCAAGTGAGTACGTGCACAGAAGCAGTCTCCTCCTTTTTTCCTGATGTAACCTCTGGAACCTCCTCTTCACTTTATTTCTGACTTCCACCTACAGGCTTCTCTCCTGATGTTCGAGGAAGTATCAAATTTCTTGTCTCCACTTGTTTCTTTCTCACAGGTCGCAATTGATTGATATGCCTCTTATACACGACGCCCTCGCAACTTATAAGGTAGTAACGGTAGCTCAATAATTTCAAAATGGTACCTTTTTATCGTTTAGGTCCAGTTGCATAGTTACGGAAATAAACCTCGCAACCTGTAGTAAACTGCTCCTGCCTTCTTACGGCCTCGTGAAGTACCTCTCGCGGATTTCCCTTCTTGGTATTAAATTCGAGAATCTTGTTCTTAAACTTCTCTTCATTAGCAGTTCCACAGGGGAATTCCTTTATTACAGTTTGGGGGAATGCTCTATGAGCAAATATTAATCTTTGTAGATTCGTCTCTACATCATCCTTCCCATTATTCTTTCTCAAAATGTTTTTAAACTCTCTCACATATCTCTCAGCTAAACCATTTGTACTAGGACTATACGGACTGGTCTTAGTGTGCCGTATACCATTCATTTTGGTAAATAGCTCGAATTCCACGGAGACAAACTGTCTTCCGTTATCTGTAACCAAATATTAGGGCATTCCAAATCTGGAAAAAAATTCTCTAAGATGATTTATAATCGTTTTGCTGGTAATATCTTTGATGATAAAAATTTCTATCCACTTTGAGTATGCATCCACGAGAACCAAAAACATTCTTCCCATGAACGGACCCGCTAGATCAAGCTGAAGTCGATGCCACGGTTTTTCGGGCCAAGTCCATTCCGAGATGGTAGCCGGGGGCATGCTTGCCGATTCTTGGCATACTCTAGATTCTCTAGTTAACTCCTCGATGTTACTGTCTATGCCTGGCCACCAGAAAATACCGTCTGGCAATCATCTTCATTTTAACAATCTCCATGTGTATTTCATGCAAGTCATTTAAAATTAAAGATCTTAATTTTTGGGAATTACCACTCTTTCGCGCCATTGAAGACAATCAAACTCCAAACTTAATTCCTCATTGATCTTATAATGAGGAGCTAGTGGGTTTTCTCTCGGTACCCTTGTGAATTTCTAGTTGCCTTCTCTAACATTCCTTAATACTATAGACAGTATTTTACCTTGGGGCGTCTCATATGCCACCTCCATAAAAGAGAACGGTATCTCATTCAACTTCCTGAGAAGTACCTGGTCTTCATCAAGAGACTCCCTGACACTCGATTCTAAAGGAAGACGTGACAATGCATCAACATTGGAATTATCGCTAGTTTTTCGAAATTCCACAGTATAATTAAATGCAGCTAATTTTAAGGACCATCTTTTAAAATCTGGGCACATATGGGAATTGGTTTATGAGGTGAAAATATATGAATTAAGGGTCGGTTGTCTGTGACCAATACAAATTTTCGTCCCAGTAATTATTGTCTGAATTTCCCAACGCCAAAAGTTATGCTCAACGCTTTATTTTCTAGTTGATAGAAACGTTTTTTCCGCTTCAGTTAATGTTCTAGAAGCAAAAGCTATAGGGCATTCTTCCTTTCTATCATTTCTATGACTCAGAATTACGCCTAGTTCATAGTCCATTAATGATGATTTACATTTTTAAATAACAATAAATATTCTTTCGTCCAATTCCATCTACAATTTTTATTCAAAAGATGATAGAATAGCGCTAAAATGTTTGCTATATTCTTTATGAATCTATGATAATAAATTAAGAGTCCTATGAAAGATCTTAATTGCGAAACATTCTTTAGGTTCAGGCGCCTCTATCACTGCTTTTATTTTATTTTCTAAGGGATTCAGTCCATATTTATCCATTTTAAACCCTAAATATTCCACCGATTTCTTTTTAAATTTACATTTATATTGGTTTAACTTTAAACCTTTTTCTAGAAATTATCTAAACACTAGATCCAACTTTTGTTCATGATCTTCAAAGTCTTTTCCTGCAACCAAAATATTATCTATGTAGCAGGCCACACCTGGCAAATCAGCAGATAGACCTTCCATAATCATCTGAAATTTATTTGGTGCTACCGCTACGTCATATGGTAGTCTTTTATAAGAAAACAACCTCTTTGTTGTGTTTATATCAACAACAGCTTTGGCTTCTTCCGCTAAAATTACTTGTAAGTAAGCCTGTGATAGGTCTAGAGTCGAAAGTACGGTGCTTGTAGATAATTTTGAAGAGATCTCATCGATCGATGGAATGGGATACCTATCTAATTCTATTGCTTTATTAGCTGTACATCTAAAATCACCACATATACTTACACTACCATCCTTTTTTAATACTGGTACTATTGGAGCGGTCCAATATGCATGAACTATAGGTAATAAAATACAAGAATTCACTGAACGATCAATTTCATTCTCTACTTTGTTTTTTGGAGAGAAAGGTAAACTTCTGGCCTTACAAAACACAGGAGTCACATCCTTTTTTAAATTAAAATTTATTTTAACATCCTTTAGACAGCCCAAATCTTTGTTAAACAAATCTGCATATCTATCAATCAAACTATTTCTATTAGATTCAGTATTTAAATTTTCAATGCTAAACAATCTAGAATAATCAAGTTTTAACTGTTTAAGACATTCTCTTTCTAACAACATCACCTGGATTTTTCATTTACAACTATTAATCGTAAATATTGGTTGGCTTCTTTTACAAAAACATTTATTTGACCTATAATCTCTATTGATTTACCACAAAAGGACTTTAATCTTAAATTTGTTGGAAATAATTTTTTACCTTGCCAATAAATCTTATAAATATCTTTAGGTATTGACGTAACTAGACTTCCTGTATCTATTGTAAAGCACAAAGAATAATCATCTACTGTTAAATTTATTGTGGCATCAGTTTCGCCCTGTACAGAATATATAGAGTCCTCTTGTACAAATTTACATCCCCACATTTTTTTACTAGCTTTGCAGACCCTACTTAAATGACCCATTTTTTTACATTTTAAAACAAGTCTTTGTTCTATGAGGGCAAACAGAGGCCACGTGTGAATGTCTTTCACCACATCTATAACACATTATTTCTCCCCTTTGCCTGAAAGGCCTATGCTGCACCATACTATTATTGTACTCACCCTTTTTATCTTTTCCATTCACAGGGGATATCTTGGCCACTAATTTATCTTGTAATTCTCTTGTATTTATCTCCGCCAGTTCGAACGAGATCGCCACTGCAAAACTTTATCCAGGGTGACATCGTGGTTTTCTTGTAGTAGCTTCTTTTTCAGGCTTTCCAACTTGATTCCAGCCACTAAACGGTCTCGCATCATGGTTCCCAGCATATCGCCGAACTTACAATTTATTGCTAAACGTTTCAATTCTCAAAGATATTCCGAAATTGATTCTCCTTCCCGTTGAATTCTCTTTAAAAATCTGCATCGCTGTGGTATCACTTTCTTCTTTGGATTTAAATGCAGCTTAATTCTTTGAATGATAGTATCATAGGGTTGATCTTTCATTAGACCAGGAAGAAAATGTCGTTTCCCTGCTTCAAAGTTTCAGAATCTGGTAGCAAGGTAAAAATCAGCACTTTAATCTCCTCCTTCAGATGCCAAAAGAAAGCCTCAAATTTTTGTACAAAAAGATCGAAGGTATCCTCCACTGGGCTATAGCATCTCAAAGGTGCTATTATCTTTGAACTTGTCATGCTGATCTTTTCTACTCCTTTGTTTTCTTGATCCAGATAGTTTAAAAGATGTAGTTGTTATACTTGCATAGACGCCGTTTTCCTCAGCTTTTTACTGGCTCTGTAGATCGCGCATCCTCGTCGCCACTTTTGTTGTGTCGTAATTAGACGTACAACAGCTCAAACTTGACCATGACTCTTTATTTAGCTCTTATTCTTCCAGTTTGGCCAACAACAAATGTCCAATTTATATATACATATATTTTTACATAATGAGGATTTAAATAATACAAATAATATTCATCTATTTACATAAACAACAGTTAATATATAGTGAGAAGAGTAGAGTACTGAGCACAGATCCCTGAGGTACACCAGCCCATGTTCTTCGGTCCTTGGAAAATGTTCCATTGACCCGAACCTTTATCCTTCTTCCCCTTAAGAAGTCTGCAATCCAGATTAAGATTTTTCCTCTTACTCCGATGTTGTACAGCCTTTCAAATAATTTCTACACTCGATCAAAAGCTGAGGTCATATCCAGGAATACGGCCGTTGTCTTCTTTGGTGTTTTTCCTAGAAATCTATTATTGTTTGACATCAGTTGTACAGTGTCTGGATCTTTAGGCAGTTTGGCAGAAGTTTATTTTATTATTGTTAGTGAGCCAGACTATAAGCCTAGAGTGGATAATTCATTCTGTTATTTTACAAAGTATGCTGGTAAGAGCAATTGGCCGATAGTTCTTGCATTCCTTGGCATCTTTGTTTGGTTTCAGTATTGGCACTATAATTGATATCTTCCAATTCTTTGGTAGTTTACAATGATGAGTTTAGCTCATTCAGTGTGAAGTCTCTCGAGTAAATATCTTGTTGATGGTAATTTCTTGCTTGTTTAACTAACCTGTTTACATTATTTTTTAGAGTCCTGCCTTCCTTCGTATAGCTGAGTCTGGAAGTGCTTGAAAGATATTCAGCAATTATTTCAGCCATCTGTTTGTTCGTTCTCGCTATTCATATCGGTTAGAGTATTGGAGGATTATTGTTAGTTTTTATTGTTTTATAACACAAATTATATTCCAGTGATGGCTTTGCTTTTTTGGATCCATTTTTTTCGCAGAATTCTGCCCATTTTTCTTGTTTGAATATCCAAAATTTTTGTTCTATTTTGTGACTAATTTCAATGAGTTCCTTATGATTTCTTCTGTTTTATTTGTTTTAAGAAGTTCATTGATATTGTCTCTCTCTGCAATCATTGCCTCGATATTGTGGTCCTTCCAGTAAGGTATTCACAGGTGTTTACGTCTACCTCTAGGTATCGATACTTTTGCAGCTCTGGATATGTTCGAAGAGAATTTTTCCAATTTTTTGTCAATCTTTCTGTGATTTAATTCTTCGTTGCACAGTTCTTCAAGCTTTTCTGTGAATTTTTTCCAGTGTTCTTTTATTCTGTTGGAAATTCTCAATTTTGAATTTTAGCGTTGTTAAAATTGGTCTGTGGTCACTGATTGCACTTTTCAGAATTTTCCATTGTGTTGTGGGTGCGATGTTGTAATTTATCGCTGTGATGTCTATTGCGGATTCTGTGCCTGTGGACTTGGATAGATAGGTGTTCTTTTCGTTATTTAACGGTGTAAGGTCGAGGTCGGTTAGCATGTCCTCAACCTGCCGACGTTTGTTATCCTGGACAGGTGATCCCTAAGTTGGTCTTTCGGCGTTAAAATTACCAAGTATGATTGCGATATCCGAAGACGCTTCACTTAATGTCTCTATCAGGCCTGTTATTGAGTCCACTCTTGAGGCCTTTTTACTCAATACAGAAAGGCTGTCTCCTCTGTAACTTCGAGAGACGCCCTACAGTATCTTCTTGTACGATCACTCGTCACCAGCTATCTATATCCAAGGGGAGAGGAAGGCCCGGAAGAAAGTCCACGACGCGCACAATCTCTTAATTTCAGAACTACTACTTTATTAAAAAACACGGTCAATTTATACATTAAGAAAATTTACATAATAATTTATACAGCAAAGAAATCTACATAACAATTTGTACAACAAAGAGATTTACATACTTTTTATCCTAGTTTCAAGTTAAACATATTTGCATAAACAAAGACGACTACTTTAGTGGTCGTAACACCTGTATTGATGCTAGTATTATCGTGGTGATAAACATTTATGATTGGAATTGTTTCATCTGTAAGATAGATTTCTATTGCCTGAGCTTCTGTCGTGCTTTCTCTAGGCTTACTCTGATTATAGGCGATTTCCTTAATTTTGATTTCTAGAGTTTTAATCAAAACGGCAAGTCCTCCTCCGAATTTTCCCGGTCTGTCCTTTAGTAGTGTTGTATAATCTTTGATATTGAATCTCAGATTCTGATTCAATTTTGTCTCCTGAGGACAATTAATATGTACATTGTTGTCACAGAGAAGACAAGTCAGCTCTTTATTTTCCTCTGGGTACTATTTATATTGAGTTGTAGTAGATTGAATTGTGTGTGTGTCCTCGTAGTAGATTTCTCATCATGAGCTCGAGCTGCAGCTCCTGACGCGGCGGTTACCCCGGACGCGGTAGCATTACTGGAGATATCAGTTTTGTTCTTCATTTGAAATTGGGTGTCGTTGCAACGTTAGTCCTCTTGGAAACGAACCAGAATTTGGTCAAATATTCCAAGGGTCCAGGGGGGACCGCAAGGAGGTGTGGTCGGACTTCTCCCCTTCCCCCTGGAATGCCGTCACTGCAGGATAAAGCACTCTTGGTGAATTTTTAATTGTGATTCAGAATCTGCCAATGAAGCTTTACGAGCGTTTCGTTCCTTTAAAGATATTCGAAGCGGTAAAGGACCAATGAGTTGCTACTCTCTAAAGCGATTGATTAAAAGTTTTGAGTAAACTGGATCTCTGGAAGCAAAACCTCGGGGTGGAAGACCATCGACATGCAAGTAAGTGGCTGTTACGGTTTTGCAGAATTCTGTAGCTATTGAAACGTTATCCACGTATGGAGAAGTAAGTGCTAGACAAGTTTCTCGACAAATGGGGATTTCGTATGGAACAGTTTGGAGAGAACACACATTTAGAAATTTTCTACAAAAATACCCTAACAAAATTAAAAGTTTTCACGAGTTGAAAGTCAGCGATTTTGAGAAGCGTCAAGAAATCGCTGCATGGGTTTTCCGGCAAATTGATATTGATGAAAACTGGCTGTCAAATGTTCTAAGAACAGATGATGCTCACTTTTATCTAAAGGAAGAATTTAACATTCAAAACTGCCTCATTTTGGCAACATAAAACCCTAGGAATTTTACAGAAATACCACTTCATCAGCACAGAGTTACAGTTTTGTGTGGGTTCACTTATTCTTTTATTATTGGGCCATTTTTCTTTGAAATAATCAACGGGAGAACTTTTAAAACCGTTTTTGTAACTGGTGAACGTTATGTTCAACTTTTGAGAGAAAAGGGTATTCCCATATTGCTAGAAAGACAATCACTAAGCGAAATAACATTCATGCAAGACGGAGGACCTTCTCATATCGCCCGCTGTGTCAAATATTTTCTGTAGTATACGTTAGTTGAAGATAGTGTGATAAGTAGCCACTTTATACACCAGTGGCCACCATGATCACCAGACTTGTCGCCTTGCGATTTTTGGCTATGAAGATATATTAAATTTCGCGTTTATCGATGCCGACCTACCACATTTGTCATGTTGAAGGCTTCTATCAGATGGCACGTTTTAGCAATTTCAACATAAATATAATATAATGCTGTTCCTTCTGTCATCTATCGTCTGCAGGCGGTGTTTGAGAATGAAGGGCGCCACATTGAGCAAGGATTGTGACCTAATATAAGAGAGAAAGCAGTTACCTCATGTGTTATATTTTGCAGCTCTTTGTTTTGGGTTATAGGAATAATAAATGCTGTCCTCACATCTTGACTCTTTTTTTTTTCTGTGAACAGTAATTTTTTTGTTTGTAATTTGCCCACATCTTATATTATGTCGTGCAGGCCAAAGTGTTATAACTTCTCGAATAACACTGGTATACACAATTTTACACCTTATGTTTAGTTTATCGCTTTTCGCTCATTAGAAGAAATAGCATAAAGAATATTCTTTGTATCCCCCCCCCAACTTTAGAAATTTTGTGCAAAAAATAATACAAAATGAATTTACTACCACGTTTTTCACCGCAAAAGGTCGATTTAAAAATGATTTTTTTGAGGGGATACATTTTCAAAATTATGTACAGTATAATAAACAATGATAACATTTGACAAACCCATAGGATATTTGGAATATTTTACGACAAATATATTTTGTCACTCCCCTCTATATTTCATTTTTGGATCATGACAAATATCCAGTTAAATAGTCAAGTGTCGCCAATTAGTCAAGAAACTATACATTCCTTATAGCACGAAATCCTATTAGTAGTGCCATAATAATTTTTGGTACTATATTAACATTTCAAAAATCGTATATTGATATCAGTAGTTATTTTCAAACATTCAATCTATTTCACAAAACTCCATCTAAAATATAAATATTTTTTGCTACATGTTTTAATTTGCATATACCTATTTTACATATCTCAGATTGTATTTAAAAATCGTCAACCAATTCTTCTAACTTTTGGCGAAATGGTGTATTATTAATTTATCATTTGATATTATTAGGGTTCTTTCCTGGTATTCAAAAAGGAAAAATAGGTGTCGTTTAGTTATATTTTTCAATTTATCAAACAATTTGGCCGCTGAATCTCTGATTCTGGTAGAGCGCCATCTAGCGAATAAAGTTGTAACTAAAATCAATTTCGAATTTTTCATTATTTGTCATAAAAAATCCCATTGCATCCTGAACACAATGGTGTTTACCGCATTGCTCTAGCGCAAATATTCGCGAAGTTATTAATTTTTAAAGTTGTGCGGGACTTTTGGATCACCCTGTATATAAAAGTTTGCGATAATAGTATTTGATTTTGCTGAATTTAAAGAAGTGGTTGTACAAAAGGAGTTTGTGAATTTATTGATTTTATTAAATTTTAAACTCTTATTCATAAAGATCGTTGCAGTATAAATTTGTTCATCTGTCGTTGAATGCACTATTTGAGATTCCAAATCGAAAATTACATCTCTATCAATCAGATAAGGTTCCTGTATTAGGATGATATCTGGTGGGTTGTCTTTTATAGAAGCTTGAAGCTCATTCAGTGCCAAGATACTTTTTCTTACATTTTGTTGTAAACATTTAATTCCTTTTCCCTGCATGATATTCAAACTAAATAAACAAAAATCTTAGCTGCGAAATTTGCCTAATTGTCGGTTGGATCATATCTCGTTCGTTGGATAATTCTGTCTATCTGTATTTTGTATAGAGGACAGTCCGAGGAATTAGCTCTATGATTCGGCGAGTTTCTAAATTTAGGATGTTTTAGACAGTTATAACAATTGCAAATTTTTGAACAGTCATGAATTCCTTGCGCGCCGCATAATTTGCATATCTCGACGTTAGTACAATCGGCCAATTTATGGTTGGGATTAAATTGAAGGCATTTCTGAC
Organism: Cordylochernes scorpioides; assembly: GCA_030710605.1. Lineage (NCBI taxonomy): Eukaryota > Metazoa > Arthropoda > Arachnida > Pseudoscorpiones > Chernetidae > Cordylochernes > Cordylochernes scorpioides. The sequence goes on along the minus strand of CP092871.1, from coordinate 69,656,022 downwards.
ATTGTTTTACCAGAATCTTATCTTCCACAAAACAGCGTTCAAAGTCAGTATATAATTTATTATTCATATTTTTAAGGATTCGGTAAACCTTTGGAGAAACCCTAAGAACTATGTTGTGGTGGGGCTTATTCGATTTCATGCTAAACAAAACATGGATATCATTTTCCATTTCGTTCAATTCAGGGTTCATACTGCAGATTGTTTTAGTAAAATTAGCGGTTTCTGTAAGTTTATTAACATTTTTGACTATTACTGTAGGATCTCTTGGTTTGGGGATAAAAATTTTGCTGATATTTGCGAGTTCCTCTGCCCTGCCTAACTCATCATTTAGAGATTCCATGTCTGATTCTGTAGGGGTCTTTATTATTACAGATTTCCTAGCATTTATAATTTTGTTAATCTTTTTTTTTTTTCCTTCGTCCCTAAGCTTTTTAACTTTGCCTGATATAGTTTGATACATTTTTGTATTATCTTCCACATTTATAGGAGTTGCCACTATTGTGAACTCCTTATGTAAATTTTGTTTTTTTTTTATGTAATCTTGTGATGTTTCTGTACGAGCTACTTGAGCATATGTTGGAGTTGTTTTGACTAATTCATCTTGGATCCCTTTCAGTTTTTGGTCCATAACATCTGTAATTGTTGTTTTCATTAGTTCCAATATATCTTGGTTATTTATTTCTTTTAAAGTTGAAATACCATCCTTGGTTTGCCTAACCATAGTTGACAAAAATGTAATATCATTTTTAGTTAGATTTTTTTTATTTTGTTGAACCTTTTTGTCAAAATAGTTATATATTTCATCCAACTTATCATTTAATGTTTGAATAATTATTTCCATATTCTATTTTTGCATATTTGTGCGAAAACAACAATTGAAAAGGCTTTCAAAAATGACTAAACTCTTAAACAGCGATTGCCAATTAAAAAAAGGTTATAATATTTTTAATTAAACAATTTATAAAACTTTTATAAATTATACAATAAGTAAAATGAATATTTAAAACAATATTTACCGGAACTAGCGGAGCCTAGCGACGCACGTCCGGTCAGTTTCGCCTCCTGGCGGCCATATTATATTATTACTAATATTGTCTGGACCAGGATCTTTATTTACATTAATTTTGTCGATTAGCTCTTCTATTTCTTTCTTATGAATATTACATGAGTTGGAGTTTGTAAAATTCGGTGTATAGTTCCTTATTGATGTATGGTGAGCAGTATCCGATATAGTTGTATCATCAGGAATTAGTTCATTAATCAGATCTTTTATTAGAGATTCTTTAGAATCTACTGGTGCCTGTTCAATTATTGGTAATCCCTTTTGTTGATTAGAGGAACTCAGTTTTTTTAAGGTTCTATAGGCGTTTCCAAACGGATTATTAGATCCATTTTCTTCTATAAAATCTCGCCAACTATTCCTCTTAGCTTTTCTTATACTATTTTTATATTTATTTCTGACAGACTTATATTCATTAACACTAATTGCTTTATGATGAAAGTATAGATTTCTCACATAATGAAAATACTTTTTCTTTTGTTCTAATTCTTTGTTCCACCACTTGATCCCGGTATCGAAAGTGAAGTTGGAAGATTTCACCTCCAGCGATTGATATGCAGCTTCCAGAATTATATCCGTTAGCCTGTCAACTACCATGTCAATATCAGTTTCTTTTTCGACCTTTTTTATATCGTTTTCCAATCTTCTTACTTCCTGTTTAGAAATTGTATTTGAAAACAGTGACCAATCTGCTTTCTTTTCGCTAAATTTCCATGTAGATTTTTGTTGATTGTTTGTAATATCTAAGTTAACATTGATATCAAATGAAACTGTCACATGGTCGGAAATATTGGTTAATTCAAAAGTTTGCCAATTGTTCACCAGTTTCAATGAATGTCTATTTGAAATGGTGAGATCTATTATGCTTTTATTACGACAGGTAGGAGTTTTGTTATTGTGAATAAATAGATAATATTCATTAATAATAGGTTGCATTTTATATCCGTTAGAGTTTGTAATTCTATCGAACCAAACCGGGTGACGGGAATTGAAATCCCCACAGAGGACTAGGGGAGTACTCTCGAAGGTAGCTATCAAATTCTTTAAAAAGTTCAAATGTTCGTCCTCGCATTTGTTTGGAGGAATATAAAAGTTTGCTATTATCGTCCTAGATTTAGGTGTATTTATAGAGATTGATGTACAAAACTGATTTGTGAAACCCTCCAACTTCCTATATTTTATATTTTTATTAAATATAACCGTTGCAGTATAAGTGTTTTCTGTTGAGGAACAATGTACTATGTGCTAGTCCATATCGAACACGACCTTTCTATTTAAAACATATGGCTCTTGAAGAAGGAGAATATCTGGAGGATTGTCTCTAATTGAGCTTCTGAGTTCGGTAGTTGCAATTATACTTTTCCTTAAATTCTGTTGTATACAATTAAATTTTCCTATTGTTAAACTTTTTGCTTCTTTCATAATGGACATTTATGCAAAACGCTTATGAAAATTTCATATGAGATTATTTCTGTTCTATTCTACCTCCAAATCATAAAAATATTGGGTTCTATCTATAATTCTATCTACTTGTATTTTGTAAAGTGGACAGGACAGTCCGTCCCATTAACCCTGTGATTTGTTTGTTTATTTCTGTAAATTGGGTGTTTAGAACAGTTGTGACAGCTCAGTACATTCGAACAGGAATGGGTTCCATGGACCCCACAGATATTACAGATTTTCTCATTTGTGCAGTCTTTTAGCTTATGGTTTGGATTGTATTGATAGCATTTTTGACATTGTTTTACTAAGATCTTATCTTGAATATGGCAACGTTCTAAATCAGTGTATAGAGTATTGTTATTTTTCTTAATTATTTGATATGCTTTTGGTGAAAGCCTTAAAACTATGTTTTGTGTTGCAGTATTTGATTTCATTACAAACAGCATCCTTATTTCGTCCTCCATTCCCCTTAATTCTGGATTCATGTTGCAGATTGTCTTAACAAATGTTGTTGTGTCCGTTATTTTAGAAACATTTTTGACCACAACCGTTGGATCTCTTTTCCCAGGAATATAAATCTTACTTATTGCCTTTAACTCATCCGATTTTCCCAATTCCTCCTGAAGAGCATTCAATTCTACCCGCGATGGCGATTTTATCACTACTGCGTTCCGTGTATTGAAAATTTTATTAATTTTATTATTCCCGCCGTCTTCCCTTATTTTCTTTATGGTTCTAGAAATAGCTTGAGAAACATCAGATATGGATTCATTGTTGGCTGGAGCTGCAATTAGCGTAAATTCCAAGTTTTGAGTTTGTTGATGTTTGACAATTAATTGTTGTACATTTTCTTGTTTTGTTACTTGTGCAAATGTGGGTCTGTGTACCGAAATTTCTCTCAATATTTTTTCAACCTTATTTTCCATTGCTGAGTTGACAGCTTCCGTTATTATTCCTATTGTAGAGTCTTTATTCATATCAGAAAGAGAAGAGACTCCTTCCTTTGCCTGAGTAATCATTGTTGATAAAAAGGATATGTCATTTTTAGTTACGTTTTTTTGATTGCCTAAATATTTATTATTAAAGTATTGAAATATTTCATCCAATTTTGAATTTATAGATTTTATAACTGAATCCATTTTGTTATCTTAATTTCTATTTTACAAGTTACCAGAGAAATACAATCCAAACAGTTAGCAAATATGCAAATTTTTTCGAAGAATTTTGATTTCCAATTTCTCAGCCGAATCTTTTGGCAATCACACTGACAATAGCAATTAGATGTGAATCGGTGATTACGGTAAGAAAGATAAGATAGGAAAAAGTTATCATAATAGAATTAAAATTAAAAATTGATACTTAGCTGCAGAGCGAGGCGACCGTGCGTCCATCCAATTTGGCCTCCTAGCGGCTTATTTGAGTTGAATACAGAGATGATAAGATTGAGAAATAAAATTATTAAACTATAATTTCAACTAAAAGAAACTTCTACTGTCTTTACTACAATAAAAAAAATATATTAGCTGAGCTTGACAGCCTCCCAGCGGTTTCGCCAAATGAGCCAAACCTTGTAAAATTTTCCAATGTAGTAAGGAGAGTAGATGATTATTTTATTTGAAAACTAAAATTTCGTGTTTAATAGGTTTATTCCTTATAAATAATTTGTGCGGTATTGCCTTATAATCAATTTATGTCAATCTTGCCTTATGTTCATTGTTAGTGAAGATCGTTAGTTCAATGCAAATGTTTACATATAAATCTACTGTCTTAGAAGCTTATGTTCATAGTTAGTTTAAATACCATAACTATGATTCCCCCAACCTAAGTTATTATATATTACTTCTCCAACCCTACAGTATCATTTATGAGTTCACCACTGATCAGCCAAGCTTTCTCAATATTTTGATCGCAATAAGGAAAGTAGAAAGTTTATTTTATTTTTTGAAAAAGAAAATTCGTGCTTAATATTTTTATTTCTCGTGTATATATATAATAATCGGGGACTTTTGGGTGATGGTTTGATTTGGTTGGTTGTTTGTTGTAAGTAGTAGTAGTAAGACCCTGTGGACTTACTTGGTGGTTGATGTGGGCGTAGTCGTTTTGGCTGAAATGGTAAAGTTTTCTCACAGGGGAAAATAACGAGACAGGACACAGGATTGGATTGAGAAATAGGCCAGCGATCAAGGGAGAGAGGGGTTAGACTATTGACGTATTTGACTAATGTCTAGACTGTTCACATATTGAAGATCGGACTTATCTGGGTGCTGAGAAAGTGATGGCGAGCTCCAACTGTTCCTTGGCCGGTCCAGCTCTTACTCCTTGCAATGGTGTCGAGCTCCTAACTGATTAACTTGAGTCCGAGATTTAACTCGTTAACTCTCCAATGCTCTCATTGGATGACTCTCGTCTCGTGGAGGTCTCTGATTGGATCTTAGCTAGTCCTGCTGGACTGATTGGATCTTAGCTAGTCCTTTGTATTTGTCTTGTTTTAACATGCTCCCGGAAGAAGAAGGTTTTTGAACTCAGTTTTATTAGTTCCTGGGTAATAACTTTTGCTTCCTGGATAATGAAAACCTGTTAATGATTGTTTCTTCTCTGATGGCTTTTCTCCAGATTCGCTAGGCCTAACCTTTATTAAAATCTTTAGATCATACATTGCATATATATTGTGGTGGGGTTACATCTAGTTATATACAAGTTATTGCAGATGCGCCCCCTACATGTGAAGAATTCAAGAAGGGGTAGCCTGAGGTGAATTCTGTAAGGGAAAAATAATTTTGTGGGAAAATTAATTATGGTTACTGAGAGGCTATATATATATATTGCGTATGATATTGTTTTTTACAGCACAATACAACAATGTTGGCAAGTTTCTCTAGAGTGGAATGTCGAGGTGACGAATCCACTCCAGGGCCTCCTCTGTGCACCGGTGGATATCCCCAAGTGTTCCCTGGAAGAATATATATACAAGCATTGGTGGTGACATAAGAGATAAAAGAGAATGGTGTTGGTGAGATATTGGTTGAGTATAAGTAAGAGAAATCAAAATAATAATTAATTATAAGAAATCAAAATGAATGTGATGGTACATTGTTGAGGAAAAAAAAGAAAAAGGCGCCTAAATAATATTCTACTCGAATGGGGAAAATAAAATCGAGGGAATTTTTCTATTAGGGCTTTTGAGAAATCAAAAATAAAATAAGTTGTGAGAAATCAAAGTGAATGCGCTTTGTAGCATTGTTGAGTGAAAAAAAAAAGAATAAGGTGCCTAAACAATCCAGCTCGAGATGGGGAAACTAAAATAGAGGGAATTTTTCTATTAGGGCTTTTGAGAAATCAAAAATAAAATTTTGTTGTGAGAAATCAACAACAAAAAAAGCCTTTATTTAGGGTCACTGACCCTATACAGGATTCACCAGAGGTATGCATAAGAACAAAGCAGTGAGATAAAGGAAATAACGATATATACAGAAGAAAAAGAAAGAAAGAAAGAAAAGAAAAAAAACAAGAAAGAGAAAGAGGGAAGCAAGAAAACAACACAAAATAATAGTATTAAGAAAGTGAGGAATGAGTATCACTTGGCATTCTTCTGAGATATGGACTTGTGGAAACCATAAAACGCCGTAGCAATATACTTATTCTGGGTCATATTGTCAATTATTGATGGAAGTGAAGCACCGAGTTGCCCAGTTTTGAGCATAAGGGTTCTTCTTTCTTCTTTCAGAGCAGAACAATCAAAAATATAGTGAGTGATTTCATTTTTTATTTTTGAATTACAGAAGGTACAAATCGGGTCCTCACCGCAGAGCATCTTGGTGTGGTTTTCTCTAAAAAAACTTGAAAGTATTCTAACTTGTGCGAGTAGTCTTACAACCGGGAAAGGAAAATCCCCTAAAAGGTATCCCTCCGCCATGAAAGATATGTGAATGTCTTTGTAGTGAGAGTATAGCTTAGATTTATCCATTCTTGTAAGGTCGCTTTGTATAGATTGGTCTGCCGCTGTTTTTAAGAGCCCTGTAATCGCGCTCCTCAGCGTTTCAGGATCATCACAGGAAACAAGTGCAGAATTTCCATTATTGTTAAGCAGATTGGTGAGCTTTTTAATGAAACCGATGGGTGTGCCCGATGCATTAGACAGTTCCCGTATTCTATTAAAACATATACGCGGCAATCTGTCACTGCTCATATTCAACACCCGCAGCCAATACTTCAGGGTTAATCTTAAGGCTGTTACACTCAATGAGATACGACCGGTTTCTAATCTGATTATGTAGCCTGGAGTGTATCTGGGCAGATTCAGGAACCTACGGATAAATATGTCTTGTATACTGTCCAGTAAGTCTTTATGCTCTGTTGCCCACAATGGAGCGGCATACATCAGGACAGCTCTCACTATTGTATCAAAGAGTTTGGTTGATAAATTTATTGACTTTGCTTTTGATTTTATTAATATTGGGTGTGTGGCGTTAATTGCTGTAAGTGCTTTTCCTTTAAAGTAATTTGCCGGGTGAGTAGTTGTTATTGTTGGTGTCAGAGGGAATCCCAAGTATGTATATCTTGAAGTTATTGTTATGGGTTTATCATTCCAGAACCATCTATCCTGTTGTGAGAAATCAAAGTGAATGCGCTTTGTAGCATTGTTGAGTGAAAAAAAAAAGAAAAAGGTGCCTAAATAATATTCTACTCGAGATGGGGAAAACAAAAATCGAGGGAATTTTTCTATTAGGGCTTTTGAGAAATCAAAAATAAAATAAGTTGTGAGAAATCAAAGTGAATGCGCTTTGTAGCATTGTTGAGTAAAAAAAAAAAGAATAAGGTGCCTAAATAATATTCTACTCGAGATGGGGAAAACAAAAATCGAGGGAATTTTTCTATTAGGGCTTTTGAGAAATCAAAAATAAAAATAAAATAAAAATATAGCAAATTAAAAGAGAACCAATGAGTTTTCGTTGAGAAAAATTTGTTTAGTGGTTGAGAAAGTAATTGCTTATGAACAAAATAAAAATATTGTTATATAAATGGTAAATATTTGATTAAGATAAATGGTAAGTTTGATTAAGAATTTTGATTTTAAAAATAAGAAAAAATGTAAATGAATGAGATAAGGAAAATGTAGAGAGAGCGATTCGCAAACTCTCTTTGTGATGAAAGTTACATGCCAAAATCTATGTCACGCGGCGCAATCAGCTCTTTTTATTTGCCTCGTAGATTTTTTGTCTTTCATATGTGACTCATGGGTAGAAACATGATCTTTCCCAAAAGTACGTTTATATTCTGTATACAGGAGACATGGGAATCTAATTAACCTTAAGTGTGTATGGTGTGTCTTTGTGGTTATTGTCTTCCAGATCTCAAGGCTGAGTGTATTATGTTAATATGTCCCGAGCCTTAATGCGTTCTAGGGATTTTTATGCAATTCCCTAGGGCACTTAAGATATGCTCGCCCGATATCCACCGCCCTTTCGGAAGAAACGTAAGCTCGAAAGCTTTGCTACCTAATTTTTCCTATCCTTGAAGACCAACGCCGTTTTTATACGTCATAAGCTATTAAGCCTAGCGGACCAACCCCGTTTTTATACGTCGCGGCACTTTAAAAATCAATAGAAAATCATAGAACGCAGTACGTCAAGAAATCTCTTCGGCAAATCATCGGCCTATCATGAATAGTTACAAAAATGCTCACTGGATGTCAGGACGATACTGTTGGCAGGCAAAAAAATGAGTCATCTGTTGCTCAATCTCATTGGCTAGCTTGCTGACAAACTGATAACAGGCAAGTTTATTTTTGTTATCTCTAATCTCTTTTCGCTCGTTTTTTTCTAAGTTATTTTGCCTCTAATTTCATAACGTTATTGAAATGAATCCTTTGGATCAACCTAGCACTTCAAAAGGTTTGGGATCAGAAGTTCATTTAGATGAAGACATTCAAGATATTCTTGAATATCTTTACGATTCTGGCTCAGAAATTGATGATGAAGTGAAGGATCCTGATTACGAAAATTCAGCCTCCGATGAATTAGAATTTGAGGAGGAAGAAAGGGAAGAAATTCCTGCTAAACGGCCGCGATTAGAAGTAGCTCCAGTTCGCATGCTGACGACATGTCGGGACACGTCCACTGCCGCCGCTGGCTCCAATGTTGCCGCCGGCACCTGGAGGAAAGATGATCCCTCGCCCCCAACTCCTCCCCCTTTCACCGCCCGCCCTGGACTAAATTTAGTGGGGGATGTTTCCTCACCATTTGATGCGTTCAGTCTCTTCTTTACAGAGAATATTTTCAAAAGCATCAAAGAGAAAACAAACCGATATGCCAGGAGTATTATTGATCGGGAGTCCAAGAAGGGTCCTCTCAAGCCTCATGGCATGCTGGCTAAGTGGAAGGCTGTGTCAGTGGCACAGATAAAGCTCTTTTTCTGTGTCATCATACACATGTCTTTGGTGAAGAAGCCTGGGATGAAAGACTACTGGTCTACTCACGGATTCCTGAAGAATGCCTTTTGCCAGTCCATAAATATGCCAAGGACACTATTTATGAGAATTTTGTCAATGCTACATTTGAATGACAATTCAAAATACATTGAATATGGAAAACCAGGGCATGACAGACTCTTCAAAATAAGACCAGTTTTGGAATCCCTCATATATTCTTTTGGGAATGCCTACACTCCTCAGCAAAATCTCACTATTGATGAGGCGATGTGTCCATTCAGAGGACGTGTGGGTTTTCGAGTGTATATAAAAGGAAAACCTCATAAATATGGCATCAAGATATTCCAGATTTGTGAAGCTGTATCTGGATACGCTTACAATCTTGATATCTACACTGGCAAGGATCCTGAGCAGCCAGAGCACAACTCCATTCCGAACCTCGTGGACAGGCTGGCAAAGAGGTTTTATGGACAAGGCTATCATATCTATTTTGATAGGTGGTTTTCCTCTCCTGAGTTATTTGATAAACTTTGGGAAAAAAAGACCCTAGCTGTTGGCACAGTTATGCCTTCCAGGAAAACGATGCCAAAAACCGAATTTTCCCAAAAACTAAAGAGAGGAGAGATTATAAAGATGAGAAGAAAGCATCTTTTAGCCATCAAATGGAAAGATGTTAGAGATGTTTTCATGCTCTCCACTTTCCATGAAGGTAAAATGATGCCAGTCAAGCCCAAAACCCCAACCAGAGAAGAGTTGTTCAAGCCTGATGCTGTCATCGATTACAACAAGGGGAAGGTAGGAGTGGACCGGAGCGATCAGATGATGGCATATTATTCTTTTAGCAGGAAAACATTGAAATGGTGGAAAAAAATATTCTTCCATCTTTTTTCACTTTGTTTTGTAAATGGCAACATCATTTACAATAAAGCAAATCCTGATAAAAAAAATAAGTCTGAAGGACTTCTATCTGGCTGTCGGTGGGGAGTTGCTCAATCAGGCAAGCATTGAACACTCTGAAAAAGAAACAACTTCGAAAACTGATGTTGCCAGGCTACTTGGGAAGCACTACTGCTATAAAATAGCCCCAGAAAGTGGAAAAGCAGTGCAAAGAAGGTGCAAAGTTTGTGCAGATAGTGCAAAGCACAAGACTGGGAAGGCAGCCCGGAAGGACACCAGATTTGAGTGCAAACAATGCAAGATTCCACTTTGCGTTGGAGAGTGCTTCGAAAAGTACCATGCAGAAATGAAGTACTGGGAATAATAATGTATATAAATGTAAAAATTTTAATAATTTCCTCTGATTATTTTTTTTACAAACAGTGGCGTTTTTTTTTTTGGCAGTTTGCATTTTTTAGTTCTTTTTTTATTTTTTTATTTTGAAAAAGTGCCAATAAACATATATTTTTTTTATTGCATTTTTGTGTTTTATAGACATATTTTGATACAAGAATCAAATTTCACTGTTCAAGGTAATATATTTTTATAAATATGATTTTTTTTTAAAATCAAGTTTTATCCTGGTTCACAGGGCTATTTGGGTTGTGAAACCAATGTTCCTCAAAGTGTTAAGTGGTAATGTTCGTGCTTTTGTTCGTATTTAACCTTGAGATCTGCATGTTGTGTATTGGTCGTGAGTGTTGTGTACTTTTTTTTATGTGTTGCCATGTGATATTGTTTAAAAATGTTAGTAAAAGAATCGAATTTGGTTGGCAATTCATTGGGAAGTTGTTTGGAAATGTATTAAGTTTTTTGTGAGAAATGTAAAAATGAATTTTATATGTTGTTAAAAGCCTAAAGTCTGTTGTATCTGTGGTTGTAGATACGTGCCTAGTGTGGGTAAATGTAAAAGTTTTTTGGAAGTTTTTGGAAGAAGAAAAATAAAAATAGAGATGGTGAAATTCATTGGGATGTTGTTTGGAAATGTTATAAGTATAATGATATTAATATAATTAAATTGTGTTTTTGTAAGAATCGAGATGTAAGCTCGTTGTGAATGTGGATCCAGTTTGGTGACCAAAAAAAAATGGTGGACGTGGAGGGGGGAACACGGTGACCTAGTTTTTATTGCCGGACGTGCGGGGCCTTCGGGGGTTCTAAATCTGTCTTCCTCCCCTTTAGTAATTGAAACTTCCTGCCTTCTAATTGATCCGGGTGATGTCACGCCCGCTGGACCTTCTTAATTAATTGTTCCCTGGAAGTTTTCTTCTATTATTTCCCATATAAGAGATAGAAATTCAAAGATTGCATTGCCTATATGGAAGATGGCTTTTAGGACGGAACTTCCTATATGGAAGATGGTTTTTAGGACATCCAATAAAAGTGCGACAAATGTATAGACGGAACTTCCTATATGGAAGTTGGCCTCCTGTAGCTGGTAAAGCCATTGGGGTTGTAGGGTATATATTCCAATGTAAACTATTATTGTAAATGGAGCGAGTTTATAGGGCATAATTAGAAGACAGATACAACATATTAAGTGAAATATGGGATATTGGCGCATTTTCTCCCATGTCTTCTCCACGAATTGGGTTTTTTTATTATCGTGTTGTACTTCTATTGATTGTCGCGAACTTGAAATTGGATGTATTTGCGGATGGGCGATGTCGCGTTCTTTGTTACTATGGGTAAGTTGTAAAAATTGGTTTTTGGTAAAAATGGTAGGATCTAAATGATTGTCAGGTTCGCTGTTCACCAGTTTGGTTGTCAATGGTTCTGTTGAAGAAATGTCGGGTGTAGGGGTTTTAAGTGGAAACGTGTAATCGTTCCTCTGTCGTAGGTGGTGTATTTTTGTTATTGTTGGTATTGTGTGTGTGGTATTTTTTGTGTACGGATTTAGTTTGTTTATGTGGACTGTATCGGTGTCTCTTTGGAGAGGTTGGTTGGATTCATCGATATGTTTTATTAATTGGCAGGTTGGACAGGTTTTTACCTGTTGTGCAATGTCTTGTGTCATGTTCTGCCAATAATATTGAGCAGAGATGAGTCTCGTCATCTTTGAGATGTTTGGATGGTTGTTTTGTGTGTGTACTGTTTGTAGTAGTTTGTGAGTGAGTGCTTTTGGAATTATAATTTTAGTTACACCTTTTCGGGAAACGGTATGCAGTCCATTGTGATCAATGGTCAAGCTAGAATTTCCCGATGGGGAAGGCTGATGGCTCTTAATGAGGGAGGCGTCTAAGAAACCACAGAACGGGTTACAAGTTATGACGTCCATTTCATATTGTTGTACTCCATTTATGCAACGAACCTCATATTCGTATCTCGATAGCCTTAATCTCCATCGAAATATTCTGTTTGACGGGTTTTTGATCTTTTTCAGCCACTGCAATGCGTGATGGTCAGAAAATATAGTAAATTTTCTGTCCATCAAACAGACGCGGAACTTATCCACACTCTCAACGATTGCTAAGCACTCTAGTTCAGATATGGAATAGTTCCGTTCGTGTGAACGCAGGGAGCGACTGAAATTTTGGACTGTGTAGGTCTTCCCATCAGGGTGGACCTGTTTGAGGACGCCTGCGATGCCGAGTGTTGAGGCGTTACAGTACACCTGGCAAGGCAGACCTTCTTTGTAAAGGTGTAAAATGGGGTGTGTTGTAAGGCTTTCTTTCAGGCTAGTGAACGCTTTCTGGCATTCGTCATCCCAGACCCACATGACATCCCCTTTTAGAAGGTTGACAAGTGGTGTCCGCAAGCGGGCGTAGTCCGGAATGAACTTTTTATAAGCGTTCACAGCGCTTAAGAAATATCGCAATGTTTTGCGATTGTGTGGTTGTTGGGTGGCGTGAATTGTTTCTATGTTTCATGTAGATGGTGTGGTTGTATTGGCAGTGATTGTGCATGTATCTGCGTGGTGTTGTTGTCGCCTTTTGGTGCGAGTGTCGCGCTTGTTGCGATGTTTGCGCGTGTGACTGTTGTGTGACGACGTGTGGTCACGTGTGTGCTTTGTGTGTGAGTTGTCCTGTTGAATGGACACTGTCTGGGTATTGTTGTTGTGAGTGTCGCGCTTGTTGCGATGTACACGTGCGTGACGGTTGTGTGGTGACGTGTGGTCACGCGTGTACTTAGTGTGAGAGTTGTCCTGTTGGAGGGACACATTTTGTGCATTGTCGTTGTGAGTTGGAGCCGTTGTGGCCTTGTGCATTGAGGGCATAAATAAAGGCAATTGGCCTTAGTGAACAAATTGTGTTGTGCGTGCGCGTGACTAGATTGACATGTTGGTGATTGGGTTTTGACCAATGGATGCGCGCATTGGGTGCCATGTGCGGAAGGTTTGTGTGCATGGTGAGTCCTTTGTGATACCGCTTGGCATTCCCAATACGTGCATTCATTGGGTACATGGTTGAAGTGGTAGGTAGGGGTAGACAATGGAGCGTCAAGTTGGAACATAGTGCCTTGTTTAAAGTCTATTGTTATTTTAAAATTTCGGAGGGTATTTATGCCGAGAATTCCAAATGGTAGAGGTGCTTCCACCACATGGAAATTCTCTTTTTTAGTTAATTTACCTATTGTTAGGGTGAGGACTATTTTACCTATTGTTGGTACAAGATCGTTTATGGCCTGTAGGTCTATAGACTGTTTTTTAAATTTTAATTTAGGGAGGTTAGTTTTTAAAATTTTATAGAAATTATGGGGCACTATGTTCAAACTTGCGCCTGTGTCAATTAGAAAAGATGGTGACAGTTCAGGGGTTAGGGACAGTTTCATTGTCAACTGGCTGACGAAAAAGGGTTGATGGTGATGCCTTCCTACCTGATTGGCGAAAGGGTGGAGCGTCTTGGGCGTGCTGTGGAGTTGGGGCTGTTTGCACTGCCCGTGCGCTCGCGTGTTGAGTTTGTTTGAATGGTGCAGTCCACATACTTGTTTTTCCTTGGTCGTTGGCGTATGGGTCCGGCTTGGTGGGTGATGGCTCCTCGGGGTGGCGCGTCAGGTAGCCCGGCAACATGGCGGCGGTGGTTCCGCCCATGTCCCGGTCGGTTGCTCGGAGGAGTCGGTGGGTGGCGTATGTCACGTCGGCGGGGACCCGATTCGTCTCCGCGCGTCGGGTCAACTTTATTTACGTGAGGGCAGCGGTAAACTGGAGTAAAACCTCCGCTAGGGTGCGTCGTGCAATCTCCTTTCTCTCCCTTTCCACGCCGCCGCTCTGTTTCGCTACTTGGTCTCGTTCGTTTTCCATTATATCCTGTCGACTCGCTATAATAATCGGGGACTTTTGGGTGATGGTTTGATTTGGTTGGTTGTTTGTTGTAAGTAGTAGTAGTAAGACCCTGTCGACTTACTTGGTTGTTGATGTGGGCGCAGTCGTTTTGGCTGAAATGGTAAAGTTTTCTCACAGGGGAAAATAACGAGACAGGACACAGGATTGGATTGAGAAATAGGCCAGCGATCAAGGGAGAGAGGGGTTAGACTATTGACGTATTTGACTAATGTCTAGACTGTTCACATATTGAAGATCGGACTTATCTGGGTGCTGAGAAAGTGATGGCGAGCTCCAACTGTTCCTTGGCCGGTCCAGCTCTTACTCCTTGCAATGGTGTCGAGCTCCTAACTGATTAACTTGAGTCCGAGATTTAACTCGTTAACTCTCCAATGCTCTCATTGGATGACTCTCGTCTCGTGGCGGTCTCTGATTGGATCTTAGCTAGTCCTTTGTCTTTGTCTTGTTTTAACATGCTCCCGGAAGAAGAAGGTTTTTGAACTCAGTTTTATTTGTTCCTGGGTAATAACTTTTGCTTCCTGGATAATGAAAACCTGCTAATGATTGTTTCTTCTCTGATGGCTTTCTCCCAGATTCGCGCTAGGCTTAACCTTTATTAAAATCTTTAGATCATACATTGCATATATATTGTGGTGGGGTTACATCTAGTTATATACAAATTATGACATATATATATACTAGCGGATGTACCCGGGCGGGTTTTACCCGAGTAAAGGTTTGTCTAACGAACATTTGTTAAAACAATTCTATATAAACTTATAAAAAAATAATAGATATATTTTGGTAATTTGAAACTCGTAAATTTGAATCTCTCGATAAAGTGAACATTTTTTCGAGGTCCCTTGAAAAATACTCAATAAGTTGAATAAAATCAATATCAATTGGTTCCCTCGGTAATTGGAAGTTAAAGGAATAGTATCTTGCCTTGGAATTGTATCATTATTCTTGTCTCAAATATATTGCCATGTCATCTTGAATTTTGTCTTTCCTAATTTTCTACATTACAAAATCATCGTTTTATCTTGTGAACAATTTTTCCGGTCCCTTGAAAAATACTCGATAAGTTGAATAAAATCAATATTAATTGGTTCCCTCAGTAATTGGAAGTTAAAGGAATAGTATCTTTGCCTTGGAATTGTATCATTATTCTTGTCTCAAATAAATTGCCGTGTCATCCTGAATTTTGTCTTTCCTAATTTTCTACATTACAAAATCATCATTTTATATATTCTCCCAATATATATGTTGTAGATAAATGATAAAACTAACTTTGACTTGTGCGCAATTAATAGGTAGAAAATCTTACTTTTGATAAATAATCTTTAAGATAATAAACTTAGTGATAATAAAACTTATAGATAAAAAAACTTGTTATCATCGTCGCAATGGGGGCGCTGCTTTGGAGTTAAATCTACAAATCTGCAAATAACTCTAAGGATATTCAAGATATTCAAGAAATTATTTTTCAAAAACCTTCCCAGTACTATACTAAATAACTTCCCAAAGTTTCATGGCGTTCCAATGAGTGGTTTGGTCAGGCATAAAGGACAGACATACACACACATGCATTCATATATGATATGAATATATATATTCATGACGCGTTAATGTTTTATAATTAAATGATAGATTAAAGTAACAACTTATGCATACCTCTGGTGAATCCTGTATAGGGTCAGTGACCCTAAATAAAGGCTTTTTGTTGTTGTTGTTTGTTGATTAAAGTAACAATTGTATTTTTTGCACATTTACATCTCTTTATGATTTCACATATTTTTATAAAAACATATACATACCTTAAAATAAACCTTTTAAACTTTAAAAATATTTTTACGTTGAAATGTAGAAAAGTAAAATACAACTTTATAAGATATAGTTTTATTTATTGAGTTTTTTTTTTTTTTAACAAAGTGTGTGACACTGTTTTTATATTATCACTTTTAATATATTTGACCATAGGAGAAAATATTGAAATAAACAAATGTGCCTTCTCGGCGTGATTTGACCTTTCTTTCGATAAAGAAAAAGTTTGAAACAAAAACCCTAAGAAATTATAATATCAGAATGCTGAACATTATTTCCCGGCTGAAAAGTGCATCGATTTCTGAACTCTTAAGGGGAAATAAACGTGTAATTGTTGTACCAATAATAACAATGTCGATCATTTATGCAGACTATACCAATTCTCAAGAATATAAAAAGAAGAAAGCCCTTGAGAATTTGAATAACAACTACATCAACAAATAAGTTGCCTTGGAATATAAAGCATGTGAAAAATAATTCCAGTTTCGTATCAATTTGCAACCAATTCTGTAATTAAAATTTTTTTTTTTTTTAGGAAAATGGTAATTTCCTCATTATATAGTCAACTTGTATATCAATAACATATTTGAAAATATTTTTGTATATATAAATTTGGCTATCTAAACATGTGCCAAACAAGGTAAATATTACCATTAAAAAATGGTATATATGCATGCTCTGTAAATACATTAAGGCTTACTACCCTAGTCTATTTTTAAATATTTGGGGTTTATATAAAATGTAGAAATAATTTGTAAAAATTTTATGCTATGCTTATATCACATAACCTACCCAATGGTGATGAATAACACTTGCTTTTGATAAGGCACAATTTGGATTATTCTATATACAGTTATGAGCGTCATGCGTGGCCTCTGTCATGGTTTGCTTTTTTGGAATGGCGCCCTCCTATTGGTCGGCTACGATCACGCCACCTATTGTGTTGGAACGGGTCGCTCCTTAAATAAATGCATATATTAGTTAATAACCAAATGGAATCCTCTCTTTCTTTTTCCCAGTAAGAGACGCCTACGGAAGCCAACAGTACATAGACAGATAAAGCACATAGGCTATAGTTATTAACTAAAATATGCATTTATTTAAGGCGCCAATTTATAATTGTAACAAATAGTATTTGAATCAAAACATTCAATCGGGTAAAACACGGGCGTTGCCCGGGTCATTCGGCTAGTAGATTATAAACACAAGGTAATAAGACCAAATAAATAGTGGGTGACATTTTGGTAACAGCGTTGTTACCATCTTCAGACAAAAGTACTGAATGAGAAATTTTACAGCATGTAGATATGCTTTTAATTATATGTAAAAAAAGTGCGTTTTTTTCCACTTTTAATTCTAAGAATAATATTCTGTGTTTCTCAGAAAACTATCTTCTTCATATCTGCTATCTTGTTTACACACTTGATAACGTAATTATTTAAAACATGCTGTGGTAAAATTTCTCATTCAATACTTTTTTGTCTGAAGATGGTAACAACACTTTTACCGAAATGTCACACACTTATATATTTGGATTTGGCTTTATTACCTTGTACTTGCTTTTGATAGTATTTTGAATGGAATCTTGTTTTAAAAAAAAAAATCTTGTAATTTATCTAATAAGAGTTGCTTTTTTATATGTTTGTGGGATGGTTGCGTGTGTGTTGGTGTGGCTTGTGGAAAGGCCGCTGATAAAATTATAATTATTTTTATAAAATAAATTAATAATTTATTTGAAGCCCCAAAATATAGAGAGGAAAGAAGTAACGGCCGCTGGAAGCAAGCCTTAGTTGTTCGAATGACGCGCGTGGCCAGAGTCCCGGATGTTGCCCGCGCAGGCGTAGTGAGGTGTTCTCCCAGCTCGCGGTTGCCGAGGCTGCCACACTACTGCCCGTATGTGTAGTGAAGCTTTGTCCCAGTTTGCGCTCGCTGAGGCAAAGTGTGGTTGCCACATGTTCATAAACATATCATTATTGTCTTACATGATTAGATAAACACATGGTAACTAAAAAAATAAAGTGTGAACTGTGTGTTCTTTGTACTTTTAAAAGTTTTGTCTGTCTACAAATCACTTTATATTGTCACATATAAAACTGAGGGAAGTCTGTATCTCCACTCAATTATATCAGGATATCAAGCCTGTAGAGCTTTTTGATGGGGTTTTGACAACCATCATATGAATAGGTGAAGTAGAATGCCCTTGTCATTAAGACTGGGAGTACTACTCAGTGGCAGGCCACTGACTTAGCTCCAATATGAAATGGCTGCCTCTGACATGAGGAACCGACGCCATGTGCAGCCGCTCCTAACATGGATTACAAACGCTGCTCATCCTGTATCAGGAGCTCTTACAGGGTACTATCAGCTGGGCCCAGGTTTGTTAGCGAGCTTATTACTGCTCCTCTTCCTTTGTCATCTGGGATTGGGACAGGTGGAGTTAAGACAATTGTATATAAAGATGACATGGCAGTTTATTTTGATCAAAGTAATTACATATTTACCTTAAAGTTTAGTAAAATATGTAAATTTTTGATTAAAAAATTTTGCTACATAGTTTCTTCCATAAGTGATTTATGATCCAAAGGTTGTAATTTTGTATTTACAAATGTGGATCTTTTGTTGTATATTTCATAAAATAAAATAAGACCTAATCCAAATAATTTATTAGTGTGTGACGTTTCGGCAACAACATTGTCACCATCATGATGGTGACAATGTTGTTGCCGAAACGTCACACACTAATAAATTATTTGGATTAGGTCTTATTTTCTTTTATTATAATCTATAATCCAAATTGTGCTTTATCATTGTATATTTCAGTTAAGTTTTCCTCTAACATCATGAAAATTTTCCATAATGGATTTATGTTTTGTTTTTTTTTTGCGGACTGAAGGGTAGCTTTATTGTCATAGCATCTATACTGTCTTCTTGGAGGAAGTCTTGACACACTGTAGAATCCTGGAGTCAGTTGCATAAAATTTATTCCACAGCAATCTTGGTCTTGAGGTGTCGTTTGCTATCTTCAGTTTGTCTTGCCTATCCTACCTAGCATCTGCACCAAAATGTCACGTAGAAAATTTTTTATCAAAAAAAAATTACAACTTATTTGCATGAAAGATGCTGAGTAACAGAATATGTAAATTAATAATTTAATGGTTAATTTTTTAAATATTCATATACAAAATTTTCCCAAGTTACTTAGAAACCCAAAATTTTGCACATTTTCTAAATCCCGATGACAATGTTAAGTAGGAATGTTACCACATGCTCTCTATTAGCAACATTTCTGATTGGCTGCCAAAATAATGTGCTGTGGTTAGCTAAGATTAAGTTGTGAGCACCAGTAAGTCTGCTACCAACCAGATTGAGTCAAGGAGGTTTGGCGACCTCGCAATAGGCGGATATAAAGTTATAGAAATTATTAAAAGAGCTTAAAATAGTAGTATTATTAGCATGCAAGTAGAAATATGTAAAAGAGAACTAAATCGGTGTAGTAAATATATATAACTCCACCTTTGCCTGTCCCAAGTCCGGATGAAAAAGGAGAGGGATCAATAAGTAACAAGCTCACTATAAAATCTGGACTCAGCAGGCCCGGCTGATAGTACCCTGTAAGGGCTCCTGATACAGGATGAGCAGCATCTGTACTCCATGTTAGGAGCAGCTGTACATGGTGTCTGTTCCTCATGTCGGAGGCGGCCATTTCTTTTGGAGCTAAGTCGGCCTGCCACTGAGTAGTGCTCCCAGTCTTAACGACAAAGGCAGACACATTGTACTTCACCCAGTAAATATGTATTGATTTTCAAAATATTTCCATTAAAATGCAGCATTGAAAAAGAGATAAAAATTTCAGCTATTGCCATTAAACAATTTGATACATTTTTCTAAAAATAAAAGTAGCAAGTTCTCAACATGAATTTCAAATAAAATGTAAATTAATGTGAAACAACTGGGTATTTTGTTTAACAATTTTTTTTTTTTTTACATGATAATAAAAGAAAATAAGACCTAATCCAAATAATTTATTAGTGTGTGATGTTTCGGCAACAACATTGTCACCATCATCAGACATTCATTCTTTTGTCTGATGATGGTGACAATGTTGTCGCCGATACATCACACACTAATAAATTATTTGGATTAGGTCTAATTTTCTTTTATTAAAATCTATAATCCAAATTGTGCCTTATCATTTTTACATCATAAGTATAGTGGTAGCTATGAAATTATTTTCTCTCTTTTTTTTAATGAATTTTTATGGAGATCTGAAGATTTGACCAAAATTAAACCTAACTTAAATTCCTGATCAAACTCAATAAACACTAACAATAATAACTTGGATTGACCAAATCTCTCTAGATGTCCCATTTTTCAATAAAAAATTTCCTCAAATGGTTATTTTTTAATATTATTTCTCTAAAAATAATAATATTTTATTTAATTAGAAGCAAATTAGGTTTTGAGAAATTTGGTTTAAATTTATTTTGTTAAAAATTAAGATAAAATGTGTTTGCAATGAATCCATTATGAGAAAAAAATAATTGGTAAAAACCTTTCATTAGTCAAATTTAACTATTAAAAAAATATACAGTAGAACCTGCCTGTTAAGGACACCTAATTGCAGAGCTAAACTGTCCTTTAGGAAGAGGTGTCCTCTTACCGGAGAGTTGCTAAATAGTAAAAATGGTAGAGAGGTGTCCTCTAGCGCGTGTGTCCTCTCATGGCGGTTCTACTGTATAATTAAAAAAAATACCTTTTATATGAAATGTGTTACACAATAACCATAATATATGGTATGAAAAAGGCATCTCCTTATCATGCAACTGAAAGTTGCTGATGGCTTGCGCAATTATTCATTATTCAGAAGATGCCTTTTTCATAATTTATGCACCTTATCCCAGTACAATATCACATTTGTACTATTTTTTCAAATAATATATAGGTTGGCTGTTTTTTTCTAAATCTCATAAACACAAGGTAATCAGACCAAATATATAAATAGTGTGTGACGTTTCGGTAACAGCGTTGTTACCAAAACGTCACACACTATTTACAGTAAAACCCCGCTATAACGAACCCTGGATATAACGAACCTTCCCTTATAACGAACCCACGCCGATTCCCAATTCCATTCCATTGAAAATACCATCGTTATAACGAACTTTGCGATTTTTAGAATAACGAACTACCCCTATAACGAACCTATTTCGGGTCCCAAAATGATAAAATCTATTAAAAATACTATGCTTATAACGAACTTAGAATTGTAATTAAAAAAAAAAATTAAAAAACAAAATTTTGAGCATGTTTAAAGCTCGCGGGTCGCGATTTCAAAACAATAAATTTAGCGGCATTGTTTGTTTGATTTTTGCACTTTATTTTTGCTGTATGTTGTATAAATTTTTACACATTATACTTTTTATTAATTAGAATATCTTTGCATCCATTAAATTTGAAATATAAAAATTGCAAATGGCTTCCAAAATGAAGAAAACAAAGGCATTTTAAAAACAAAAGCATTATTTCATAAAAAAAAAGGCCATTTTCAGAACTTTACAAAGTGAAACAACATAGGCAAAATGTTAAGAACATATTAAAATAAGAGAATATAACTTTTCTATTATAAAAGATAAAATATAAAGTTATTAAAAATTGTTACAAAGAGGAATCAACTTCAACTTTTGCCGCGATCGCGATCGTACGTTTTAGGGCTAAAAAAAAAGTCCAAATAAACGGTCCCGTGATGAAACAAAAATTATTTTTATGCCATTAACTATGGTGATTTTAAAGTAAGCAATGTTTTGCATGGCAGGTTAAAAAAAAAAAAAAAAAAAACGAAATCTAGACCTAGAAGAATATGGGGAAACATGAAATGGAAGAAAAACACTAACTTTATTTGAAGAATGCTTGGAAACAACAAGGTATTAGAGCCATTTTTTCAAGTAAAAATTGTATTATATAATATGTGATAATGATGTTTTAAAATCATTTCATATCTTTGAATATATATTTAATAATACTTTGCCTAGGATTTGTCTTGATTTTTAACTTAGACATAGAGGTACATGTATATTAATCATAAGAAGAACCTATTATCTAATGATTTCTATTATTATTCAGTATTAATATAAGGAAATTAGTCAATTTAGGGAATTAAAATAAAGTGACCACTATTAAGAGGCAGCCTCTTCTTGTGTGTATGGCTGTTTTTTAATTATACAGTCAAAAATTTTTGAAAAGTAAAAAAAAAAAGCCAAACCGTGGCTATAGTGAACCAAAAGCTCTGTCCCATTGGGGTTCACTATAGAGGGGTTTTACTGTATTTGTATTTGGTCTTATTACCTTGTGTTTATAGTCTATAATCCAAATTGTGCCTTATCATAAATCTCATAAAGTTGGAGCATATTGCATCTGTACAAAGTACAATAAGTTCATTATGTTTATGTAAGAGTAAAAACCTGCTAAAACAAACCTAGGATATAGTGAACCTTCCCTTATAACAAACCTTTAATGCAAGACTTTGAGAATTAATCCCATAGTATTATCACTAATTCATATACAGTAAAACCTCCATGAGAGGACACTCCGGCTAGAGGACACCTCTCTACAAAGGACAGTTTTCATTGTCAAAATTACCATTTTTACTATTTAACAACTCTCCAGTAAGGACATTTCTCTATAGAGGACACTTTTGCTCTGCAATTAGGTGTTGTCCTTTACTGTATATAGACAAATTGCATTCATTATGAGTTGTGGTAAAAGTTATTACTGATGCCTGAAAAGAAAATGGATAGGTTACTTTCTCATAAAAATTTATATGCATGAAGCCCTAAAAATTTTTAATATTAATTTTATATGTACAGTAAAAACCCTACTAAAATGAACCTGGGATATAGCCAACCTTCCCTTATAATGAACCTAAAATAATCCCCATTTTCATTTTATAATACAGGGAGCTATGGCTATAACAAACCATGGAGGTTGGTGGAAGGATGGTCTAAACCATTGGTTTTCAACCACTACAACCCAGGTTTGATTCCCGCATTGGGCACTTTTTTCTGATTAAAAAAAAAATGCTCCAATGTTCCCGATTCTTGCAAAAGTCCAACCCCACAAGCGAGTGCAAGTAACCAAACTGGGCTCTGGCACATTTGTAAGTGCAAAGTCAAACTGCTTTTCACATGTGGTGCACTTACAGTAAAAGCAGTCGCCTACTTCTACCCGCCATGATTATCATAGCATGTACCACGTGTACTAGGGATAAGCAAAAAAAAAACTGTCCATGATGTTTCAGTAACAGCATTGTTACCATAATGTCCCACACAGTTTAATGATTTGGTGTTGCTGCCTTACATTTCTAATCTATAATTCAAATTGTACCTTATCATAAGATTTTACCTTGAACAACAGTCAGTCATTGGAACTTCAGGAAATAAACTGGAAGAATGTTGATGTGTCTTCAGAGTAATAAATTGTACAGCCTCCCCCCATAGTTTACCCTTATGAAATATAAGGCTGAGGGAGAAGTGGTATCAACAGCCACAACCCAGGATTGAATCCCATATTGGGCACCTTTTCCTAAAAAAATGTGCTTCAATGGCCCTCAATTCTTGCAAAAGTCAAACTGCCTTCTACATGTATAGACTTGTGGTGCACTAACAGTAAAAGAGGTTGCTTACTACCCACCATGATTATCATGGCATACTTAGAATATGTACAACATACCAACCACTTTTATAAAAGGAGACTGGCCTTCCCAGAAGTCCAAACCCTCCTCTACGTGGCAGGCGGGAGAAGCAGCACAAGTAAGGGACTGCCCTGTAGGGCGAAGTACAGTGTTGTGAGCCGTGAACAGGGAACTCTGAAATGTGACTGACTAACGGGGCAATGGCACCCCCCATTCCATTCCATGGAGACACCACAGGAGGCTGGCATTCATATGTGCACAAATAAGACATCTCTCCCTTTTAATAAATGATCAAAAATGCATTTATTCAATCTCTGTCTGGAATATTCAAATTTAGATCATAGAGTAAGGACCAAAGCTATGGTATACTTAAGGTAACAAGACCACATCCAAATTGTATCATCATGCTATACTGGTTGTTGGTGTATTTGGAAAAAATCTGGTGTTGTGACTTTTTCAATGATCATAATTTGCACACCCTGCATACTGCTACAGCTGTTATACTTGTCAGTACGTGGATAGACACAACAGTCTATGTGGATAGAAATTTAGAGAGATTTCTGGTGAATGTATTTTAAGGGATTATAAGTTTTGAAGACATTAGGCAGAATTGACCAAATACCATTACCAACAAAAAAATACAGTCGAACCTCTTTAATTCAACACCCCAAGGGATCAGAGCTTTCGGTTGAATTAAAGGAAGTGTTGAATTAAGGTTAGATGATTAGCTAATCATCTAACTCAGGAAAATAAAATTTTAAAAAAATTGCTTTGTAATATAAATTAATGGTATTAATTGAAACCATTGTATGCATACTTTTTTTGTATTTATTTTTTTATTTTGATGATTAACTTTTAGTATCAGGGACAAAATGGCAATAATACATATTTTTGAAATATAAATAATTACAAATAAAATTTATTCTAATTGAAGAATATAGCAGTTGAAAGGAAATAAATATGGAAAATAAAAAGAAAATTTAAAAATAATATTTTAAAATAATCATGAAAATCTTTTTTAAAAATTCCTTTATAGATGTCTGCTTTTTCACTGAAATCCTATTCAAAATGTATTCCAGATGGTCTATTTAAAAAAAAAACATGCATGTCTTTCTTCCTCTGGAATGTGTTTTAAATAACAAAGAGCTTTTATTGTATTAAAGGCATCCACTGCTGCTGCAGGTGTTATTGATTTTGTGTTTAAATATTTTATAATAACATGGAAATGGAATATTGAAATAAAATGTTATCATAATAATTGTGGCTACATTTTATGAAGGTTTATTTATTTAAAAAGAAATTATTTGTAAATATTTTAAAATAACTAAAATATTTCAATGCTGAAAATTAAAAAGAAAATAATATTAATAATTAGCGCACAAAGCCTAAATTCCCGTGTAAAAAAAATAATAATAATAACACTTGCGACATTGCGCAATGGCACTGCAAAGTGAAACTTAAACTAACAGAAACCAAAAGTGCGCAGGCGCGATCCTATCGGCGCCCGCCGATGCCGATCGTCGCCGCCGTAATACCGTTTAGCGGTAAAGTTTTATGTAAAAAAACATTCAACTGTCGAAATTCTAATTTTTAAATGGTCGAACTATCAGAACTGTCGTATTATCGATACTGTCGAATTACGGTTTGTTATTTGATAGGCCGGAGGTCGGGACATCAGAATATGGTCGAATTAAGGTAGAGTGTCGAATTAACGAGGTTATATTGATTATATATAGACTATATATATATATATATAGTTAAGCCTGTCTATAGCGCCCCCTCTTAGGACCCACCAAAATAGAGTGCTATAGACAGGTCACTTTTAATGTAAAATATTTACATTTTAATGTTTAAAATTGGGCGCTTATAGAGAGGAAGCCGCTATTTAGAGGAGGCGCTATAGACAGGTTTAACTGTATATATATATATATAGACAATACAACAACAACAAAATGGCCTTTCAGTTTTATAGATAGACAATATTATAAATATGCTCAGTAACAAAATATTCAAATAAATAATGTTTTTATGAAAAAGGCATCTCCTTATCATGCAATTCATTGCAAAACTTATCGTTGCACAATAAGGAGATGCCTTTTTCATAATTTATGTACCTTATCCCAGTACAATATCAAATTTTTGCTATTTTTTTCACAAATAAGGTTTTGTTTTTTATAAAATATTATGTTCCACAATATAATTGATTGATTTGTTCTTTTTTGATGATATTAATTTCCATATTTCTTTTAAGTCTTATCAATAATTGGGTGTAAAAGTTCTTATATATAAGAGCTTTGACACCATTTTAGCCAAAAAAAAAAATTAGAGAGTATACAAATTTTTGGTAACAATGCAGTTACGTCGCACACTATTTATGTAGTTATTTGGATTTGGTCTTATTAATTTGTGCTTCTAATCTATAATCTAAATTCTATATCATCATAGAATTAGAGCTCTTATACGAATATATAGAAATTTTATACTAATTAGCGATAGAGTTAAAAAGAAGTATGGAAATAATACCATCCAGAGAAAGAACTAAATCAATGAAGATTTTCCCTTCAAACTGATTGATATGAGAATAATTACTTTGATTCAAAATCTTAAATGCAAAAACCAGGAAACCAAATACATCACATCACCATTTATAAACCAAAAGTTTGCAAGAAATTCTACCAATATATTTAAAAGTATTAAAAACAAATTGAGCATATCCTGACCACTAACATGAGTGTTTTTTTTTTTTTTTAATTGCAGAGCGCCATCTAGTGGAACAGAAATCAACTAAACATTGAATCAACCTGTTCCCTGATATTTGGCCAACCCAATTTCTTGATAAATCAAGAAAAGCCAACCACGAATGCATTTTGGGCTGTTGGCACTCGTCAGTATTGTTTAAAAGTAGGAAAAGAAAATTGTATGAAAGCCCCATGTAACCTAAAATTCAATATATCAACAAATACAATAACACCCAATTACCAGAAAGAACAAGTTTCATTTATGATGTTCTTCTTCTTTCTTATCTCCACTCAATCATTAGGGTATCAAGTTGCGACCCTTGATGGTATTTGACAACCATCATGACTGGGTGAAGTAGAATGCGTCTGCCTTTGTCATTAAGACTGGGAGCACTACTCAGTGGCAGGCCGACTTAGCTCCAAAAGAAATGGCCGCCTCTGACATGAGGAACAGACGCCATGTGCAGCCGCTCCTAACAATGGAGTACAAACGCTGCTCATCCTGTAATCCTAGATTAGGAGTCCTTACAGGGTACTATCAGCCGGGCCAGCTGAACCCAGGTTTTTTAGTGAGCTTGTTACTGCTCCCCCTCCTCCTTTTTCATCCGGGCTTGGGACCGGCAAAGGTGGAGTTAGTAATTTATGATGTGAAATGTGAAAAGTGTGACCAATGTTATGTAGGACAAAATAGTTCAAACTTTAAATGAAAGAATGAAAACCATGAAAATGCTCTAAAAAATGACATATTATTGTTTCATGGTTTTTCAAGATGCCCCAAAGACAAGTTTTTTTTTGTTTTTGGCCGTTGAGGTACACCTTGTACCACACTGACGAGGGCCCCGGAACACCTAGGTAGCTAGCTTTTCTTGATTAATCAAGAAATGGTATTTGGCCAATTCTGGAATAATTAAAAATCAACGATTAGTTGATATTTATTCCGATAGATGGCGCAAGACATCAACAACTTTTATTTGCACGATCAGGAAATGCCTTTTTTTTTCTTAATAAAATTGAGAATTCTTTGTTTTTAGAACATAGAAAAAGTTCACTAGTGTGTATCACAATAATTTCAATCTAAATGAGAAAAATACTTCAAAATAAAATTTAAAGAATTATTTTTGATTCAAAAGAAATGTGCTATAATTAACAGAATGGAAGAAAGAGGAAATATATTTAATGACAGATGCCCTCAATTCATATCTTTTTTTTTTTCCAAGTTCTGATTCTAATCTATTTTCTATCTCTAAAATGTAAATAGTTTAGGGTTCTTAGAAAAAAAAAATTATCAGTAATCTTGTTTGCACAGCTGATAACAGTACCAACTATTTTAAAACATTCTGTGATATGAAAAAATAGTACAAATGTGAAATTGTACTGGGAATAGGTGAATAAATTAAGAAAAAGGCATTTTCAGTTGCACGATAAGGAGATGCCATTTTCTTAATTGTGTGATATATTTTTTCATAACTTTTGTCTGATGGTTTAACAATGCAGTTGCTGAAACATCACAAACATTTGATAAATTTTAAATTAAATCTTGTTACCTTATGTTTCTAATAAAAAAAATGGACTTAACCCATTGGCTATGGAGCAACTCCTATCATAATTCTAAGGTTCCAAGTTTTTATGGCTCAAGTCTTCCCAGTAAACCTAATTATAACAACATAAAACCTTGGCACCCTAATGAAGCACAATTTGGATTATAGATTCAAGAAAATAAGACCTAATCCAAATAAATGGTGTGTGACGTTTCAGTAAAAGCATTGTTACCATCTTCAGACAAAAGAATAAGTGACCTAAATAAATTAATAGTGTGTGATGTTTCGATAACAGAGTTGTTACCATCATCAGACAAAAGAATAAATTGTAGAACGACATTTGAAAATTATCTCACATGTGTTTCTTTTGAACTAAAAATTGAAATTTATTCCAAGGAGAAATAATTGTTATGGGAATTCCCATTCCTGGACACTTTATTTTTCCGTTTATCATTACTCTTCACAATTCATCCTTTCATACTTCATCCCTAAGGTTAGAAATAATCGTTATTTCTCCTTGGAATAAATTTAGATTTTTCGTTCAAAAGAAACACATGCGGGCTAATTTTCAAATGTTGTTCTACAATCATAAGCCGCATTATATATATTGTATTATAAAAGAATAAATGATCTAAATAAATTAATAGTGTGTGACATTTCGGTAACAGTGTTGTTACCATCATCAGACAAAAGAATAAATGACACAAATAAATTAGTGTGTGACATGTTGATAACAGAGTTGTCTCATTTATTCTTTTGTCTGATGATGGTAACAACACTGTTACCAAAACATTACCAACTATTAATTTATTTGGATTAGGTCTTATTTTCTTGTACCTTGGCACCCTGTGAAGTCATTACAACAAAGTTTGTTATTTAAATCCTTCCAGGTAGAGGAGAAAACAGGAGAAATTGCTTTAAAATAAGCTGCACAACATAAGTTTTCCTTTTGACTGATAGATAGCCTTCATTTGTATTTTACTCTGTGTGTGTGGAACTTTGTGTTTACATCTCAAGTGGATCACCAAAGTATTGGACAGAAGTGCCTCAAGTTTCCTTCAAGATGGGATACATAAACAAGATGGTATAACATCGATGACATTTTGATATCATTTATAGCAGCTGTGATCCCAATACATTTCTCTGTAAACGAAACCTATTTGAAGAGCTAAAATGTCCTTTTATCCTCTTAGATATCCTCTTGCCAGAGAGTTTCAAATTAGTAAAAAATGATAATTTTGGTGATGAAAACTATTCTTTGTAGAGAGAGGTACTCTCATGAAAGTGGTTTACTGTATAAATAAGCTATTTATTTCAGAGATAAATCAGTATCCAAAGATACTTTTTTTATAATCCCTAGTACATGTGGTACAGGCCATGATAATCATGGTGGATAGAAGTTGGCGACTGGTTTTACTGTAAGTGCACCACATTTCTACACATGTGAAAAGCAGTTCGACTTTTTCACTTACAAATGTGCCAGAACCCCGTTTGGTTACTTTCACTCACTGGTGGGTTTGGATTTTTGCAAGAATCAGGACCATTGGAGCATTTTTTTAATCAGAAAAAAGTGCCCAATGCAGGATTTGATCCCAGGAGTAGCAGTCGCAAACAAACGGTTTAGACCACCCTTCCACCGACCCCACTCCTAAGATACTGAACATCTTCAATCCGTCTCCTCCAAGGGATGATCTCTAGTCTGGTTGTTAGATATTGCCTTGGTCCATTCAATGAGAAATGTAGGAAAAATAAGGCGATGGTTTCCCCTTGCCTTCAGCATCCATATGTTTTCAGCCTATAAGTTCATCCACTACAAGAATATAAGACCTAATACAAATATATAAATAGTAACAGCATTTTGTTAATATCACCAGAAAAAAAGAATAAATGATTATTCTTATACCGAAACGTCACACACTATTAATTTATTTGGATTTGGTTGTATTTTCTTGTAGCTATAATCTATAATCCAAATTGTTCCTTATCAAGTTCATCCACCTTTTTATAATCCTTTTCCAACTTCAAAGTTGTTCCTTAACTCCGCCTTTGCCAGTCCCAAGCCCGGATGAAAAAGGAGGAGGGGGAGCAGTAACAAGCTCACTAAAAAACCTGGATTCAGCTGGCCTGGCCTTCTACGCCACATTGTTTATTTGTATGTGTGCACCACACTATGATAACAACAATTTTTCCTAATAAAATATCACTAGGTAATTTTTTTATTCTTTCAAACTTGAGATTATTTCTTGTATGGAAACTTGGTCAACTAAGCCTACACTCTACTGATGATGAGCTAAAACACTGAACAGATTTGGTTAATCTATGGCTGATATACTTGAGTCCTGTTTTTAAAAAAAAAAAAGTTTTTTGTGATTCTCTAGTATTTAATTCCATATTCTTGCTAGAGGATTTAAGAGAGTTCATCTTCGACCTGGTCAGAATAGGCCATACCGCACCACTGGCCGCGAGAGCTTTACCCTTATAGTATAATGCGGCTTGCTTAAAAGAGTTTGTTGAGGTGAGTGGATATCCTAGATACATGTATCTTTCCGTGACATTCAGTGTTTGTTGTCCCCAATACCAATTATAGATTTTGAGCGCTTCCCACCATTGCGAAATACCATTATTTTTTATTTGTTTTCGTTCAGCGTTAGCATATTTTCGTATCATATTAATTTTTAACTGCAAATTGTTCTTAGATTCGCCTATCAGTACAATATCATCTGCATATAGTAACAAATGGATATTTCCATGCTTTGGCAGATAAATACCAGGTATATCCGAGCAGTCAAAAGTACTAATCAGGGCTTGATACCTTAGTGTGATTGGGTGGAGATAAGAAAGAAGAAGAAGAAGAAGACTAATCAGGTCGTTAATAAAAAGTATGAATAAGTAAGGAGATAGTGGTTCACCCTGTAACACTCCGGATTTTATTTTAATAAATTCAGTGAATGAATTGTTCCATCTCACCGCAGCTGTCATGATGTCTATCAGTTTTTTCCATAGGAGAGCTTGAGGCACCGTATCAAAAGCCTTTTTAAGATCAATAAAGAAATCGTAGAACTTTCGTCTTTTACGTCTAAGTGTTAATTGGATTAGTGAGACTTAAGTAAAAATATGATCCTGGCATGAATGTTCTTTTCTGAAACTCGCTTGATTTTCCGGTATAATTGCTCTATTTTCGGTCCAGTTGCTTAGCCGTATTTTCAGTATTGATGAGAAAAGCTTAGCGAGGTTGCTTAGAAGTGCTATTCCCCGATAATTGTGAGGATTGTCGGCATCACCATTTTTAAAGATGGGATGTATAATTGTTTTGCACCAGGTTGTTGAGAATTGACCAGTTTTTAGAACTCTATTGTAAATATCTTTTAAAGCCGTCAAATAAGCTGGGGGCAAGGCTTTTTAGCTTCATTAGTGTTAGGTTATTCAGTGATTGAATATATCATCATCACAAGTTAATGTTTTGGTTCATGTAGGATATGTAAAATAACATATTACAACAGAGGCCAGTCAATAAAGTTACGTCTTCATGATAGGTTAGTGATTCGTTGTTTTGTACAAGACACTAACAAATCAAACATGGTGTCAGAAAAGTGATTTGAAAACAAACGAAAAAAAAATATCGCGGTAAGTTCAATTTTACGTTAAGACTAATAAAATAATAAATAAGCCTTATCGTATATTAAATAGACAAAAGATATGTATTTACAAATACCGCCACCTGAACCAGTTAATTTCAGAGGAAATATAGAAGAAAACTGGAGATATTTCAAATCGCATTGGCGTAACTTTTCAATAGCAACAGGGTTGGACAATAAAGAAGACAAATTAAAAGTTGCACCTTATTGTCTATTATAGGCAAAGAAGCTTATAATATATTTGAACATCTCGATCTTTCAGATGAACAAAGAAATAACTCAGATGAGATAATAAATGCATTGACTCAGCATTTTACACCAAAAATTAACATTATTTATGAAAGATCAATTTTCAACCAAACAAATCAAGAAACAAATGAAAGTATTGAACAATATTGATGAGGCTGAAGTGGGGATATAAAACTCAATTTATTGGTAGGTTGCAGTACATTGTCCTGGTGGGCTATGGTCACCATGGCCCGTTCCAGGGCTGGGCTTGTGGTCCGGTTCTGGAGGGTTGTTGAGGTCCGATTCTCTGCGGTATAGCCGTTGGGAGGGTTAGATCTGGTACAAGACATCTTTCGTTCGCCGGGCAAGGATAAAAAAAAAATAAATAAATAAATAAATAATGCACGAAGGTCCAACGATAACTGGCACGTTGTATTTGTAAGCATTCCGCGAAAACGGTGGTCCGTGGTCAAATACAACTTGTGCCTGTTATCTCTTTGGTGCCGTTTCTCTGATAAATAAATAAAATAAACAAAATTTAAGATAATTTTGCAACGTCACGTGTATTTCCGGTCGGTTGCTTGTTGACACACAACACCACCCCCCCTCTTATCTTAGACTCGGTCCCTCGAGTCGACGTTATCTTTCTAGAAATTCCTTAAGTCTCGACACGTGCGCTAACGTGCTCTGGCGCCTACTATTTTCGTTGCGTCCGTCCTGTGGTCGTAACCTATATGTCGTTTCCTTGATTCTATCCGTTATTACGTACGGTCCTACGTATTTCGGCAGAAATTTCTCCGTTTTCCCTGGTTTCCTGCGAGACGACTCCAGTAGTACCAGGTCGCCCACTTCAAACTTCCGGAAGCGGTCACGGTTCGCAAGGTCATACTGACACTTCGTCATCATTGTCCGGTCTCGGTAGTTTTCGTCGGCAATTTTCTTTAATCTCTCGTTTTCTAAAATGCGGTTGGTCACGTATTCGTCGTAAGTTTTTACTGGCTCGTCGACGGTTGGTAGTCCTACGTCTAGGGACGTCCTCGGTTCTACGCCAAATATCAACTTATGCGGTGTCACCTGTGTCGACGACTGAATGGACGAGTTATACGCAAAAGTCGCCGTTTTTACGAATCTCGGCCATTCGGCGTGATCGTCCTCGAGATAAACTCTGATGCCGTTTTTTATGATGCCGTTGAGTTTTTCGCATAAGCCGTTTGTTTGCGGGTGTGCCGCGGAAGCCATAATATGTTTAATCCCGTACAACCGTGTAAAGTCTCTAAAAGTACTCGAATCGAAAGATTTGCCTTGATCGGATATTATGCATTTCGGAGTACCAAAAACGTAGAGCAGATTGTCTGAGAGTGCGTTGCACGTGGTTTCCGCCTTTGTATCTTTTACCGGGATCGCGAGTGCGTATTTACTAAAATGGTCTACGATCGTTAGAATGTGTTCGTAGCCTTCTACCGATTTTTTGAAAGGACCTTGGTGGTCTATCCCCACTCGTTCCCAGATGTCTGTTGCTGGTGGTAACGGTTCTAGCGGGGCCGCGGGTTTGAACCTCTGTGGTTTGAAGGCCTGGCACACTTTGCACGACCGAACGTATTTCCGCACGTCTTCTTCCAGACCTTTCCAGTAGAACCGTTGCTTAATACGGTGGACCGTCTTCGCTACCCCCATGTGTCCTGCCTCGGGTATATCGTGCGCTGTTTTCATTATTTCGGATACGCTTTGCTTTGGTGCTACGACCAACCATTGGTTACCTTGTGTTGCATGGTTCTTTTTATAAAGGATCCCGTTTATTTTTTTATATTCGTCCCGTGTTTTAGCGTCTGGTAGTTTCCCGGTAATATCGCGGCAAAACGTGTCTTCCTTTTGTCCGTTTTCGTCGATCCGTACTGTACATGCCGTTAAATCGTTGAAGTTGTCTTCGACGTTCGTATCGTTTTTGTGGAACGGGTTGCGTGAGAGTGCGTCCGGTGCAACG
This sequence comes from Cordylochernes scorpioides, assembly GCA_030710605.1. Lineage (NCBI taxonomy): Eukaryota > Metazoa > Arthropoda > Arachnida > Pseudoscorpiones > Chernetidae > Cordylochernes > Cordylochernes scorpioides. The sequence continues at coordinate 69,622,264 of CP092871.1, read as the reverse complement.
TTCTTCCTCCCTGCGCGGTGGACTATTTCAAAGTCGTGCTCCATGAGTTTTAACCCCCATCTAGTAAGTCTTGAGCACGGGTCACGTACGTTAGCTAGCCACGTTAACGCGCTATGGTCGGTTACGACTTTGAATTCTCTCCCGAAGATGTACGGCCGTAACTTTTGTAGAGCCCAGACTATTGCTAAACACTCTAGTTCTGAGATACCATATTTACTCTCGTGTTTCGATGTCGTTCTCGACAAGTAGTGGATCGGGTGCAAAAACCCGTCATTGTCCGGTTGCATTAGCACCGCGCCTAATCCCACGATTGATGCGTCCGTATGTATTTCTATTCTAGGTGTCTGGGTTGAAGTGTGCTAGAATTGGCTCCTCAGTCAATTTTTTTTTTAAGGTTTCGAAAGCTTCTATTTCGGCCGGACCTATCACGAATTTCTTATCTTTTTCCGTTAAACATGTCAGCGGTTTGCTTATCTTTGAAAAGTTTTTTATGAAACGGCGATAATAGCCGCAAAGTCCCAGAAACGAACGAACTTGCTTGACATTTTTCGGAATCGGAAATTCCTTAACCGCCTCGATCTTATCAGTAGCCGGTTCTACGCCGTTTTCCGATACCACGTGTCCCAAAATTGGTAACTTTTGGTAGACGAATCTACATTTTGATGGTTTTAGGGATAAGCCTGCCCCGCGGAAACATTCTAGAACATTTGTTAACCGCACGTTGTGTTCACGTATGTCTCTTCCGTACACGATGACGTCATCTAGATAAACCATACACTCGGACCATTTCAATTCAGCTAACAGTGTATCCATGATTCTTTCGAAATGACCCGGTGCCCCGGTTAAACCAAAGGGTAACACTTGAAACTCGTACAACCCGTTACCTGTCGTGAACGCTGTAATTGGCTTGCTTGTTTCGTCCAGTGGACACTGCCAATAACCGCTAACAAAATCCGTGTGAGAGAAATACTTCATTCCCGCTAAACGGTCCAGGCAGTCGGTGATATCCGGTAATGGATATGAAAATTTTTCGGTTACGTTGTTAACTTTTCTATAGTCCACACAAAATCTATAGGATCCGTCTGATTTTTTAACCAAAACGACCGGGCTCGCCCATGGAGATGTTGATTTCCTAATAACTCCTTTTTCACACATTTCTTTAACCTGTTCCTCTATAATGTCACGTTCCTTAGGACTGCGGCGATAGGCTTTTTGTCGAATTGGTTCCGTGTTCGCTTTAAGTTTAATGTGGTACGGTTCGATATCTGCCGCCTTATTCCACTCTTCTGAGAAAAGTTCCCGATACCTGTACAATACGTCCAGTACGTCGATTTTTTCGCTGTCCGATAGCTCCGGGTTTATATCGAACTTCTGTGGTTCGTATTTGCACGTGGCCGTCGTACTGTATCCCACCTGTTCGCTTAGGAAATAAACATTCGCTATTTCCCCGCCGGATCGTAACAAGCACGAGTTTGCTACCAACCGCACCGGCTCGTTCCTAGTATTTATGACATCAATGAATATCTCGGATACCGTTTCGGAAACGTGTACTGATGGTATTAGTAGCCCCGTTCTTCTTACGCAGTCGGGGTGGGGTTCTAAAATGCCCGCCATTACTGTTGGCCCTTTTAACTTAACCCTCGTTTTACAACGTGGTGCAATTTCAAGGTCGTTTAGTATGCAGTACTTTTGTTTGGGGTTTTTCCGATCGTTCGTAATTGTGCCTAACCTCTCGAGTTCCCGTTCTTCGTTTAGTTCTACCACGTGGTCGTCCGTGCCTATTTTTGGCCTATACAATTCTACCGATTCGTCTCTAAACATAATTTTGCAATGATAGTTTGTTAGAATATCGACGCCGAAAATAATCTTTTCCCCGTTTCCTGGAATTATGGTGAACCTGCCACATATGTCGAAACCATCAATGTTGACCTCCAAGTATGTGCACGTGTTCGAGACTACTGACCCACTTATTCCCCGTATAAGTAATTTTGAAGGCATTCTAGCACATCCTAGTGCGTTGGCTATTCCTTCGTCTATGCAGCTAACATTTGCCCCTGAATCGAAAATCAGTTTGCCTACATGTGTCTCATTGATATGCGTGATTAAACAGAAATTTGTCATACCTGTCCAACGGAATTTTTCCATTGCTGTACCCCCTATTTCTAAAGTGAATTTTTCTATTGGTACCTTATTTAATGTCTGTTTCTCGTTAACCCCCGGTTGTCCTTTTACCCTGAAGATTATGCGATTGGTGTTACCAGTAACCTCGGAAAATACACGTGGTACGCTCTCTACACTGTTTGAAACTTCCACCACAGGATTAGAGGCAAAATTGTACTTACCACGTGGCCTCCTTTTCGGGCAATCCCAGTGTTTGTGCCCCGTCTGGTAACAAGTGAAGCATCTTGGCGTCCCGTCCGGTAGCATAAATCTTCTTGCTTTTTCCATGGGCGTTTCGGTCCTTGGATTTCGTCCTTGTTTTTGTTCCCACTCTTCCGCCGTCCTCGTAGTTGTTTCCCAACTCGTCGTTGTACCTGCCTCCGTCCGTTCCTTGTTCCATTTATCCGCCTGGTCGAGGAATTTCGCCGCCTGTAGGAAGTCGGCCTCTTCTGGGTTCCGCGTGGTGCTCCACGAGGCTGCCAGTAGTAGGCAGTCTTTTGGAGCCAATGCCCACAATGCCTCCTTGCTTGAATCAAACGGCGAAAACTCGCCTGCCGTCGCGTGGGCCGTAATCAGGTTCATCAAATATCTCCCCGTATCTTCCGTGGGCTGGGGCCGTCTCGTTTTCTTTAATTCGTTACCCCTACTACGTGCCCGGCTCCTTGGGTAGCAAAGTTTCAGTGCTTCCAAGACATCTTCAAGTGCGGCTGAAGGGTCAAACCTGCACTTGATAAATTCGCGGCCGTCAAGTGGAAGCCGCCGTACTAGGGCCTTCGTCCAGTCTCCCTTCGGTACCTTGCTCGCCGTCAGCCACGTCTTGAATTCCTCCACGTGGTCCTCGATGTCTTCCTCCTCCGGGTTGAAACACGGCGGCGTCACTCCGTAGCCGATATTTATGTTCGCTGCTTGAGGTGCTGGGCCGACACTGCTCTCCACCATGTGATGAGGCTGAAGTGGGGATATAAAACTCAATTTATTGGTAGGTTGCAGTACATTGTCCTGGTGGGCTATGGTCACCATGGCCCGTTCCAGGGCTGGGCGAGTGGTCCGGTTCTGGAGGGTTGTTGAGGTCCGATTCTCTGCGGTATAGCCGTTGGGAGGGTTAGATCTGGTACAAGACATCTTTCGTTCGCCGGGCAAGGATAAAAAAAAAAAATAATAAATAAATAAATAATGCACGAAGGTCCAACGATAACTGGCACGTTGTATTTGTAAGCATTCCGCGAAAACGGTGGTCCGTGGTCAAATACAACTTGTGCCTGTTATCTCTGTGGTGCCGTTTCTCTGATAAATAAATAAAATAAACAAAATTTAAGATAATTTTGCAACGTCACGTGTATTTCCGGTCGGTTGCTTGTTGACACACAACAATATATATGTAGATTAAGAAAATTGTCTTCCACATGCAATTATGGTGCAATGACTGAAGAAATGATCAGGGATAGGTTAGTTTTGGGAATAATTGACAAGCAAACCAAAAGACAGCTGATCAGTGATCCTCAACTAACATTGCAAAAAGCTATTGATGAGTGTAAGGCTAATGAAAGCGCTAACAAACAAATTGAAAACTTAACTAAAAACACTCAAGAGGAGGTGAACAAATTGAATATAAGAAAGAAAACAGTCAATCAAAATAAAATGAAAAAGAACATTCCTTGTAGATATTGTGCAACATTCCATGAGCACAATAGACAAAAATGCCCTGCATGGAATCAAACCTGCAGAAAGTGTAACAAAAAGAATCATTGGGCAAAAGTTTGCAAATCCAGAATGAGAACAATTCAAAGCATTGAATCTCAAAACTCCAATGATGAACAAGAAGATTGTTATTCTTTAGAATATGTCTCAGAAATTTCTGCTAGAAAATTGATGACTAAATTAGAATTAGAATTGAATGGATAAAAGGAAAGCATAATTTGCCAAATAGATACAGGAGCAACTGTCAATGTTTTAAATTTTGCAGATTTATGCAAAATCATGCAAGATGGCAATCCTTCTCTTAAACCAAGCTACATCAAACTAAGATGCTATGGAGGAGAAATATTAAAGCCAAGAGGACAAATCAAAATCAACTGTTCCCACCAAAGCAAGCAACATCCTATAGTGTTCCAAGTGATAGATCATTGGGGAAAACCTATTCTAAGTGCTGAAACTTGCCAGAAATTGAATTTAATAGAAATTAAAGCTGACTTATGCAAAATTGAATCCACATGGACAAACAAAATAACCTTCTAGATAAATATAAAGACATATTTGAAGGCATTGGATGCTTACAAGGGGAATACAAACTAGAAACAGATCCTACAATCAAACCCATCAAGCAAGCACCTAGAAGAGTACCTATTACCTTAAGAAAAGAATTAAAAGAAAAATTGATTGACATGGAAAAGAAAAATATCATTGCCAAAGTTGATTATCCAACAGACTGGATTAGCAATCTAGTACTAGTAAAGTCAACTAAGAAGTTAAGAATATGCATTGATCCTTGAGAATTAAATGTCGCCTTGAAAAGAGCTGAATACCCAATACCGACAATTGAGGAAATAATACCAAATCTTCAAAATGCCAAAATATTCACAGTAGTGGACACTAAAGATGGTTTTTGGAATGTGAAGCTCTCTGATGAATCATCGAACCTTACAACATTCTGGACTCCCTTTGGAAGATACAAATTTCTTCGAATGCCATTTGGATTAAAGACTGCTTCTGAAGAATACCAAAGAAGACTCTATGAAATCTTCCAAGGTCTTGAAGGAATTGAAATAATAGCTGATGACATTCTGATTTTGGGAAAAGGTGACTCATATGAAGAAGCACTGAAGGATCATGATAGAAATCTTGAAAATCTTTTCAAGACAGCCAGACAAGCTAATTTGAAATTCAACATCAATAAAGTCAAGCTCAGACTAAAAGAAGTAAAATATCTAGGACAAATAATAACTCCACATGGATTAAAGCCAGATCCAGAAAAAGTTAAAGCCTTAAAAGAAATGCCTCATCCAGAAAGTATAACAGAACTCAAAAGTTTCCTTGGTTTTGCAACATACCTATGTAAATTCATGCCAAATATTTCAATGATTAGTGAACCTTTGAGAAAATTGACAATGAAAAATTCAACATGGTAATGGAGCAAGAATCATCAAGCTGCATTTGAACAAATCAAAGATCTAGCCTCAAAAGCACCAATTTTAAGATATTTTGATGCGGACAAATCTATAGCTATACAATGCGATGCAAGTAAACATGGACTTGGAGCTACCCTACTACAAGAAAGCCAGCCAATAATTTTTGCATCTAGAAGTCTAAGCAAGACTGAGCAAAACTATGCTCAGATAGAAAAAGAATGTCTTGCAATTGTTTTTGCATGCGAAAGATTTCATCAGTACATTTTGGGCAAATGTCAAGTGATTGTGCAAACTGATCACAAGCCTCTTTTGTCAATATTTAAGAAATCTATTCTAAAAGCGCCACAAAGACTCCAAAGAATGCTTTTGAGACTGCAAAGATATAACTTAGAACTAGAACATGTCCAAGGATCACAAATGCACTTGGCGGACATCTTTTCAAGAGCTTGCATCAAAGATGTAAGGAATGAAAATCTGAAATATGATGTGTATCCCATTGACATCATTTACAAAGAAATTGCCACAGTCAATGTTATGGAAACATTAAGTGTATGCAGTGACACTGTCCTGAGAATTAGAGAAGAAACATCATCTGATCCTATTCTGTGTGAAGTGAAGAAACTTATTCTAAATGGATGGCCACCAAATAAAAATCAAACTTCAATGCTAACCAGAGAATATTGGAATTTTAGAGAAGAATTAACAGTTCAAGATGGAATCATACTAAAGAATGATAGAATTGTAATTCCAAATAAATTAAGAGCAGAGATGATAATGAAAACCCATCAAGGACATATTGGAATTAATTCAAGTATGCAAAGAGCAAGAGACAATATCTTTTGGCCAGGAATGAATGCACAAATAGGGCAAGAAATTGAAAATTGTTCTATTTGTCTATCAAATTCACAGAATCAAGTGAGAGAACCAATGAAATCTCACAAAATTCCAAATTATCCCTGGGAAAGAATATCTCTTGATATATTCGAAATCTTCAAACAGAATTATTTAATAATAGTGGATCATTACTCAGATTTTTTTGAAGTTGAATGCCTAGAAAATACAACATCTGAATACATAATTGAATGCTGCAAAAGACAATTCAGCAGATATGGAATTCCTCAAATTATAGTCTCAGACAATGGAAGGCAATTTACATCGACTGAATTCCAAAAATTCAGCAAAGAATGGCAATTTCAACATTCTACATCATCACCACTTCACAGTCAGGGAAATGGAAAAGCTGAAGCGGCAGTTAAAATAGCCAAAAACTTACTGAAGAAATCTAAACAAGAAAATAGTGATTTTTGGCAAAATTTGTTAAATTGGAGAAATACACCCACTATAGACATAGATTCAAGCCCAGTACAAAGAATCATGTCTAGAAGAACGAGAGCTATACTGCCAATTCACCCAAATTTACTTAAACCATCAAGTCCAGAAAATATTCCAGATAAAATATCCATCAAAAGACAACAGGCAAAATACTACTATGATAGAAAATCTAAAAATTTACCAGACTTAGACATAGGCCAAGAAGTGTATGTCAGAACACCCAATACCACCCCATCATGGTCCAAAGCTAACATCACAAATGAACACAACACAAGATCCTATGATGTGAATATTCATGGTAGAACCTACAGAAGAAATAGAACCTGGATTAAACCACAACAGGCTTCAGCAAATCAAAAATCTACAAACAATCAAGAAGAAGGAAGAAAAGAAAGCATTGATCAAGAACAAACTGTATCAAATTGCTTACCATCTACTTCATCAGCAGGAGGAGACAACATTGTGAAAAGAACCCGAATTGAAACTACCGAATGCAGAATCCAATCAAAGAGTGACAGCCCCACGGTAAGTGAACCTGAGAATGCTGCATCAGAGACTAGAACCAGATCAGGTCGACTGGTGAAAAAACCAAGTAGATTTAAAGACTAGTGAAAAAAGGGAAGATGTTAGGTTATTCAGTGATTGAATATATCATCATCACAAGTTAATGTTTTGGTTCATGTAGGATATGTAAAATAACATATTACAACAGAGGCCAGTCAATAAAGTTACGTCTTCATGATAGGTTAGTGATTTGTTGTTTTGTACAAGACACTAACAAATCAAACAATTAGGAATATTATCGAGTCCACAAGCTTTATTGCGCTTCAAGTGAGCGATTTCTCCAGTTATCTCCGACAGGGATATTTCGGCCATTAACTCGTCGTCTTGCATCAGTATAACTCTTATGGACAAATCGTACTTGACTGGTGGCGAAGTCGCGAGAAGTTCGGTATAAAACTGTTGCCATTTTTGAATAGAAATGTTTACGAGAGTTGTTCTTCTATTTTTAAACAGTGATGTTGTTTTCCAAAAACCCGCCGAGTCCCTCACCTCCTTCAGCCTCTCTTGTATTTTAATATATTAGGTTTTCTTTTTGTCGGTCAGAAGTGATGAGTATTTCTTTTTTAATAAAGTGTATGCCTTGCGGTCACCTTCACTGTTTGATCTTATGTAGATTTTAAGCTGAGATTTTAGAGCTTTTTTGTTAAGTAGGTGTGCGTGTATATAAATATTACTTGATGAATAATATAATTTGTGCCACAGAATAATATTAACCTTATATTCCATAGGAAAACAAAATACAATGATCATTCCTTTTTTTGTTTCTAATTTTATACACTGCGTGACATTGAAAATGGAACACCAAGAAATAGTGGCCAGAAAATTATGCAAATTTCAGGGTAGACGCGCCTAACCGAGTTATGCAAATGATGTAAAATGCGCAGCTCTCGTGCGCACATGGAGTAAGATATAAGGGAAGGAACTTGCAGAAAGGACAGTATTCGTGTCGTTATTTCTTCAAGGAAAATCATTGTAGAAATTTTGTTCTTGTGTCAAAAGACACGTGTAATAACAGAGAATGCCAGTTCATCGTAAAGGAGGCAGTTCAAGCAGACAGACGCTTTTACGAGGGGCATGGTGATCTAACTGAAAAGGGCAGGTTGGTCCATACGTCAAATCGCAGCTGATACACACCTTGGTGCGTCCACGGTGCACCGACTGTGGAGAAGATGGTTGGAACAAGGAAATGTGGCAATTTATAGGAATGCCGGTGCAACCAGTGTGACGTCAGCACGTGTGGTTCTGCGTATCCTTCGACAAGCAGTGGCGGCCCCACAAGCCACTTGTACGGCCATCCTGCAACATGTGCAAGACACCCTAGATCATTCAATCTCGACCAGAACCATTTCCCGTCGATTGGTTGCTAATGGCTTGCACTCATGCCTTCCGCTAAGAAGACTGCCATTAACCCCACCGAATAGGCGCCAACGTTTGGAATGGCGCCGGGCTAGATCGACGTGGATGACGGAATGGCACAGGGTCGTGTTCTCAGATGAGTCGCGTTTCTGCTTGTCCAGTGATAGTCGCCGTGTACGCGTGTGGCGTCGACGTGGAGAAAGGTCCAATCCAGCAGCAATTGTGGAACGCCCCACCGTGCGACAACGTGGAATCATGGTTTGGGGCGCATTCGCGTATGATTCCAGGTCACTTTTACTTCGTATTCAGGGCACTATGACGGCCCAACGATACGTTGATTATGTGCTGCGGCCGGTGACACTCCCCTACCTTCAGGGGGTACCCAATGCCCTTTATCAGCAGGATAACGCCCGACCGCACACTGCTCGCATTAGCCAACAAGCTCTGCAAGATGTACAGATGCTTCCCTGGCCACCGTACTCTCCTGATCTCTCACCAATCGAGCACGTCTGGGACATCATTGGACGCCGTTTGCATGCCTTGTCACAGCCGCGTTCAGAAGACGAACTGTGGCAAATGGTTGAGAGGGAATGGAGTGCCATCCCTCAGGACGCCATCCGTACTCTGATTGACTCTCTACCTAGACGTGTTGCTGCGTGCATCGCCGTCCGCGGTGGTCCTACTTGCTACTAAGCCGACGCCGTTCTCGCTCTGTATTATGACTATCATTTTGAAATAAAGATCACTTATTGTTCGTCCCTGTCTCTCTCTGTCTGCCGAGTTTCATCACTTTCTGGCCACTATTTCTTGGTGTTCCATTTTCAATGTCACGCAGTGTATAATAATAAAGAATGTTCTTCGGCTCTTATTCTCCTATTTTTTAGCTGTATGGATCATTAAAAATCATTTATATTCGCAACATATGAATTAATGCTTTGAACCAATTGTAAAGTGCTCGATGGAGGCCGCCGCGAAAAAATCTTGTATCATAATCTGAATACTCTGGGAGCAGCGGTAAACTAAAGAGGACAAGCCTTTTTAGGCGGCTTAGTTCAGGATCTATCATGATAGGTTGTAGATTTGTCTCCGCATGGAAGAGTTGCAGGCACCTGTGAAGAATGGAGGTGATAAACAACAATATTCTGCAAATATATTTCTGAGTAAACGCCTCTTGGTGGAGGAAATCTGCTTGATGCAGCAAAAAAAAAAAATCATTTCGTTTGCAATCGTGTGTTTTTGGGTTCAATTATCATTATGTATAGCAATGATGAAGCTTGAGGATATGTCAGTAAAGGACAACTCACCCATCAGTTGTTTGGTGACATGGACAACCAGAGGTGTCCAGTAAATGCGTTAACAGATGGGCTTAAGACATGGAGGTTGTTAAATTAGGCCAAACCTTTAGGCTTTTACCATGGAGCCTAGTCTTATATTAATGTATAAGAAAGGGGAGTGAGTATTGGCATCTATAACTATAATGAGAGAATCTGGGAACCTGTTGTTGATGGACTGTAGAGAAGAAAATCTCAGCACCCCTTTGTACACGCCAGTAGGCTGAGCAAATAGAAATAGTGATATGCCTCAGACAAATAACAATATATGAGATTGTGGAAGGTTAGTATATTTCAAAACACTTTAAATAAACCATTTCAACTTTAATTTAACCTTTTAATTTCGATGTATTTGAAAATAAGTTGAGAAATATAGCACAATTCATATGTTAAATATACACCTCGTTATTGGCAATTATAAAAAAATAATACAAATAAAATTTCTGGCAATGCGTTTCTTTTAAATCTATGTTTGTGTAATCTAAATTTGTGTAAAATTTTAACGATAGAGGGCAATAAAATTTAATAAAAAAATAATAAAACTCTATCAATCACATCGCCATTATTGCCCTTTTATTTAGATTTTGTATATTTTAATATCCATTTTTGATAATACACACACACAAAACTTTATTAAAACCACCTGTCTTATAGAAATTCACCACAGGAAGAAAGAAATGTTTGATAATATTTGATAATATAAGCTTCATAAAGTTTCAATTAAAATTGAAAAGGTTCAAAATGAGATTGAAAGAATGTTGCAATTGAAATGTTTTGTTTAAAGTTAGAATTTTATATATTTTATAATGCTACTGAATAATAATTATATTTTAATTTTATTCATATTTACACTTTTGAAATTATTTAAAATATATTCACTTGCCATAAATATATATTAATAGAGAATATATAAAATTCCTAATATTTTTGGCAAAAACTTCGTAGATCTTATTTTATTGAATTTTGACTACTATTTTCAAGTCACATGTTATAACACGTTGGAAAGAGGTACCTCTTTTTTAGTTCATTCCATCCGCTTACAGTGTTTACAATTTTTCTCCCCTTTTAAACACTAAAGATCATTTTTAGCCATGGCTCCACCCGCTTATGCTGATATTGGACGTGATATCCGCGACGTTCTAAGCAAAAATTATCATTCTGGTTATATTAAAGTCAACTGCAAGTCTGATGCACCTTATGATCTTCATATAACTGCTAATGGCCAAAGCCAAATAAATAATGGTGCCTTAAGCGGAAGTTTGGAAGCCAAGTATAAGTTGGAGAAAATGGGAGCTACACTCAAGCAAAAGTACACTTCCTCCGTCATTACAACCGACGTATGCCTCGACAAGCTTCCCCTTGAAAATTCGAAGGTTAACATTGTTGGAACTGTATCGCATTCAGGACTAATCAGGAACATTTTAATCAAAAACAACTATGTTCACCCACTGGTTAACCTTGGAGTTGATATGGACATTTCCAAGATTTCGAATAACCTTACAGCCTCAGCAGTAACATCTAAGAATAATTGTGTAATTGGAACCCAAGTTCAACTGAAAGGAAAAGAAATGGGAAAGGTGTCAACTATCCTGGGACATAAGGGTAAGAATACTGCTATTTACACTTCAGCCTCTTATATGGAGAATTTAGAATTAGGTGCCCAAATTTACCATAAACCATCTCCTAACCTTACCCTGGCTGGACAGTTGTCATTGATGGTATCAAACTTAGCACCTTCATGTGAAATTGGCTGTGTGGCTAAGGTAGCTAAAGACACTAAATTGAGGGCTGTTGCAAGCACTTCAAGGAAAGTTGGTGTTGGAATCACCCAAAACCTCAAACATGGTGTTTCTGTGAGTGTTTCAGCTGTTGCAGATGATGTAGCCAAGCAATTGAAGCCTAAATTAGGCCTTAGCATTGATATTGAATGATAAATTTGGTTGCTAAATAAATTTGCCAATTTTTTTTCTTTAGTATTAGTTTATTTCCTTTTCTCTTATTATTAATACTATTATACATAAAGCCTAAAACTAATTATGCCCATCAATTTTTTGTCTAAATTTATAAGTATTTCATAATTTTATAGCCCCTCCCCCCTTGCATTCCTGTATTTTTTTTTACCCATATACTGTATTTGTGCCATTATAATCTTTTATAATGCACTCTTTCCATAATTTGCATTTTTTTTTTAAATATAAAACTACAATGTTTGTTATAAAAAATATATATAGGCCTAAATATGTTAAAATTGTTATAAAATATATTTATGCTAATTTAGCTTGAAAATTATCCAAACATTTATTGTATTCACTTATATAATTGGCAAATAAAATATTTTGTACTAAGTTGTCTTTTGTAATGTTTGTTATAACACTTAGCCCTAACCAGGGATTTTATCATATGATATATTGCAGCTTCATTAGAAATTATCTTTATTCTAACATTTGCTACATCATTTATAAATATATTGTAATTTGTATCTATTATTCAACCAAGTTTTTTTTTAATATGCACAAAATGGATAAATTTACTTATAATTAAAGCAAAATTCACTTATGCAACAAAGTAAAATTTTGTTATTGTCATTTTAAAATGTAAAAAAAAAATTTCTAGCATATAAATACTAGGATCATTTTTTGTTCAAATCTAAAATATTTTCTCCAACTAGTTTTTAATAACTGATTAAATTCACTTTTCAAGAGTAAGAAGTCATTGGTTAAAGAAATAAATTTTTTAACCTACATATTTATCATGCTACCCTTAATCATATTTTAGAATTAAATTTAGAACCTTTTAAAAATACTACCAAACTTTTTTTTAGGCCTTTCTTGATGCTCCCATTCATTATTATTTGTAAAGTGGTGTAATTTATGGTGAATTTGTTTAGTAAAAAAAGCCCAACATTGCTCTCTGGGGAACCTCATTATATATGTTACTGGTTGTTATATATTTCAAGTTTTAAAGGTGTTTAGGCCTAGATTTAGCCATTGTAGTAATAGCTTTTTGTAGCATGTCCTTGAAACTTCTTATCAACCAGACTAAAAGAAAAATTCACATTAAATAGATCCATTGCTTAGGCATTCAATCTATTTATTGAATGCCTAAAAGAAACTTATCTACAGAAACACAAGGTAATAAGACCAAATCTTATTTATTTGGATTTGGTCTTATTACCATGTGTTTATAATCTATAATCCAAATTGTGCTTTATTTCCAGAAACCTGTTACATTATATTTAATAAAAAATATATCTTTTTTTTCAAATTACAGTAAAACTATCTCTTTCTAAAGGATAACACCTAGTTGCAGAACCAAAGTGGTCTTGAAGAGAGATTTGTCCTTTTATTGAAGAGCTACCAATTGGTAAAAATGGTAATTTTGATTATGAAAACTTTGTACAGTAGAACTTCCCTTTAGCGGACACCTTTCTACAAAGGACAGTTTTTATTTTCCAAATCAACATTTTTACAATTTAGCAACTCCTGTAAGAGGACACCTTTCCCTAAAGACACTTGACTCTGCAATTAGGTGTTGTCCTTTACAGGGAGGTTCTACTGTATATTATGGCAAAAGCAATGAGGTGGACTCATTATAAACTGTTGCATACTTTATTTTTTAATTTTAAGAGGTCTAAAAGGAAGATGGATGTGAAGTAGATAATAAAAAAGAAGATAAAATAGAGTAAAATAGTCTTGGAAGTTTCCATTTTGTTCCAAGCAAAAATCAACTTGAAAAACAAGTTGTATAAATTTAGTTCCAGTAAACCTAAAACTATTCTTTCTTATGCAAATTGAATGTTCTTAATATAGGATATTCAACACATTTGACCTTTATGGGCTTTTAAAAATTGCATTAGACAGGATCTAAGAAAATTAATGAAAAAATAAATTGTTTCTCCACTTTTATAAGGTACAATTTGTATTATAGATTAGAATTATAAGGTAATAGGACCAAATCCAAATTTATTTATATATACATATAATTTGGTTGTATTACCTTGTAAATTGTTTCCACCAAAAATTGGATCCAAAACAGCTAACTTTTAAGATTTACTATATATAAAACTTGATTATATAAAAATGCAAGAAATAGTGATACTAATATTGCTAATTTGGTTGTAAAAGCAATGCCCCCATATATTGGGGGAAAGTCAAACTGCTAAGTTATACAAAAAATTATTTTTATTTCCATTGATGAGCTATAGTGAGTTGATTAAATTTTACAATGTATTATTGATAAGATAAATTGAATTCTAGATGAGTATAAAAAAAATCAAAGTAAATTTTACACGATTCACTTTTTATCTTAAGATAACAATTCTGTTATTTCATGTAGTATTTAGTTTGTTCTTGTCACCTTGCAATTTTTGTGATTGTAAAAAATACATGATTACACAAATACAGTTAAACCTGTCTATAGCGGCGCCCCCTCTTGGGACTCACCAAAATAGGGTGCTATAGAGAGGGGATGCTATAGACAGGTCACTTTTAATGTAAATCGCATCATACTATGTATTTAAAACCGGGTGCTATAGAGAGGGAGGCACTATTTAGAGGGGGTGCTATAGACAGGTTTAACTGTATATATAAAAAAAAAAAGACGCACAAGTATATAAGAATATATAGAGAACAAGTTACTATACTATAGGGGCACTATAGACATGTTTAACTCTATGCAAATGAATACATTTTTACAAATTTCTATTGGTTAGAGAACAGGTTAACACAGGTTCTCGTCCAATCACCAAAGTTAAGCAATGTTGGGCCCGGTCAGTACTTGGGAGGGTGACCACCTGGGAACAATGGGTGTAGCTGTAATCTTCTTGCAGTCTCAGACCTGCATTCTAGAGAACAGGTTAAAGCAATTTGAGAGAAGGCCAACTAAAATCTATTATAGCTACAAGAAAATAAGACCAATATCCAAATAAATTGTGTGACGTTTCATTAAGATGTCTTAATTTATTTGGATATTGGTCTTATTTACTTGTAGCTAAAATCTAAATTGTGCTTCATTATGGAAACTACTAAACGAAAGGCCCGGGCAACGCCCGGGGTTTACCCGAGTGCGAATATATTTCAAAAACGTTGTCTTGGGTGGCCGCTATAGACAGGGTGGTCTGTATAGACAGGTGGATGTATCACACAGCTGATAATAGGGTTGCCTAGAGTGACCGCTATAGACAGGGTGGTCTGTATAGACAGGTGGATGTATCACACAGCTGTAGAGTGGTCGCTATAGACAGGGTGGTCTGTATAGACAGGTGTATGTATCACACTGCTGATAACAGGGTTGCCTAAAGTGACCGCTATAGACAGGGTGGTCTGTATAGACAGGTGGATGTATCACACAGCTGATAACAGGGTTGTCTAGGGTGGTCGCTATAGACAGGGTGGTCTGTATAGACAGGTGGATGTTTCACACTGATGATAACAGGGTTGTCTAGGGTGGTCGCTATAGACAGGGTGGTCTGTATAGACAGGTGGATGTATCACACTGATGATAACAGGGTTGTCTAGGGTGGTCGCTATAGACAGGGTGGTCGGTATAGACAGGTGGATGTATCACACAGCTGATAACAGGGTTGTCTAGAGTGGTCGCTATAGACAGGGTGGTCTGTTTAGACAGGTGGATGTATCACACAGCTGATAACAGGGTTGTCTAGGGTGGTCGCTATAGACAGGGTGGTCTGTATAGACAGGTGGATGTATCACACAGCTGATATCAGGGTTGTCTAGAGTGGTCGCTATAGACAGGGTGGTCTGTTTAGACAGGTGGATGTATCACACAGCTGATAACAGGGTTGCCGAAAGTGACCGCTATAGACTGGGTGGTCTGTATAGACAGGTGGATGTATCACACTGATGATAACAGGGTTGCCAAAAGTGACCGCTATAGACAGGGTGGTCTGTATAGACAGGTGGATGTATCACACTGATGATAACAGGGTTGCCGAAAGTGACCGCTATAGACAGGGTGGTCTGTATAGACAGGTGGATGTATCACACAGCTGATAACAGGGTTGCCTAAAGTGACCGCTATAGACAGGGTGGTCTGTATAGACAGGTGGATGTATCACACAGCTGATAACAGGGTTGTCTAGAGTGGCCGCTATAGACAGGTGTATGTATCACACAGCTGATAACAGGGTTATCTAGAATGGCCGCTATATACAGGGTGGTCTGTTTAGACAGGTGGATGTATCACACAGCTGATAACAGGGTTGTCTAGGGTGGTCGCTATAGACAGGGTGGTCTGTATAGACAGGTGGATGTATCACACAGCTGATAACAGGGTTGTCTAGAGTGGTCGCTATAGACAGGGTGGTCTGTTTAGACAGGTGGATGTATCACACAGCTGATAACAGGGTTGTCTAGGGTGAACGCTATAGACAGGGTGGTCTGTATAGACAGGTGGATGTATCACACAGCTGATAACAGGGTTGTCTAGGGTGGTCGCTATAGACAGGGTGGTCTGTATAGACAGGTGGATGTACCACACAGCTGATAACAGGGTTGTCTAGAGTGGTCGATATAGACAGGGTGGTCTGTTTAGACAGGTGGATGTATCACACAGCTGATAACAGGGTTGTCTAGGGTGAACGCTATAGACAGGGTGGTCTGTATAGACAGGTGGATGTATCACACAGCTGATAACAGGGTTGTCTAGGGTGGTCGCTATAGACAGGGTGGTCTGTATAGACAGGTGGATGTATCACACAGCTGATAACAGGGTTGTCTAGAGTGGTCGATATAGACAGGGTGGTCTGTATAGACAGGTGGATGTATCACACAGCTGATAACAGGGTTGTCTAGAGTGGCCGCTATAGACAGGTGTATGTATCACACAGCTGATAACAGGGTTATCTAGAATGGCCGCTATAGACAGGGTGGTCTGTATAGACAGGTGGATGTATCACACAGCTGATAACAGGGTTGTCTAGGGTGGTCGCTATAGACAGGGTGGTCTGTATAGACAGGTGGATGTATCACACAGCTGATAACAGGGTTGTCTAGGGTGAACGCTATAGACAGGGTGGTCTGTATAGACAGGTGGATGTATCACACAGCTGATAACAGGGTTGTCTAGGGTGGTCGCTATAGACAGGGTGGTCTGTATAGACAGGTGGATGTATCACACAGCTGATAACAGGGTTGTCTAGAGTGGTCGATATAGACAGGGTGGTCTGTTTAGACAGGTGGATGTATCACACAGCTGATAACAGGGTTGTCTAGGGTGAACGCTATAGACAGGGTGGTCTGTATAGACAGGTGGATGTATCACACTGATGATAACAAGGTTGTCTAGGGTGGTCGCTATAGACAGGGTGGTCTGTATAGACAGGTGGATGTATCACACAGCTGATAACAGGGTTGTCTAGGGTGGTCGCTATAGACAGGGTGGTCTGTATAGACAGGTGGATGTATCACACAGCTGATAACAGGGTTGTCTAGGGTGGTCGCTATAGACAGGGTGGTCTGTTTAGACAGGTGGATGTATCACACAGCTGATAACAGGGTTGTCTAGGGTGGTCGCTATAGACAGGGTGGTCTGTATAGACAGGTGGATGTATCACACAGCTGATAACAGGGTTGTCTAGGGTGGTCGCTATAGACAGGGTGGTCTGTTTAGACAGGTGGATGTATCACACAGCTGATAACAGGGTTGTCTAGAGTGGTCGCTATAGACAGGGTGGTCTGTATAGACAGGTGGATGTATCACACTGATGATAACAGAGTTGTCTAGGGTGGTCGCTATAGACAGGGTGGTCTGTATAGACAGGTGGATGTATCACACAGCTGATAACAGGGTTGTCTAGAGTGGTCGCTATAGACAGGGTGGTCTGTATAGACAGGTGGATGTATCACACAGCTGATAACAGGGTTGTCTAGAGTGGTCGCTATAGACAGGGTGGTCTGTTTAGACAGGTGGATGTATCACACAGCTGATAACAGGGTTGTCTAGGGTGGTCGCTATAGACAGGGTGGTCTGTATAGACAGGTGGATGTATCACACTGATGATAACAGGGTTGTCTAGGGTGGTCGCTATAGACAGGGTGGTCTGTATAGACAGGTGGATGTATCACACAGCTGATAACAGGGTTGTCTAGGGTGGTCGCTATAGACAAGGTGGTCTGTATAGACAGGTGGATGTATCACACAGCTGATAACAGGGTTGTCTAGAGTGGTCGCTATAGACAGGGTGGTCTGTATAGACAGGTGGATGTATCACACAGCTGATAACAGGGTTGTCTAGAGTGGTCGCTATAGACAGGGTGGTCTGTATAGACAGGTGGATGTATCACACAGCTGATAACAGGGTTGTCTAGAGTGGTCGCTATAGACAGGGTGGTCTGTTTAGACAGGTGGATGTATCACACAGCTGATAACAGGGTTGTCTAGAGTGGTCGCTATAGACAGGGTGGTCTGTATAGACAGGTGGATGTATCACACTGATGATAACAGGGTTGCCGAAAGTGACCGCTATAGACAGGGTGGTCTGTATAGACAGGTGGATGTATCACACAGCTGATAACAGGGTTGCCTAAAGTGACCGCTATAGACAGGGTGGTCTGTATAGACAGGTGGATGTAACACACAGCTGATAACAGGGTTGTCTAGAGGGGGGCGGGCAGGGAGGTCACGTGTTTGCTGGCGGCCAATGGGCGCGCATTCTATCCGTGAGCTTCAGACAGACAGAATAAGGCAAATATATAAGTAGATTATATTTATATATTTGTATGTGTTGATTAGATTACATATGATTTATCATGGCCAAAAATAATTACAGTAGAAACAACCTCCCTTTAGTGGACACCTCACTACAAAGGAAAGTTTTCATTTTTACAAAATTACCATTTTTTTAAATTAGCAAACTCTCTAGTAAGAGGACACCTTTCCCTAAAGGACACTTTAAGGACTCTGCAATTAAGTGTCCTTTACAGGGAGGTTCTACTGTATAACAAATTTTATCGATAGATGGCAATTTATGTTGATTTGCTAAAAACATTTTATGTAAAAAAGATTAAATTTATATAATCCTGTCATAGGAATCAGAGAAATTGTACACAAATTATTAAAAACGCTCTTTGTTGAGGTTGCTGTTAAGTTGTGGTTAGGAAAAGTTGACACTAGGTTAGCGAGAGAGTTAACACTGTATGTCACAGGAAATGTCAAAATTCTAGATAAAACATGGTCTGATACAATGTCGCCTACTTCCAATAAGGTGGCTACAAAATCATTTCACCAGTTAATCATTAATGATAGTTGTCATACTAGATAGTCTCAATAAGCATTTAGAACAGGGTACAGTACACATTGAAAAATATCATCCAGGGTTAAAGTTTTTGTATAATTTCTCTGCTTTTGGGTCAACAGGAGAAACTAGAAGTACAGTTAACTGGAAGTTCTAGGTGCTCCTGTTGAAGGACATATTAGCCCGAAAGCTAGAGAAATGGTACAAGAAACTTGAACCTGGATTACTTGTTGATATTTTAAAATAATAAAGTCAGTCATTTACAGTAAACATTGTCACAACTCAGGATTAAATGAATCCTTTTTTTTTTGCTTATTCCTATTACACGTGGTACAGACCATGATGGGTAGAGGAGGTAGGCAACTGCTTTTACTGTAAATGCACCTCATGTCTATACACGTGAAAAGCAGTTCGATTTTGCACTTACAAATGTGCCAGAGCCCCATTTGGTTACTTGCACTTGCTGGAGGGGTTGGATTTTTGCAAGAATCGGGGGTCCATTGGAGCATTTTTTTTTTTTTTTAAACAGAAAAAAGTTCCCAATGCGGGAATCAAGCCCGGGTCGTAGCGGTTGAAAACCAATGGTTTAGACCATCCTTCCACTGACCCCCATCTCTTTTGTGAACAGGAGTGGTTCAATGGCCCCCAATACATAGTAGGCAACAACTAACCACATATCTACATATGTAGAAACTAGTTTGGGTTTTGCACTTTGGAAGCAGATGGCATTTTCTTCCAATTTTAACATTAAAAAAAAACAATCAAAATGAGGTAACAATTCTGATTAAAGAGATTCACAAGAGATTAATATTCAACTAGAATTGTGAGTTAGGTAAATAACCGGGAGTCATTTATTTTGTAAGAGACACATTCCAAAATCCATTGTTCTTGTGTATCTAAAAAAAAATCAAGTATACATGACATGTTTCTTTATCAGTTTTTATTAACTTAAACACAAAATATTGTGTTACTCCCATCAAAGGCCTGAGATATGCTTGAGTTAATAAAAACTTATAAACTTATTCCCGGATGGATCCTTGAGTTATTTGAGCACAAGAAATTAACATCTCTTATATGAACTTCTTGTATTACTGTAATTATATTTGAAGATGTTTTTTTTTGCTTATCCCTACTACACATGATACAGGCCATGATAATCATGGTGGGTTGAAGTAGGAGACTGCTTTTACTGTAAGTGCATCACATGTCTACACACGTGAAAGCAGTTCGACTTTGCACTTAGCACTTCCACTGACCCCCTAGATAAGATGATATTATTACCATGTGATATTTGAAATCATATAGAGGTAAATTTTACCCGCAAGTATACAATAAAGCACCTCTTCCATCAAAACTATAAGCCATCCAATATCACAAGCCCAAGTGTCAAGATCCCAGGTTTTTCCCTCCCTCGACGAGAATGGGTGCTTCTAAACCGCTTTAGGACAGGACAGGGAAGGTGTGCAGAGCTGATGAAGTTATGGGGCTACACCAAAGATCCAAATTGTGCCTGCAACGTCCCACAATCAATGTCCCATATACTAGACGACTGCCCGCTGTACAAATTCAATGGAGGAATCTCCAATCTCCACTCTGTCACCCCGGAAGCCCTGAACTGGCTGAAGGCCTTGCCTCTCAGACTTTAATGACCGATATGTCCTCACTTCTTTTTTCTAGATTTGGTTCATTTTGTCTCCTCTCTAATTGTAAAGATGTTGCTGTATCACCTCATAAGCATAAATAAAGCTCTAGTTTTGTCCCAGTCACTTTTCCAGCTAAACTTCTTTTTGGTAGATTCAGATTTCACAAATCCCTTCGGATCACATGAAATTAAAGTTGGTTTTCGACCACTACGGCCCGGGTTCGATTCTCCCATTGGGCACTTTTTTCTGATTAAAAAAAAAAAATTCTCTAATGGCCCTCGATTCTTGCAAAAGTCCAACCTCACCAGCGAGTGCAAGTAACCAAACGGGGCTCTGGCACATTTGTAAGTGCAAAGTCGAACTGCTTTTCACGTGTGTAGACATGTGGTGCACTTACAGTAAAAGCAGTCTCCTACTTCAACCCCACCATGATTATCATGGCTTGTACTGCGTGTATTAGGGATAAGCAAAAAAAAAAAAACCTTGTTCTAATCTATAATCCAAATTGTACCTTATCATTAAATATAAAATTTTGGTCCCAACTAAAATTGTTATAGCAAGTTTCGACTTTTTTTTTTTTTCATCACAGAATATAATTGTTCCCCAGAAATATTTGAAGAAAATTAAATATTTCCAAAATATCTTTGTAAAGTGAATAATATAAATGTGATATGGCACAATTTGGATTATAGATTATAAACACAAGGTAATAAGACCAAATCCAAATAAATAAATAGTGTGTGACCTTTTGGTAACAGCATTGTTACCATCAGACAAAAGAAAAAATGAGAAAAATATCACAGCAATTTCCACTTCTAATTCTGAGAATAATATTTTAGGTATTCTTAGAAAACTTTTTTTTTTTCTTATTTGCTATCTTGTTTACACACTTGATAAACAGTACTATTTAAGAACATGCTGTGATATTTTTTCTCATTTATTCTTTTGTCTGATGATGGTAAAAATGCTGTTACTGAAATGTCACACATTATTAATTTATTTGGTTAGGTCTTATTACCTTGTAGTTTCTTAAGTGAAAAGATTGAAGCCAAGTATATAATAATCCACCCATTTTTTGTATAAATGACGGTGGACTGTCAGGATTGTCACCAACAGAACTAGAAATTCCTCCAAAAGATATTTACAGACTTCATACTAACGAGGAACACCCCTAATTGCTAATAAGGTTAACAAGCTACAAAATTAACTTAATGGGCTTGAAGAAAGAGATGCTCTGGGTCATTTTAAAAATTCTGCTTTGGCCAGGTAGAAACCATTTTTATCTCTCCTTGTTGACAAAATTTGTGGTTTACGATTGATTACTTCAGAGAAATGGGGATGTTACTGCAGATTTTCAGACAAACTCTTCATTGTATAAAAAATAAACCATAAAATACCAATGTTTATTTTCCAAATGAAACAAGTTTTCTACTATCCTTACTGTGAAGAAAATTTGTGGGTTGGCTTGGCTCATAAGTGGCATCAATTTAATCCACCAGATCTCTTTTAGAGCTCTAATATTGTATCAAACAATTCTGCTTATAATGAAAGGATTTAAAAGCACGAATGTTTCTTTTATACATAATACAAACATTTACTGTCCTTCCTGCGATGAAAAATACAGTAAAACCCCGCTAATACGAACCCTGGATATAGCGAACCTTCCCTTATAACGAACCCACGGCGATTCCCAATTCCATTGAAAATACCATCGTTATAACAACTAGGCAATTTTTAAAATAACGAACTACCCCTATAGCGAACCTATTTTCGGTCCCAAAATGATAAAATCTATTCAAAATACTAGGCTTATAACGAACTTAAAATTGTGACTTAAAAAATTTTTAAAACAACAAAATTTTGAGCATGTTTCAGTTCACAAATCGTGATTTCAAAACAAAAAAATTAGCGCCATTGTTTGTTTTCATTTCCATTCTTTTTTTGCTGTATATTGTATAAATTTTTACACATTATACTATTATTTAATAGAATATCTTTGCATTCGACAATTTTGAAATAGAATAAAAATACAAATGGATTCCAAAATAAAGAAAAGAAACATTGGCAGCATTCCCTTTTAGAAGCGTTCTATATCAAGTTTAACCTAGGCTAAAAAATAATTCCAAATAATTTTTAAGCCAGAAATGGTTTGAATAACAGGTTAAAAACTAAATTTAATATACACCTCAGAAGAATATGTGGAAACTAAAATTAGAATAAGGAGGAAAAAAAAAAACCCCCAAGTTCCTCTGTGTCTCATGGGCCACAAACAAATCGACTTATAAATTCTCAAAAACCACAACAGTTCTATTTTTCGAATGGAATTCTTGTTAAGTATATGACTCTTTCAGGGTTCGCGGATATTCCCCCTGGCCGGCCGTTTTACCCCCGATTTTGTGTTTGCAAATTGGCGTTTTTTTTATTCGCAATTTTACTGATCGCTCTATCGTATCAACATGTTTCGCGTCCAATTTTTCTGAATTGGATACTTTTGATTCATCCTCAATTGATTCAGAATACACGGAGCTTTATTCCTTTGATGGAAATAACGATATTTTAAGACAATTCTGATTTTCAAATTTTACTTTTCACTTTCAAACAACAAGGTATTAGAGGCATTTTTTTCTAATAAATTTAGTATTATATTATTTGAGAAAGATGTTCTAAAATACTCTTATACCTTTTAAATATATAATTAATAATGTTTTGCCTAGGGGATTTGGCTTAATTTTTAAATAATACATAGGTTCATATATAAACATGTATGCTAATGATAAGAAGAACCTATTATCAAATGACTTCTTTTGATATTCAGCATTACTGTAAAGAAATAGGTCAATTTGGGATTTAAAACAAAGTAACCATTATTAAGTGGCTGCCTTTTCCTGTTTGTATAGCTGTTTTTTAATTATACAGTCTAAAAATTTGGAAAAGTTTTAAAAAATGGCCAAACTGTGGCTATAGTGAACCAAAAGCTCTGTCCCATTGGGGTTCACTATAGAGGGGTTTTACTGTATATTGGGAGGGCTTGGCTCATCAGTGGTGAACCCTCCCAGTGGTTTCGCCAATTTAATCCACCAGACCGCTTCTCAGAGCTGGGAGCCAAATAGAAAAGTTGACACTTAATTGTTGGAGGAGCTGTACATAGCATTGTATAATCACAAAGTTTTAATGATAATAATGCAGAGAGAGATATACACAAAACAAATTGAGAGGAAATTAGCCTCACACAGATTTATATAAGCCCATAGAAAAAAATATGAAAATTAAAGGGGAAACAGGTACAGTAGAATCTCCCTTTAACGGACACCTCTCCACAAAGGACAGTTTTCATTTGTAAAATTACAATTTTTATAATTTATCAACTCTCCGGTAAGAGGACATCTCTCCCTAAAGGACACTTTGGCTCTGCAATTAGGTGTTGTCCTTTACAGGGAGGTTCTACTGGCTTTACATATGATACATGCATACCTAAACCTTTATCAAGACTTTTTCTCTAATGTGAAAAATTCTTCAACCAAAGAACAATAACTATTGAATTGTCATTGATTTGCTTTCATTTGTGTGTATATGATAAGGGCAGAATTTGTATAATGTTATTCAAATATCTCTTAAATAAGTCCAATTTGGCATTTATCTTTGTTTATTGTTAGATAAAATTGGTTTAAATAGTCTTTTCATAAATCTATAAACAGAAACACCTCTCTTTACTTTAATATTTTATAGTAATTCTCAATTTTAGTCCTGCCAAAGGATCATTTTGATGAAAAATCCAAAAGAGTTTAACATTTTATTCAAAAACTTTTATTTTCCTTTAAAATAAAATAGTTCCTTCAATCTATTGGTCAAAAAAAGAATCAATTTAGCCTTTAATAATAATAAAAAAAAAAAAAAAAGATGTATAGTCACTAATGTATTTTGATGTTCCCCTGAAATCCAAGTTGAAGAAATACTGTCAAATGGGGGGAAAAATCCCCAGAGAGGGGAAGAACAGGTTCTACTAGCCCCACCCCTGGGGCAGTTGTATATTTATAAGTTGGGGGGAGGGTGCAAGAATAGCTGAGTAACACTTCCTTATAGCCTGCCTGCCCCCCTTGGAGATATTTGCCACCAGTGTTACTGTGTTAGCCCAGTTTTGTGTTTATTTTTAAAGTCTATACAGTAGTCCTTATCTCCTACCATAGTCTAAAAACATGGCTAAACCTGTGTGGTCTCTCCTGGAAATGTCTTCTACTCTGAAACTATTTCTGTTGAAAGACTCCTCATGACTTGACCTGAAATGACAGAATTTCTGGTAAGAGTCACTTCCAGTAGAGACTTGAATTTCACTCATGAAAGATTCTGCAATAGTTGAGTCACTAGATAACATAGGTTCCACATTGTGGCAAATAATTTCAAGAAAAAGTTAAACTATACAATATATTTGAAGTTATGAATTATATTTAGAATGCACAACTCTCTCACTATTTCTTTTTTAAATAAAAGAAGCTAAAATAATTTATTGCTGTTCTAACTGACAAAATATTGGGAAAGCCTGGCTCATCATTGGTGAACCCTTCTGGTGGTTTCGCCAGTTTAATCTATGATACTACTCTAATTTTGTATTGGGCTACAAGGTAATAAGACCAAATAAATTAATAGTTAGTGACATTTTGCTAACAGTATTGTTACATAAATTTCACACTATTAATTTATGAGTTTGGTCTTATTATCTTGTAGTTCCAATCTATTAATTGTGCCTTATCATCATTGTTCCCAAGTAATTTTGTTATAGACAATTTAAACAAAACTGTTGATTCTTCTAACCAATTGTTACAAAGGTGGAAAAAATATATAATAAAATAGTAAATAAAGGGTAGATAAAATGTAGGGGAATATATATAGTTGTGTAGAAGAAGGCCAAGTGATACTCACTCCTCACTTTCTTACTGCTACTCTTTTTGTGTTGATTTCTTGCTTCCCTCTTTCTTATTATTATTTTTTTTTTCCTTTTCTTGGTTTTTTTTTTTTTTTTTTTCTTTCTCTTTTTACTCTGTATATATCGCTATTTCCGTTGTCTCACTGCTTTGTTCTTATGCATACCTCTGGTGAATCCTGTATAGGGTCAGTGACCCTAAATAAAGGCTTTTTTGTTTGTTGTTTGTTGTTTATATATAGTTGTGTATGTACAAATTTCTTCAGCAAGGAAGGTTTCCCCACCTTGAGAGAGTTCTCCTCCAGACAAGGAGGTAGGTTATAGAGAGAGATATAGTTTTTATAGTGGTGCTACACAACAGGGTATGGTGTCTGTTACAGGCTTATTGTCACACCCCACGTCTTTGTCTTATTTTATTCCTTTCTTTCCATTTGGTCTCTTGCTAGCACCTGAAGGAACAATTTACACCACTGTAGAGGCACCTAAGTTATTACAAATTTGGCTTTAAAAATGTGCGTAAAATGATTGCAGCATCAAGACATTTATATATTCGTTATAGAACTAGTTTAATTAGAGTGAACCATCATTTACTTGGTACTTGCTGGACTCAGTTACAACTAGGCTAAAATTTCACATTTGGGACTGGTTTTAATTGGGACTATTGGTAATTGAACTAGTGATAATTGGTATTACTAGAAATTGGGACTATGGATAATTGGAAGTGCTGATATTTGGGATTAGTAGTAATTGGAATTACAGTACTAATCTTCTTTCTTATCTACATATCATAATCATATCAGAGTATCAAGCTTGTAGAGTTTGATATGGTGTCTACTGGGGATGAGTAGACCTCATCTCAATGGATGAACCAATACAGTCAATGATGTTTTGGGGTTGAAGGTTGAGAATTGCACTTAGTACATAGTGGGAAAACGACAGTACTAATAATTGGAACAGCTGGTCTGTTGCTGATAATTGGGACTTTTTAGATTCCCAACATGTCCTAATTAATACAAGAAAATAAGACCTAATCCAAATAATGTATTACATTCTTGTATTACAATCTATAATCCAAATTGTACCTTATCATGTCCTAATTAAAGAAAGGTTACCAACTGGAAGAATATTGATGGGGAACAAGAAGTATTTTAACACAATGAGGTATCACAGATTAGGTTAATACTTTGTAAATATACAGTAGAACAACCTCCATGAAAGGACACTCATGCTAGACACACTGTGAGAGCCGAGAGACTTCCTTCCAGCCCGTTGGGATGACAGACCACGGCGTTGATAAACCCGCAAGCGGGGCCAGGAAATAGTACAGATTGCCACCGCTGCGTGGTGCAGCATACCATCAGCAGCCAATCAGAACCTTTCGGACATTCTAGGGTGTTGTCCTTTTGTCTTACTTTATTGACTTTCTAAATAAATGTAACTAATGCATAATACTAATAAAAACTAACTTTGAAATAGCTACAAGAAAATTAGACCTAATCCAAATAAATTAATAGTGTGACATTTCAGTAACGGCGCTGTTGCCATCAGACAAAAATGAGAAAAAATGGTAACAACGCAGTTACCGAAGCATCACACACTTAATTTATTTGGATTAGGTCTTATTTTCTTGTAGCTATAATCTATAATCCAAATTGTGCTTTATCATGACTTTGAAATAATTTTTTGGGCCATCGCTGGACTTCAAAAATCAACACACCACAGCACCTCTCTACCAAGGACAGTTTCCATCACTAAAATTACCATTTTTACTATTTAGCAACTCTCTGGTAAGAGGACACCTTTCCCTAAAGGACACTTTGGTTCTGAAATTTGGTATCAGGTTCTAGTGTATATAGAAACTACTGTATTATGTTTTATAATTACACTAATAGATGAAAGAAACTTTGTAGGTTGATGTTATGTTCTTGAGATGGTGGCAGATTCTTCTTAGCTGAACCAGTCTCCTGTGTTCAGTAACTAGTGCAGGAAAACCAAACCCACAAGTTAGATCTGTAGATGATAAAGCACAATTTAGATTATAGATACAAGAAAAATAAAGACCTAATCCAAATAAATTAATAGTGTGTGACCTTTCAGTGTAACAGCATGAAATATCACACACTATTAATTTATTTGGATTAGGTCTTTTTTCTTGTATTTAGATCTGTAGGGATGAAGTGAGCCATATTGAACAATTATATTTGCTCTGGTTGCATATGTTATCTCAGCAATCAATGTGTGACTAAGCTATCTTATCAAGTTTCTATCCTGCTTCCTCATCTTCCATTTCCCTATACTATCACCTGTGGCCTGGTAGATTACCTCTCTTCACAACACCCTGTGTGAGGCCAGTCTACAACCCTACTAGATTACAAGAAAATAATCCAAATAAATTAATAGTGTGTGACGTTTCAGTAAAAGCGTTGTTACCATCATCAGACAAAATAATCCATGAGCAAAACGCTGTTAACGAAACATCGCACACTATTAATTTATTGGGATTAGGTCTTAAACACAGGGCAATAAGACCTAATACAAATAAATTAATAGTGCGATGTTTCAGTAACAGCGTTGTTACCATCATTAGACAAAAGAATAAATGAGCAAAACGCTGTTGCCAAAACGTGACACACTATTAATTTATTTGGATTAGGTCTTAAAGACAGAGTAATAAGACCAAATCCAAAGTACTTTTGTCTGAAGATAGTAACAACGCTGTTACCGAAACGTCACACACTATTTTTAAAATTTGGATTTGATCTTATTGCCCTGTGTTTATAATCTATAATCCAAATTGTGCTTTATCAACACTACTAGATGAAGGAGACTTCTGTACCATCACAGCCCAATGCCAACAAGAATGGAAATCTGCAGCACATGACTGGTACAGAGCAGGAGGGACAAGCATCAATTACTGCCTCCCAAGGGAACAGCAGTCATTGATTTCTAGACTTAAGTCTGGTCATCTATAGACAATGACCTTCCAGAATGGTTGCAAGGTTTTCCACTATGTACTAAGTGTAAGCTCTCAACATGCAACCCCAAACAACATCATTGACTGTATTGACTCATCCATTGATGAGCTCTACTCATCCCCAGACACCATCTCAAGCTCCACAGACTTGATACCCCAATATGATTGTTGAGTTGAGATATGAAAGAAGATGACACACTTCTCTAGTTCTTCCTTATTCTCTAGTTGATATTATTTTGTGTGTGCACCATTAATATTTCATTTATAAAATTGTCGATTTTTAACAGCCACAACTCAGGATCAAATCCAGCATTGGCCACTTTTTTTCTTAATAAAAAATTGCTCCCGATTCTTACAAAAGTCCCACCAATGAGTGAAAGTAACCAAATGGGGCTCTGGTACATTTTCAAGTGCAAAGTCTAAATGCTTTCTACATGTGGTGTACTTGCAGTAAAAATAGTTGCTAACTAATACCCACCATGATTATCATGGGTTGTAATATGTGTACTAGGAATAATAAAAAAAAGATCAGTTTTATTTATCTCTATATATATAAAAGTCAATTCCTGTCTGTCTGTCTGTCTGTTTCGCGATAAACTCAAAAACTACTGAACCAATTGGTTCCAAATTTTGCATGTCGCTTTTTATAAACCCGAGGAAAATTTTTGGCTACATTTTGCTTATTATTTTTGGCTATTTCTTTTTTTAATTTGAAGAACTATTTTTTTATGCGGACTAATCCGGAATGGAATGAATACCTAAATATGGCCATTTTTTTTAAAGCATCGGTGGCTTAGTGGTAGGATGCTCGCCTGCCACGCGGGCGGCCCGGGTTCGATTCCCGGCCGATGCATTTTTTTTTTTTACAATTTTTAAAACTCATTTATATTATATATAATATAAATATATATTATTATATCAACTATATTAATTAAATCAAATACCTAAACACTAATATAATAGAATTTTTGCCATCACACACACTTTTTTCCTGTAGTTTATGTGTTACTTCTGTATTGCTATTCTATGGCACTTCTAATATTTATTATTGATATACTTTTAGTATGAAGGAAATTGCACCCAAGGGATTTCTCGGGCGAAGCCGTGTCATTCGCCTAGTATATATATAAAAATGAATGTATGTGTGTGTGTCTGTCCTTTATGCCTGACCAAACCACTCATTGGAACACCATGAAACTTTGGGAAGTTATTTAGTATAGTACTGGGAAGGTTTCTGAAAAATAATTTCTTGAATATCCTTAGAGTTATTTGCAGATTTGTAGATTTAACTCGCAAGCAGCGCCACCATTGCGACGATGATAAGTTTTTTATCTATAAGTTTTATTATCACTAAGTTTATTATCTTAAAGATTAATTATCAAAAGTAAGATTATCTCAGGATGACACAGCAATTTATTTGAGACAAGAATAATGATACAATTCCAAGGCAAAGATACTATTCCTTTAACTTCCAATTACAGAGGGAACCAATTAATATTGATTTTATTCAACTTATCGAGTATTTTTCAAGGGACCAGGAAAAAATGTTCACTAGATAAAACGATGATTTTGTAATGTAGAAAATTAGGAAAGACAAAATTCAGGATGACACGGCACACAGGGACCGGGAAAAAATTTTCTCTTTATCGAGAGATTCAAATTTAAGAGTTTCAAATTATCAAAATATATCTATTATTTTTTTAAATAAGTTTATAGAGAATTGTTTTAACAAATGTTCGTTAGACAAACCTTTACTCAGGTAAAATCCGGGTGAAGCCGGGTACATCCGCTAGTAAAATATAAAAATAGAGAATATAAAATTATATATTTTAAATATTTTAATATATATATGTGGCAATATAATAAGGTGGGAAGAGAAATAATCACACCACAAGTTGGAAGAGGAACCCAGGCAACCAGAGAGAGAGAGAGGGGGGGGGGGGGAGAGCCGGGCCCGGCAACAGCCGGGCATCCGTTCGAGTCGCACCACAATCCCCAACTGTCTTAATAGTCCTGAGGTTCCAAGTAACGGGCCCCAGTGGTCGCCCCTTGGAATGTCGCCGATGTCTAAAGTGACCGGACTTTACCCTCCCGTCTCTCTCTGGGTTGACTGTAGGTTTGCTTTATTATTCCTGGAAGAGTATATATTATGACATATATATACATATACAGTAGAACTACCTCCCTGTAAAGGACAACACCTAATTGCAGAACCAAAATGTCCTTTAGGGAGAGGTGTCCTCTTACCGGAGAGTTGCTAAATAAAAAAAAATGGTAATTTTACAAATTAAAACTGTCCTTTGTAGAGAGGTGTCCTCTAGCATGAGTGTCGTCTCATGGATATTCTACTGTAGTAGTAATATCATTTTATTCGCGATCGAACATTGTGTGGTCCATTGTATGCATTACAACCCAAACACAATGCGACGGCAGTCATCTCTTTCATACAATGGGCATTCATGGGAAAAAGAATTCTATGGTGGGGTCCACAGACTTGCTGGGACTTAGCTGGGGTAACCTACTCACTCCCATGTCTCGGGAGAAGCCTTCCAGGTGGCCGTTCCAGGATCCTGATGTACTTCCCAGGAACACCCCCCCCCCCCACCTTCTATTGTATATATACAGTTAAACCTGTCTCTAGCGCCCCCTCTAAATAGAACCTTCCTCTCTAGAGCACCCGATTTTAAATACGTAGTACAATGCGTTATTTACATTAAAAGTGACCTCTCTATAGCACCCTATTTTGGTAAGTCCCAAGAGGGGGCGCTATAGACAGGTTTAACTGTATATTAATATTCTAGGTTGTAATATATACTTGATATAATATAGGATTCTCCGCTAGGAGGCGGCACGAATAGGCTGCAAGCAACGTCGCTCTCGGTAAGTGAACTGTCTCACTAAATATTTCCTCTATTTTTGCTAAAGTTCAAACTCAATATATCTGAAATGAAACCTTCATATCCAATATATCTTACCATCATAATTTTATGTCTATTAGACAAGAATTCTGAGTTAAATTTACATACTTTCAAGCCGGATACATACGGCGGCAAAAAGATTTACTTATCACGCGTCAATATTTCACTTTCAAAATATTTCCGAAACTTTCTCCTTATATGTGTAGTTTTAATGCTCTTGGTATTAGCTGGTATTGAACAAAATCCAGGCCCTAGGATGTCCAAACAAACGACGTTGGAAACAAGCTTAGATAGGGATAAAGAGATCAAAGATCTGATAAATGCACTCACCAAAAGGCTGGATAACTGGGGTGAGAGGCTGGAATCCCGTCTTTCGGCAATCGACGATAGAGTAGAAAATATAAATCAAAGACTGCAACAATTAGAGGAATCTTCTGCCGTTACAAAGTCAGCACTCTCTCAAAACTCCAAAAAAATAAAAGACTTAGAAGACCAGCTTGAATACTTGGATGCAAAGAGCAGAGAAAGGAACCTTATTTTTTACGGAATAGAACAAGACATTAACGAGGACTGCCGAGAACGGATACGGAGGGTTATCGAAGAAAATATGCGGACAACGGAGAAGATAAACATCACGTGATGCCACCGAGTATCCAGAAAACCTGGTGCACCGATCCTGGTTGAAGTCCCAGAACAAAACGATAGAACAACTCTATTCAAAGCTGCTTTCAATCTAAGAGGAACTAAGATTTCACTATCGAAGGACTATAGTATGAAGATGAGAGAACAACGACGCGTTCTGAATGTCAAAAGAAGAGAACTCGTCGAAAAAGGTACTCTAGCTAAGCTAAGGGACAATAAGTTAATAATTAATGGCATAGCATATAAGGTCTGTGATGGACAAATTGTAGATGCCAATGGACATTCATTGTAGCAGGCAGATAGGAAACAATCACTTGTAAATAGTCAACCCATTGATAAACTGATCTCTAATACAATGTCCATACAGCCACTTATGATAAAACACTCACGGCTAAAACTTCTAAAATTAAAAACTCAAAGTCTATGGATAATATACCAGATAGAAATACAACTAAAATTAGGTATACACATACGAAAAACTGTGAATCGGCAATAAAAGACAAACAAGTAACTCAGGCCAAACATATAGATACTAAAATTAAAATATTACAATGGAATATAAATGGATTCAATAGAATAACATCAATATTTCCACTCGTTGAATACCTAAAAAAATACGAACTTTTTGCACTAAATGAAACATGGATCACTGGTGTTATTGAATTGTTAACTGATGAATATTACATAATTCAAAGCCCAGCAATGAAGACAGAACTAAAGGGAAGGGGCTCGGGGGGAATTCTGATTGGAATAAAAAAAAACTTCCAACATACGGTTAGAAAAATCGAAACAAACCCTTACTGGATATCTGTCTTGACACACAAATTTCTAGACAAAACCACCGAGAGTATATGTTTGCTGTTTGCTTATTTACCTCCTAATGCATTACAAGAACAAAATTTAACAAATTTACTTAGGCATATTGATTATCACATGAGTGAAGGTAACGAAGTACTAATAGCTGGTGACATCAATATTAGAATAGGCAATGCTGGAGGCTTCCATAACCCACTGAAACTAAATTCACCCCTCAACAAATATAGGAAATCTAAAGACCTAATATCTTCGAAACTATCTGAAAAACTAATTTCCTTCACTGATTCAAATTCTATAACAATAGCTAATGGAAGAACTAAGGGTGACACGCACGGCTCATTCACTTTTATTTCAGAAAGAGGTTCATCGGTTTTGGATTATTTCATGTACACACACGGTTTAACACAGATCATATCGGATATGTGGATCGAAGAACTTTCATATTCAGACCACTTACCAATTGTTTTACAAATTAATACTGGGTATGAAGCTATTAAATCCTCGTACAAAAATGAAATACTAACACGAAAATTCATTTGGACGAAAGAAAATGTGGAGATGCTAAAACATAATTTAAGTGATATTGAAGTTGGAAATGAAACCGATATTAACACAGAAACAGTAAATTTTACTAAACAGATCTACACGGCAATGGAATCGGCAAATATAATTAAATTTGCTAAACGACGACACCAACTTTCAAAACCTTGGTATGACAAAGATTGCTATATTATGAAAAAAACGACCAAAGTAAGTGTACAAAGATGTAGGAACTCAAATAACATACACGACCGCCAAAAATATATTGAGGCTAGGAGGGAATATTTTAAGCTCCTGCAAAGAAAAAGAGATGAATTCAATAAGGACAAGAATGAAAGGATAAAGAACGCCAAAGATCCCAAATCCTTCTGGAATGCCATTGCATCCTTCAGAAAAAAACCAATAATCTAAGGTGAGATTGATATAAAAGAATGGTTTTTATTTTATAAAAATTTACTGAACAAAGAAAATAAAGAAGCTACTTTTACGGTAAACCAGATGATCGGTTGGAAAGATCCAGATTTAGACGCGGAAATAACCCT
The DNA here is from genome assembly GCA_030710605.1 of Cordylochernes scorpioides. Taxonomy (NCBI): domain Eukaryota; kingdom Metazoa; phylum Arthropoda; class Arachnida; order Pseudoscorpiones; family Chernetidae; genus Cordylochernes; species Cordylochernes scorpioides. Next base: position 69,588,153 of record CP092871.1, on the reverse strand, counting down.
TGAAGAGATCCATGATGTAGTAAAAAAACTAGCGAACGGCAAAGCAGTGGGACTCGATGGTATACCAAATGAGTTGCTAAAGAATTTACCAATACCGACTTTAAATAAATTGAAAAACCTATTCAACAAAATAATGTCCACAGAAAAATACCCGCAACTCTGGACGAACTCAATAGTACACCCTATATATAAAAGCGGGTGATAAGAATAACCCAACAAATTACAGAGGGATTGCCCTCTGCAGTAATATATCTAAATTATTTACTACAATACTAAGAAACAGATTAAACAACTGGATAGAAAAAAGAATGATTATTTTAGAAAACCAAGCAGGTTTCCGTAAGAACCGATCATGCACTGACCACATAATACTACTGAATTCACTCATCCAATTATCTCTGAGAAGAAAACGAGGCAAGCTATATGTCTTCTTCGTCGATTTGACTAAAGCTTTCGACACAGTCCCACATGATTTACTTTGGCAAAAATTGCATAAAATGGGCATTAGCAATAAATTTGTAATGCTGATAAAAAACTTTTACCAAGAAGCTAAGATCACTATCCGATGGAAAGGACAATATTCAAATAATGTGAAAATTAATTCTGGAGTGTTGCAGGGAGAATCACTTTCCCCACTTTTATTTATACTATATATGGCCGACCTAATAGAACTTTATAATAACTCAGCACTTACAGGATTTCATCTCCCTGATTTTGGCGTTTTACACCTACTTATGTATGCGGATGACATAGCCATAATTGGAGAATCGAAAATTAATCTTCAAATTAAAATCAATTTACTAAAGTCTTACCTGGATAAGAACAAATTAGTTTTAAATGAAAATAAGTCCAAAATAATAGTATTCAGAAATGGAGGAAGACCGGCAAGACACGAAAACTGGTACTGGGGTGACACCCCACTGACTGTTGCGTCCAATATTACATATCTGGGATATCCATTCACTTCCACTATTAATAGTAAAAAGGTAGCCCTCTTTTATAAAGCCAAAGCAAATACGGCAATAAATGCAACTATTAGACTGATAAAAAAAGAAAAAATTAACTCATTAAAAGTTGCTCTGAATCTATTTGACTCAGTTATTAAATCAATACTGCTCTATGCGGCCCCTGTGTGGGCTTGGGACAATACGGATATTATAGACCAATTACAGAATACGTTTATCAAAAATTTTCTGAATCTACCAAGATATATACCAGGGTACATTGTAAGGCTGGAAACAGGCAGAATATCTTTGACTTTTACAACGATCAAATTAATTTTGAAATATTTCATTAGATTACAAAAAATGGAAGACAATAGACTACCTAAGCTATGCTGGAATAGATTGAAGGAAATTTCCTTAATGACAAAAAAACCTATAGGATTCTGTAAGAATATTATGGATATCATCAATCATTGTGGACTCACATGGCTAAACTATAGGTTAAATTATGATGACATACAGATCGAACTTCCGAATATACTAAAAATAAAAATTGAACAGCTATTGCAGCAAGATCTGGCAAAATTATCTCTTACGAAAACATACTCAAACTATAGGTTACTTTATGATTCATTTATTCCAGAAAATTACTTTTCATGCTATCTGTCTTCAGCTTTAGTGAGTTTTATTGCACAGATCAGATTAATGTCAACAATGATCAAAGAAAATCATATTTACGCAATTAAGAAAGAAGATTTGTACTGTGGGTTATGTGGAAGTCAGATTACTGATGAAATATACCATTTTATTGCCGAATGCGGGGATCTGGAAGGAGAGAGAAAAAAGATCCTTAAAAGTCTTCCTAGACCGCATTTGAACTCAATAAAGCTAATAAAAACTGTTTCAGATAAGAAAAGTTGGGCAATTGAACTGTTCAACTTTCAAAAAGCGGTTGGGAATAAAATTGCACTCATGGAAGAGAGAAGAACAGGGGCACAATAAAAAGTCACCCTGTTTGACATACCTTGACTGTAAATACTATATTTTCACCTGTTCTCTTATGGTTAATATTGTCTGTAACTCCACGGAGAATCCGTACAGGGCAAGATGCCCTAATAAAGCTGTTTTGTTGTTGTTGTACTTGATATAATATTCAGAGATAATGTTGGTCTTGCAAAGCAAGAGTGAGACACTATCTCGAGTGTTTTAGAGAGTTGATAACATCCTTGATATAGAGAGGAAAGTTTCCCTCGAAATATTGAATAGGTGAATATTTAAAAAAATCCAATATAAGCATTCTATTCTCTAATGCACTTCTCTAGTTGATCACCTTGATGCTAAGGGATATGGCAAAGATACTTACTGCCGTGTCTTGGGATATGTCTCCATCCCAATATGGAGGAGGGAAAGAAGTTGGGTGTGACCTAGTACCTTAACCAATAATTTATCTAACTCCTGATGTTTCAGGAATGACTCATTCCCTTGAAGAGAGTGACAGTGAAATGTTGAGAGTTAAATAGATAATTGTTGATGTGTTTTTTCTGAATCAACTTCCAAGCAGCAAATGATCTACAGAACTACTACAGTGACATTTGGATGCTGAAGACAAGGGAACTACCACTACACCACCTCAATGAATGGACCAACTGATTCAAAACATAGTAGTCCAAACTCTGCCTTTGCTGGTCCCAAACCCGGATGAAAAAGGAGGAGGGGGAGCAGTAACAAGTTCACTAAAAAAACCCGAGTTCAGCTGGCACGGCTGATAGTACTCTGTAAGGGCTCCTAATCCAGGAATACAGGATGAGCAGTGTTTGTACTCCATGTTGGGGGCAGCTTTACATGGCGTCTGTTCCTCATGTCAGAGGCGGCCATTTCTTTTGGAGCTAAGTCAGCCTGCCACTGAGTAGTGTTCCCAGTCTTAATGACAAAGGCAGACACATTCTACTTCTCTCATGATGGTTGTAAAACAGACACCATCAAGGGTCACAACTTGATATCCTAATATGATTGAGTGGAGATAAGAAAGAAGACTAGTAGTCCATAGCTATAAATGGATAGCCTTGAAGAAGTCTGACTGAGGAGGCTGTACAACAATCTTAGGACTGATTCTCACCTGAAATATATATACAGTAGAACCCCTCCATGAGAGGACACTCTCACTAGAGAACACCTCTCTACAAAGTACAGTTTATATCACCAAAATTACCATTTTTACTAATTAGAAACTCTGTGGGGATCGGTGGAAGGATGGTCTAAACCGTTGGTTTTCAACCGCTACGACTTGGATTCAATTCCAGCATTGAGCACTTTTTTCTGATAAAACAATAAAATAAAATGCTCCAATGGCCTCTGATTCTTGAAAAAGTCCAACCCCACCAGCGCGTGCAAGTAACCAAACAGGGCTCTGGCACATTTGTAAGTGCAAAGTCGAACAGATTTTCACATGTGTAGACATGTGGTACACTTACAGTAAAAGCATTTGCCTACTTCTACCCACCATGATTATCATGGCCTGTACCATTTATACTAGGGATAAGCAAAAAAAAAAATGGTAAGAGGACACCTCTCTCGAAAGGACAGTTTAGCTATGCAACTAAGTGTTCTTTACAAAAATAAACTATAAATTACTTATGTTACACATGTCTTAGAAAATATATATGCACTGTTCTATCTTTCACTGATAGCCAAGCAATTTAGATTAAGAAGCTAGGGTGGATTTGATTTGAGATTTTAAATATATGTGCATAGATACACACTATTTTCTGGAGGAATTATTTTTTAATATGTTTTTTTTTTTTTTTTTGAATTTATTAAGTTACCTCACCTTGTCACTCAGTGTTGGAAATTAATTTTCCTTTTTTTTTTTGTAAAATTAATTTTTTGTGTCAGGGAGGATTTACTGTGATACTTGTTCCAGTCCTGTTCTGTGTACATCCAACTTTCTCATGACCTCTTTAGGGTTCAGGAAACACTCCTTCCTGTTTGATCAGATGCAGTCTGTTGTGGTGAGTCAACTTGGAGTAAATGGGCCACCCCAGGTGACAGTAGTTGTGGGCCAACAATGGGAATATTAACAAGGTGTAGTAGGACCATTGACTATAAAATGTCACATAAACCTATAAGATAAACAAGAGACCAAGTCAATAAATTTTGCAGGACATTTTAGTAACAGAGCTGAGAAAATTAGAAATGAATTTTTGTTCACTTTTTTATTTTTTCTATTATCCCTAGTACATATGGTACAAGCCATGGTAATCATGGTGGGTAGAAGTTGGCGACTGCTTTTACTGTAAGTGCACTATGTCTACACAAGTGAAAAGCAGTTCGACTTTGCACTTACAAATATGCCAGAGCCTCGTTTGGTTAGGTGCACTCGCTGGTGGGGTTGGACTTTTGCAAGAATCGGGGGCCATTGGAGCATTTTTTTTATTTTTTTAAACAGAAAAAAAGTGTCCAATGCGGGAATTGAACCCGAGTCGTAGTGGTCGAAAACCAAACGGTTTAACCAGCCTTCCACCGACCTCCCTATATATAGTGTTATGAATATACATAACACTAGGTATAAAATTCAAAATTATTATAGACGCATATGATTCTTTTAAAAATTACACAATATCTACTGCCCTTACTGCCATGAAAAAATTAATGGGAGAGCAGTAAGGGCATCTGATAAATTCACTACTTTATTCTTAACTGGCAAAGGACCCTTCTTAAGTTTCCTATTCAAACTGAATGCTATCAATGATCCAACATGTGAATGCCGCTTAGATGTTGAATCACCAGAGCATCTTCTTTTGACTTGCCCTCTGACTAATCAAATTGTATGTAGATACTTTGAAACATTACCAAATTCTCTTTGTGTATATACTCTATCTTATGAGAACTTTGTTAAGTTTAGAACTATTTGTAGAATAATTTACAAAACAATACTAATCCATCATGTAAATAATTAATCATATATATGTAAATAATAATAGCACAGCACAATAGTCCTTTGGACTTCGTGCTTTTGTAACAATAAATAAAAAAAAAAGGGCATTAGAAAATGGTTTAATTTTTAAAAGAATTGTTGAAGTTTGAGATTGAATCAAGGAATAAAAAGATTATTTATTAAACAAAGTAACTTAAAACAAGATGTTAAAGTAGCAATATTTTAAAGGCAAGTATATAGGAAGGCGAGAGACAAAGACTATATATATTGACGTCGACCGCAGCGCCGCCGCGGCCGTTGATTGGTCGATCCCACAATGCTCCACGCCAATTTTTGATCGCTATTCCAACACTCCCTCTCGATCCAAAATGTTCAGTAGACCTCTTAAGTAGTGGAATTTGTTTTGTGGAAGAGGTTTAGTCATTATATCAGCTAGCTGTTCTGAGCTGCAAACATGATGCACTTTAAGTTCACCTTCTTCATGTTTGGATCTAATGAAGTGGTAGCGAACATCAATATGTTTCGTTCGTTTGTGGAATACTGGATTTTCAACAAGTTTTATTGCTGCTTGGTTGTCGATATAAAGTTCAGTTTCTTTAGTAATATCACAGCCGATGCCCTGTAGAAGTCTTCTGATCCAAATCAATTCCTTGGCAGCACTGCAGGCAGCGATGTATTCACTTTCGGTGGTTGAAAGTGCGATAATTGGTTGTCGTTGGCTTGCCCAAGAAACAGTTCCTCCGTTCATCATGAAGGCATAACCAGTCGTACTTTTTCTGGAGTCAACATCACGAGCAAAATCACTATCAGAGTAGCCAACAAGTTGGTCTTGTCCAGTGAAGAGAATTCCCATGTGTGGAGTGCCTTTCAGATAACGGAAAATATTCTTCACTGTTGTACAATGTGCAGGTCCTGGATATTCTAGGAATTTACTCACTTGTGAAACTGCATAAGTGATATCTGGACGTGAAACACATGATGCAAACATAAGGGATCCAACAGCTTCTCGAAAAGGGAATTTAGGCATCTTTTCCTTTTGTTCTGGAGTAGGACAGTCCTGCTTTGTTAAGATGACAGAAGGATCCATAGGCACCGAAGCAGGAATGCAGTCAGCCATATTAAATTTACTCAAAATTTTGTCAATATATGATGACTGGTGAATGAAAATACTTGCTCTATCTTCTGACTGCTCAATTTGTAGCCCAACAAAAAAGTTAACACTTCCAGATGTAATATCAAATGCGTGTTCTAACTCATCCATTATAATAGCTATTGCCTCTTTATCTTTAGATAGAATAATTCCATCATCAACATAGAGAGCTAAGATAACATTTGAATCATTGTGTGTTCCAATGAAAATGCACGGGTCGGCGTCTGATGTTTTGAAATTATGGCTATACAAAAAATTGGTAAATTTCTTATTCCAATTTCTAGAAGATTGTCTCAGACCATACAGACTTTTATGTAATCTATAGCAGCTATTATCATCTCTCTTGTAGCCTTCTGGTTGTTCAAGATAAACAAGTTCCTCTAATTCGCCATTAAGAAAAGCTGTCTTTACATCGAATTGCTTAAGAAACATCCTTTCAGAAGCAGCTTGTGATAAAAGAATGCGTAACGAATCATACCTGACTACTGGGCTAAACGTATCGAAATAGTCAACATTTTTTATTTGAGAATAGCCTTTTGCAACTAATCTGGCTTTGAACCGTTGAATTGTACCATCGGACTCCGTTTTAATTTTATAAACCTATTTACAACCGATAGGTTTATGACCATCTGCCAGACGTTCTAAAGTCCATGTTTTATTTTTATTTAATGCATCAATCTCTTCATCCATGGCTAATTTCCATCTTTCTGAATCTGAACTTGTTATTGCATCTATATAGTTACTGGGTTCATCAGCGAGCGCAAAGTTACATTGGCTATTCGAAACTTTAGAGCGTGTTATCATTGGATGCGAACTGATATCGGATACTGGCAGCATTTCCTGCACTGGGATGTTTGTTGTTGCAACTGGTGATTCATCCGGAGCGCTGTTAATCTGAAATATTATTTCTTTCGGTTTGGTAGATTTTCTATCTGAATGTGGAGTAGCTTTCTCATCGAATGTGACATCTTTAGAAATTCTTATTTTTCTAGTTTTCCAATCCCATAATCTAAAATTTTTGCTTGTATTCTCATAACCTAAAAACATAAGTTTTATCGATTTATTATCCCACTTTTTACGGTTTTCTTTCGGAATATGCATATAAGCATTACAGCCAAATATTTTATAGTTAGCTACATTAGGCTTTGTGCCAAAGAAAAGTTCATAAGGTGTCGTTCCAGGGGTTTGCTTAGTCGCACTTCTATTTAGAATATAAGTTGCTGTGTTACATGCCTCAGCCCAAAAAAATCCTGGAAGATTTCGTGAATTTAGCATGGACCTGGCTGCTTCCACAATCGTACGATTGTCTCTTTCTATACGTCCTATCTGTTCGTGCACATAAGGTGCAGTGAACTCGTGAATTATCCCAAATCTTTTACATAAATCTGCAAAATTATCGCTTTTGAATTCTAGCGCATTATCAGTCCTAAGAACTTTTATCTTATTTCCAGTTTGAGTATAGATTAGAGTAGCATATTCTTTGAATATATCTAGCACATCTGATTTGTTTTTAATAAAATAAATATGGCGATAACCACTAAAGTAATCTTTAAATAAGCAGAAATACAGATATTTACTTAATGATTGAGTCTGCATTGGGCCACAAATATCAGCATAAATAAACTCACCTAGCTGGTAGTTTTTGCCATCTGAGGGATAGCACGACTTTCTATGGGCTTTTCCAAGTTGGCATCCTTCACAGAAGAAAAAATCTCCCTCTAAATCTTGAGGCTGCAGACCATCCACCAATCCTTTGGTCGCCATCTCTCGAAGTGTAGCAACTGGAAGATGCGCAAGTCTCTCGTGCCACAACTGAAGCTTGTTCTCGCTGGTGATGTATCCTTGTGATGATGACGTAACCTTGAAGAGCATCCTGTAGAGGCCGTCATGACGCACTCCTACGGCTTTTAGGTCATTATCCATGAAGATCTGTAGCTTGTCATGTTTGATAATGACGTTGAATCCTCTTCTTGTGGACGTAGAAAGGCTATACAAATTTTTCTTTAGTTGCGGCGAGTAGAGCACATTTCTTATGTATGTATTGTACCATCCACCGTCGACGTAGGCTTGAATCTCGATGTCTCCCATGCCTTCTGCAAGTAGTGTCGAGTTGTCTCCCAAGTAGATTGGATGATCACTGGTGAACGGCGTGTAGGTCTTGAACCACTCTCGTCGAAATGTCATGCTGCAGCTTGCACCGCTGTCAGCATACCAAATATCATTGGGCTCTACTTGATTATCGCACAAAATAAGTCCATAATCACTTGAACTTCCTTTTGAATCATGAAGATTTTTGGATTTATTTTTCTCATTAGCTAATCTTTTTCTACATTCGCGGCTCCAATGTCCAATTTTGTGACAATAGTGGCATTTAGTGTTCTTCTTGGCATCTTGAAAAGAACGTTGTGTATCTTTAGGCTTCGTTCGTGCTTGCCTGTGTAATAAGGCCTCATCTTGTTTAGAAGAACCGCTTTGTTGATTCCTTGTTTCTTCAATCAAAAGTCTTGCAGTTAAATTGTTAAGAGTTTGAGCTTTTGGATCTAACGATTCCCACGCTGCAACAAAGTAGCGCATACTCGAAGGCAAAGTATTTAAAATTTTTGCTACCTTTTGATCTTCCGTTATGGTTCCGCCCATTTGTGAAATTTGTGCAGAAATATTTTCAATTTTTGCTATGTAATCACTTATTGTTTCCGATGTCAATCGTGCATCGAAGAATTGTTGCCAAAGTAGGCCAATAGTAAATTCAGATTTTTGTTCATGAATAGCAAGTAATTTCTGCCACATTTGTGAAGCGGAAGTACAGTTCATCAGGGGCTGAAGAAACTTTAATTCGATTGCCTGTGATAATAACATCCTTGCCTTAACGTCCTTTGATTTCCAATTCTGTAGTGAACTTTCAGAGTTACTGTCGGAGGAAACAACATTCGGCTTTATTTCTAAGCCTTCCATTAATTCTAGTAATTTTTGTTGTTCCAAAAGAAACCTGAATTGGAATTTCCATAGTGAAAAGTTTTCACCATTAAAAACTTTAATCCTTGAAAGACAATCTTCGCTCATCTTCTTTGTCTTGGAATCGGCCAACGACAAAAAGAAACTAGGGTTATGGTTGGCGGTTGACGCCTAAACTTCAAGCAAAACAAAGGCTTACTCACTGCTGGCGGTTAATCCTTTTAGGCGCAGTGGAAGCGTGCTGGGCCCCTAACCTGTTGAAGTTTGGGATTGAATCAAGGAATAAAAGGATTATTTATTAAACAAAGTAACTTAAAACAAGATGTTAAAGTAGCAATATTTTAAAGGCAAGTATATAGGAAGGCGAGAGACAAAGACTATATATATTGACGTCGACCGCAGCGCCGCCGCGGCCGTTGATTGGTCGATCCCACAATGCTCCACGCCAATTTTTGATCGCTATTCCAACAAGAATCATACACGTCTATAATAGTTTCAAATTCTAATAACAGATGGCATACTAATCCATCATAATATATATAATTATCATTTTAAAATAGTGCAGACTTTTGTATGTATTGACAATATATGTAATTATGTTAATTGTCTATGATGGCCAACTTCTATATGGCACTACACCATGTCTGGTATCTTCTAAAGAATGCTGGGATCCAGTTCCATTGAAATTCATCATTACATTTCACAAAGATGATAGAGAAAACAATGAAAAATTAGTTTTTTTCCTAGTATCAAGTTTCATGACACATACCAAAGATATAAAATGACAATTCTCATTCTAATAATTATAAGATAACATGACCCAAATCTAAGGCAACTCAACATTTTTATAGAAAGAATGAATTATCAATGGGCCATAGATAAGAGAATCAATTCTGCCTCATGTTACTGAGGTGTCAGAATTATGGTTAGGACCATTCACTTGAAAGCTCGCCTGTTATAGTAGAGCCTCCATGAGAGGACACCTCTACAAAAGACAGTTTTCATCACCAAAATTAGAAACATAAGGTGTAACGACACCAAATTCAATGAAAGGGTACAATTTGGATTATAAATTAGAAATACATGGTAATAAGATCAAATCCAAGTTTGGATTATTTTATCGGATTTGGTCTTATTACCATGTCTGACCAAATTCAAATTAATAAATTGTGTATTGTACCAGTGTTGTTACTGAAACATCACACAATTTATTAATTTAGATTTGGTCTTGTTACCATATGTTCCAATCTATGATCCAAATTGTACCTTATCATCACCAAAATGACCATTTTTACTAATTATCGTAGCAGTGATCCAATAAGAATTACATCATTCAAAAGGACAATTTGGCTCTTCAACTAGGTGTTGTTCATTACAGAGAGGTAGCTCTACTATATTATAGCAAAATAAATCAACTCATTGCTAGTCATTTGAAAAAAAAGAAAATGCTGAGTGTTAGAAATATTCAGCAATTTTTTAAAGCACAATTTGGATTATATATTATAGCTACAAGAAAATAAGACCTAACCCAAATAAATTACATATATTTATAAATGTCAATATATATCTTTATAAAAATCCAAAAAAATCATCCGCAAATATCCACTCTACTGAATCAATTTTTATAAAGATATAGAGTAAAACCCTTTTATAGTGAACCCCAATGGGACATAGCTTTTGTTTCACTATAGCCATGGTTTGGATATTATTTTTTACTTTTCAAAATTTTTAGACCGTATAATTAAAGTACGGCCATGCACACAGGAAGAGGCTGCCTCTTAATAGTGGTCACTTTGTTTTAATTCCCTAAATTGACCTTTTCCCTTACATTAATACTGAATAATAATAGAAATCATTAGATGATAGGTTCTTCTTATCATTTGCATTCATGTACCTCTATGTCTAATTTAAAAATCAAGACAAAGCCTAGGCAAAGTTTTATTAAATATATATTCGAAGATATAAAATGATTTTAAAACATCTTTATCACATTATATAATACAATGTTTACTTGGACAAATGACTCTAATACCTTGTTGCTTCACTCTTCAAACATTGCACCTTTCAAATAAAATTTATGTGTTTTTCTTCTATTTCATGTTCCCACATATTCTTCTTAAGTCTAGATTTTTTTTTAACCTGTCATGCAAAACATTGCTGGCTTTAAAAATCAACATAGTTAATGGCATAAAAATAGTTTTTGTTTCATCTACAGGCCTGTTTATATGGACTTTTTTTTTTTTTTAAGCCCTAATACGTATGATTGCGGCAAAAGTTGAGGTTGATTCCTCTCTTTGTAACAATTTTTATAATAGCCTTCTATTTTATCTCTTATAATATAAAAGTTATATTTTCTTATTTTAACATGTTCTGAAATTTTTTGCCTGTGTTGTTTCACTTTGAAAAGTTTTCGAATGGCCTTTTTTTTTTCCTTTAGTAATAATGTTTTTAACACAAATCAATAACGCGCCATTTATACATATAAAATGAAAGGATTTAAAAGCACGAATGTTTCTTTTATACATAATACAAACTTCTACTGTCCTCACTGCGATGAAAAAATATATTGGGAGGGCTTGGCTCATCAGTGGTGAACCCTCCCAGCGGTTTCGCCAATTTAATCCATCAGACCGCTTCTAAGAGCTCTAACACTGTATTGGACGATTCTGCTTATATATGCAGCACTGAAGAATGGAATCTCAGAAATGGTTTTCAAGAAAACTATGGACATAAGCTTATAGGACAGTAGAATTACATTCAAATATTTGCATCGAGCAATACTCTTCCGCAAACAATAAAGACAAGGCCTTAGGCCTTTATTTTTTTTTATTTTAGAAGCCATTTGCATTTTTTTCTATTTAAAATTTAATCGATGCAAATATATTCTATTTAATAGAAAGTATAATGTGTAAAAATTTATACAACATACAGTAAAAATAGAATGTAAATGAAAACAAACTACACTAAATTTATTGTTTTGAATTTGCGATCCGGAGCTGAAACAAGCCCAAAATTTTGTTGTTTCAATTTTTTTTTTTAAATACAATTTAAAGTTTGTTATAAGCATAGTATTTTAAATAGATTTTATTATTTTGGAACCGAAAATGGTTCATTATTTAAAAAATCGCAAAGTTCGATATAACGATGGTATTTACAACGTAATGGAATTGGGAATTGCTTTAGGTTCATTATATGAAGTGAAATGTGAAAAGTGTGACCATTGCTGTATAGGACAAACATCCAGAACTTTATCAATTTCAATTTAAAGGAAACAAAGATACTAGATTATAAGAAAAATTACTCTTAAAAGACAATTTAAAGAAGCCTTTATCATTCAAAAGAAATGTGCTACAATTAACAGAATGGAAGAAAGAGGAAATATAAATGATATTTACAGATATGTTTTTAATCATATCTAAAAAAAAGAGTTTTTTCTAATTCTAAGAATATTATTTTAATGTTCTTAGAAAACTATCTTCTTCTTATCTCTTATCTTGCTTACACACATGATAACAGTAACTATTTAAAACATGCTCTGATATAATTCCTGGAACTTACCTCATCAACAGAGCTCTGCTATTGATTTCCGATTTGAATCGCAATGGGTTCACCATACATTGGATCAAGGGCCACAGTGGGATCGTGGGTAATAACATATCAGACACAATTGCAAAGTGGGGTGCGGAGTATGCTAACCCAAGCTGTTACAAATTCACTTCTTTGTTGTTTGTAAAATTGTCAATATATGGGCGGCAGATTCCTCTCTCTATCTTCTTCTATCCAAACCTGCTTCAGCCTTACTCCAATGAGTCTTTTAGACAATAGGTATGCTTACATCGTCCCTAGCGAGCACATTGTGGTTGGCCTGCTAAAGAGACACACGTGGATGGACAGTTTTACCCACAGGATAGGCGTCATTGATGCGACGTTGACAGGTAAGAAACTCTATCACACATTGTGCTAGAGTGTAGTAGCCTTGATGCCCTTAGATTCCACCTTCTTTCCACCTGTGCAGTAGAATTGGAGTACACTCGGTAGTCACTCAAAGACCTCATTTTCAACAGGAGCACTTGGGGAGCCTGCCTGGAGTTCCTAAAGGCCTCTGATAACTTAAGCCACGCGTCTGTGCAGAGGATTCCGATCACCTGAGTGACTCTAACTCCTTATCTCATAGTTAACACCGATCATTAGCGGCCGCTCATAGACCTAACTCTGGCATGTGCGGCTGTTTAAGATTGGTTTTGTGACCTGCCCTACGTATGTGAATGTTCCTAACGCTGTCTCTGTAACCCTACGACAGAGGGAAAATGGTTTGGTGATTCGACAGTGCTGGCTGATCAAGAAATCGACTTATGCAGTGATCATTTGAACGCACTATGCAATCTCTGGTGCAGTTTTGTGGTTGGTTGTCTTAGTACTGGTACCCTCACTACTTATCCTTGATAAAAGACCTCAATTTAAAAAAAAAAAGCCAAACATTTTATTAACCAATTTATTTTTATTTTTTACCTAAAGTTTTTTATTTTTACTAAACGAAAATTCATCTTTTCCCAGCATCTGTTGAATTATGTACATTTTATTTACTCTTCTTATCTAATCCACATCTGTCTCTCTCTCTTCCCTGGCCTGGGGAATCTAACCTTTTTTGAACAACCTTGGTGGGGTGAAGTACCTTGGTACTTTGCTGCAATGCGGCATGTCTACTTGCTACATTCATTTTTGGGCTCGAAAATCATACACTTTGATCAGTAGCCCATTAAACAATATTCTCTCTCTCTTTTCTCATTCACTACTTTTGTCTGATGATGGTAACAATGCTGTTACCAAAACATAACACACTATTTATTTATTTGTATTTAGTCTTTTTACATTGTGTTTATAATCTATAATCCAAATTGTGCCTTTTCAAATAATATATGGGATTGTTGGAGCATACATCCTCTACTTCAGATGAGTTTACAAGTCCTGATAAATATGGTAACCATTAAACTCTTCTTTCTCTCCTTTATTTCACTGTAAGATGTAAAAATATCCACTTGTTGCCATACAACCAACTCTGGGTGAATAAATGTAAAAGATTTGTAATGGAATTTTATAAAAACTCTTATTACTATATTTGATTTTATTTTTCCTCTGTCATACATATGATCAGTCAAGAGAGGGAAGGTATTGAAGATGGTCATTTCCAGTATCTCTGGTTGTTGGTCCCTTGGTAGTGAGCTTGTGGGAGGCCAGATACATGCTGAGAGAGGGGGGTGGTATTGAAGAGGATTGAAGATGGTCATTTCCAGTATCTTGGCTTGTTGGCCCCTTTGAAGCACTTCTTAGGAGAAAGATGCCAGGTATATGATCGGAGTGGGATGGTATTGAGGATTTAGGATGGTTATTTTCAGTATCTCGGGTTGTTGGTCCCTTTGAAGCACTTCTTAGGAGAAAGATGCCAGGTATATGATCAGAGTGGGATGGTATTGAGGATTTAAGATGGCCATTTCCAGTATCTCGGGTTGTTGGTCCCTTTGAAGCACTTCTTAGGAGAAAGATGCCAGGTATATGATCAGAGTGGGATGGTATTGAGGATATAAGATGGCCATTTCCAGTATCTCGGGTTGTTGGTCCCTTTGAAGCACTTCTTAGGAGAAAGATGCCAGGTATATGATCAGAGTGGGATGGTATTGAGGATTTAAGATGGCCATTTCCAGTATCTTGGCTTGTTGGTCCCTTTGAAGCACTTCTTAGGAGAAAGATGCCAGATGCCAGAGTGGGATGGTATTGAGGATTTAAGATGGCCATTTCCAGTATCTCAGGATGGTCCCATTAAAGCCAGCTTGTAGGATGCCAGGTACATGATCTGAGAGAGAGAGAAGAGCAGGGGTTTCTACTTCCAGATGACAATAGAAAGAAGATTTGGGGCTCAGAGTGTTGGTTCAAGAAATTCCATTTTAAATCCAAGAAATATTTTGTGGATGTCAACAGACTGGATGTAAAAAGTCTTTAGCTGGCGGATCATGGTTCACCGATATCAAGGGATGAACTTTTATTCCAAGAGACTTGTTGATCCGAGCAAATGGTAATGAGCAAATTGATATTCTACATCATTAGAACAATTCCTTCTCGGGATTCCCACAGGAGATTCGAAGGTTTCCAGCAGGCAGGTTGTCAGTTGATCAGAGGACTTCAAGGGACCCAAGGATGAGAACCTGGCATCAGGGAGGGGACCATCCGAACTGTGTCGAGACGGACCAGTGAAAGAGATGGAATGCCCAAAGACGGTTTTTCTAGACCATGTCTAACTCAATTCAAGGCTGTAGTTCTGCCAAGTTACTTAATGGTAGTGTACCCAACAATTATGCTCACTGCAACATTAGTTAACTCTGCTGTATTAGTAGCACCTAGGGTCAGATCCTGTACCACTCTCTATTCCAGATATTCAGAATTATATTGAAATATGCCACCTTTTATATTATAAGATTGTCTCTTTCTGTATTGCCGGGCTTAGGGACCTGATAAAAGAATTTTGATGAAAAAATGCCAATGAAAGAAGAATTTTGATGAAAAATGCCAATGCTTAAAAGCCCTATAACCTTAAGCCCTGAAAAGGTCCCATAGCCTGGCAAAGCAAAATGAAACAATCTTTAATATAAAACGTGGATACCCAATATAATCTGAATACCTAAAATAAAAAATGGCACAAGGCCAAACCAAAGATGCTACGGACACAACAGCTTTAACTATTGCTACAGGTAAACACAAGAGAGGGTACACTACCAAGAAGCAGCCTGACAGAACTACAGCCAAGAAATAAGCTAGGCACAGCCTAGGAAAAACACGCCTAAGAACATCCATCTCTGACACCAGTCAAATCTCAACTACAACAATGGAACAATCTTGGATACCATTTCTTAACTTTTTTTTCTTTGAAGAATTATTATATTTTATATAGAGAAATATATATATTATTTATTTACTATCATCAAATCAGACGCAATATCCCCACAAGGGATGCTTGCGTAAAGCAACAACATTAAAATCAGATTACTATTTTACATAAACAATTGACACCAAAACAAAACCACCAATGGAATAAATACAAATATATACATAGTTTGAAATTAAGGTTTTTTTTAACCAAGAGAGGAAATCATAGATATATTTACAGAATTTCCTAAATTTTAAATACGAGTCCTTATTCTTTATAAGCATAAAAAGATCCTTGTATTCAATGTTTTCCCGATTTCTGTAGTTCTGGAAGATTGGACATTCAATAAGCAGGTGACTGGAATCCTGCCTTCTCTCTCCACACCCTGGATCATCTATAGCTCCATTTCAAAACAGAAAGTCTCTGAGGTTTCCATGGTTAATAACAACTTGCATGTTGAAAAGTTGGACAGAAATATTTCGGGATGCCTGAAGGGAAAAAGAGACGAAAGTGAGCACTAGTATTAGAAAACATATATCTATCATTCTTGTTCTCAAAAAAATCTTTTATTATTGAAGGAGAATGTGGACTGAATGTCTTCTTCACTTAGTTGGTCCAATTCCTTTTTAATCAGTCTTGATTCGATAAAATCATTCAGGAAAGGGATCTCTGCAAGACAGTGGACACAATTGGGAAAATCTAAAGAGACAAAGGTCGCCTCTCCCGTCAAAATGGACATCAAAACCAGACGCCATCTATTGACCGTCGCCACATACAGTAAAACCCCTCTATAGTGAACCCCACGTAGCGGCCTCGGGTCTATGACAAAGCCACAACACCAGCTTTGGCAAACTGAAAAGCGTCCACCTAGAGACCATGGTTTCAGGCTAATGGCCCTCGTCAGCCTAGGGCGGACTTTATTCCATGAGATTCACATGGGATCTAATGGAATCTTGACAATCTGCCAAAGAGATAGAAGGCGTCTGGTTTTGACGTCTATTTTCATGGGAGAGGCAACCTTTGTCTCTTTAGATCAATATCCCCCAGCAAAATTTCCATCTAAAATTGGGAAAAGTAATGGAGGACATTGGCTATAAAACAGCAATACCCTCTATATATATATATGTGTGGAGGGAGGAGTAGGCAAGAACTATGCAGTCATGGGGCTAAAGTTGTCTTTTTAAACCATCATATTTTGATTATAAAGCACCATTTAGATTATAATACAAGAAAATAAGACCTAATCCAAATACTGTAATTTATTAGTGTGTGGCGTTTCGGCAACAGCATTGGTCACAACTCTTATATATAGGACTTTTGCACTCATCAATGATGTGGTTAAGAGAAATAGAGAAATTAGCAACATCAAAAAAGACCTAATCAAGGAAGATTTTCCTATCAAATTGATAGACAAAATAATAGAAGATATGAATGAAAAATACGAAAATAATACTTTGATTCAGAATCTAAAGTGCAGAAACCAAGAAACCAGATTTATAACACTGCCATATATAAACCAAAGGTTTGCAAGAAATTTCTCCAAAATATTAAAAAGATATGAAAAATAAAAATTGCATGGAAACCATGTAATACTATCTCACAATACCTAAACAAACACAAGAACACCCAATTAACAGAAAGAGCAGGTTTGATTTATGAAGTTAAGTGTGACCAAAGGGACAGACATCCAGAACATTAAAAGAATGGATGGAAAACCATGAATATGCTCAGAAGTGGGATAGAATTGAAAATTCTGCTTTTGTAGAGCACAGAAGGGACACAGGACACAATAAATTCAATTTAGAAAACCCAAGAACACTGGATTATGAAAAAAAAATACTACAAAAGACAATTCAAAGAA
Organism: Cordylochernes scorpioides; assembly: GCA_030710605.1. Taxonomy (NCBI): domain Eukaryota; kingdom Metazoa; phylum Arthropoda; class Arachnida; order Pseudoscorpiones; family Chernetidae; genus Cordylochernes; species Cordylochernes scorpioides. The sequence continues at coordinate 69,570,396 of CP092871.1, read as the reverse complement.
GCCTTTTTCATCCAAAAGACGTGCTTCGATTAATAGAATGGAAGAAAGAGGAAATATAAGTGATATTTACAGATATGCCTTTAATTATATATTTTTTAAAAATCAACTTTTAATTCTAAGAAGAATATTTCAAGTTATCTTAAAAAACTATTTTTCCTTATCTGTTACCTTGGTAAAACACTTGATAACAGTACTATTTAAGAACTTGCTGTGATATTTTTCTCATTTATTCATTTGTCTGATGATGGTGACAATGCTGTTGCCGTCACACACTAATAAATTATTTGGATTAGGTCTTATTTTCTTTTATCTTTTTTTGCTCTGTATTCATTTCTCAAATGATAGGTTTTTCACTTCGAAAAAAAAAACTTTTGCTTATAATTCATTAAATAAATGGTGAATAAAAAGGTTTATAACTTGATTGATAAAATGTTTTAATAAATGATATTTAGTGTTAGCAATCAGCGCGCAAAAGAATTTGATATTTTTAAAGACCAATTTCAAAATTCGATCAAGAAATGGGTTATATTATATAAGGAAAAAAATAATTTATATATCTGAACATGAAATGGCTAATATGCTAATGTACAAATGGCCGATATGTCGATCTCCGATATGCAATATAAAATGCTTCCAATATCAGGGGCACTATTTAAAAAAAAAAGCTCATTATTTTGCTTAAAATGATTCAAAGCTTCCACTATTTCTTTGAAAAGTTTATAATACGATGCAACATTAAAAATGAAAACATAACTGAAGATTTAATGGTGAAAAATAACTGAAGAATTATTAAGGATTTAATTTGGATGAATGTGGCCTTTATATAATGTAGTGTTCAAAAAGTTATTGGAAAAATGAAACCTTCAGTTTGATCCTTCAAATTTACAAAAAAAAAAAAATACTTTTTGATTTTTAACCAACCTTCTAGGAAGCAAATAACTATTACTTCTTGTTGGTCATAAGAAAATCTTGGGTATTACAAAGTATTTTGAACAAAAAATCATAAATTATTTTAAGAATAAATAATGACTATTTCTATCTTTAGGGATGAAGTATGAAAGAATAAATTGTGAAGAGTAATGATAAACCGAAAAATAAAGTATCTGGGGATGGGAATTGAACCCACAGTGTTCCGCTTACCGGGCAGATGCCATGTCCACTAGGCTACCCTGGACATATTTTTCCGTTCGTAAATATTATATAAAGTTAATTTTTAATAGAATATAATGTGGCTTATGATTGCAGAACGAAATTTGACAATTTTTAGTCGAAGCCGCTTTATATTGTATTAAAAATTAACTTTATATAATATTTACGAACTGTAAAATATGTCCAGGGTAGCCTAGTGGACATGGCATCTGCCCGGTAAGCGGAACACTGGGTTCAATTCCCATCCCCGGATACTTTATTTTTCGGTTTATCATTACTCTTCACAATTTAACCTTTCATACTTCATCCCTAAAGATAGAAATAGTCGTTATTTATCCTTAAAATTATTTACGATTTTTCGTTCAAAAGAAACATTTTCGGTAAAATTGTTAAACATCGTTCTACAATATTACAAAGTACAGTAAAACCCCTCTATAGTGAACCCCAATGGGACAGAGCTTTTGGTTCACTATAGCCACGGTTTGGCTATTTTTTTTTTACTTTTCAAAATTTTTAGACCGTATAATTAAAGGACAGCCATACACACAGCAAGAGGCTTCCCCTTAATAGTGGTCACTTTGTTTTAATTCCCACAATTGACCAATTTCCTTACACTAATACTGAATAACAATAGAAATCATTAGATGATAGGTTCTTCTTATCATTAACATACATGTACCTGTATGTCTAATTTAAAAATCAAGACAAATCCTAGGCAAAGTTTTATTAAATATATATTCAAAGATATAAAAAACGATTTTAAAACATCTTTATCACATTATATAATACAATGTTTACTTGGAAAAATGGCTCTAACACCTTGTTGCTTGAAAGCACTCTTCAAGCATTGCACCATTCAAATAAAGTTAGTGTTTTTCTTCCAATTCATGTTTCCACATATTCTTCAAGGTATAGATTTCGTTTTTAACCTGTCATGCAAAACATTGCTGACTTTAAAATCACCATAGTTTTTTTTTTTTTTTTTGCTTATCCCTAGTACACGTGGTACAGGCCATGATAATCATGGTGGGTAGTTAGCGACTGCTTTTACTGTAAGCGCACCACATATCTACACATGTGAAAAGCAGTTCAACTTTGCACTTACAAATGCCAGAGCCCCGTTTGGTTACTTGCACTCGCTGGTGGGGTTGGACTTTTGCAAGAATCGGGGGCCATTGGAGCATTTTTTTTTTTTTTAACAGAAAAAAGTGCCCAATGCGGGAATCGAACCCGGGTCCTAGTGGTCGAAAACCAAACGGTTTACCCAGCCTTCCACCGACCCCCAAATCACCATAGTTAATGGCATAAATATAATTTTTGTTTCATCACGAGACCGTTTATTTGGACTTTTTTTTTTTGCCCTAAAACGTACAATCGCGATCGCGGCAAAAGTTGAGGTTGATTCCTCTTTGTAACAATTTTTAATAGCTTTATATTTTTATCAGAGAAATAACGTTTTTGTTTTTAAAATGACTTTGTTTTCTTCATTTTTTGGAAGCCATTTGCATTTTTTATATTTCAAATTTAATGGATGCAAAGATATTCTATTTAATAATAATAAAAAAAGAGTATAATGTGTAAAAATGTATACAACATTACAGAAAAAATAAAGTGCAAAAATCAAAACAAACAATGCCGCTAAATTCATTGTTTTGAAATCGCGATCCGCGAGCTGAAACATGCTTAAAATTTTGTTGTTTTAATTTTTTTTTTTAAATTACAATTCTAAGTTCGTTATAAGCATAGTATTTTAAATAGATTTTATTATTTTGGGACCGAAAATAGGTAGTTATAGGGGTAGTTCGTTATTCTAACAATCGCAAAGTTCGTTATAACGATGGCATTTTTAATGGAATGGAATTGGGAATCGGCGTGGGTTCGTTATAAGGGAAGGTTCGTTATATCCAGGGTTCGTATTAGCGGGGTTTTACTGTATGTAATAGTGTGTTATGTTTTGGTAACAGCGTTGTTACCATCATCAGACAAAAAAAATAAATGAGAAAAAAAAAAGTTTTTTTGCTTTTTTTTTTTTAATTTATTCTTTTGTCTGATGATGGTAACAATGCTGTTACCAAAGCATCACACACTATTAATTTATTTAGATTAGGTTTTATTTTCTTATCTTCAGCAATTTATTATTTCTAGCCCAATTCAGGTGAACCTTTAGATCAAGAAGTTCTGTATGTCTTCTATCACCACAGAGTTTCCTATTGTCTTTCTTATGGCTGGTCTTCCAATGCTAGATACACTGGGTTGGTGGAGGAGAAACTGTCCATTTTTGACAGCCATTACCCTGGATTGAATTCCGCATTGGGAACTTTCCTGAAAAATTGTTTCAATGGTTCCTGAATTCTAGCCCAAGTCCAACCCCACCATTAAATGTGAAGTAAACAAACGAGACTAAGGCACAAGAACCTGTGCCTCTTAAACAGAAGTACAATTTTGGCGATGATAACTGTTCGTTTTGTTGTTGGTTTCTTATCCCCTTGTGTAAAGATTACACTAAATTCACAAGTCATGCTCTTCGAGCTGTTTGATGATAAGCAGCAGCCTCTCCTAAAAAGACATATTTAGTACATCTAATGCAAGCCAAAATGTATTCTGGAGCTGCAGGTGCCAAGCTACATTTTGGGCAAGTGGGGTAGATTATTATTTTCTATCTTCAATGGCTTGAGATGGTCTGTTCTAAATCTTGTTAGTGTTGTTTGATGCTGTCTATTTATAAAGTTCAATGCTGGGTTAACTCTACCAGATGTAGTAAAGAACCATGTATAGTTGAACCTACATGAGAGGACGCCTTTCTATACTAAGGACAGTTTTTATCCCCAAAATAACCGGTTTTAGTAACTCTCCGGTAAGAGGACACCTTTCTCTGAAATGCACTTTGGCTCATCAACTAGGTATTGTCTTTACAAAGTGGTTCCACTGTAATAAAAAGAAACTTCTATACACCTATCAACAAAGGAGAGTTTTCAATCACCAAATATACCATTTTTACTATTTAATAACTCTCCTGTAAAAGGACCCCTTTCTAAGAAAGGCACTTTAGCTCTGCAACTAGGTATTGTCTTTTACAGAGAGAGGTTTCACTGTATATCATCAAAATTCGAAACTATTATAGACACGTATGATTATTTTGAAAATTAAACAATTTCTACTGCCCTTACTGCAATAGAAAAATTAATGAGAGGGCCTGGCTCATTAGTGGTGAACCCTCCCAGCAGTTTCGCCAGTTTAATCTACCATACTGCTCTTATATTGCATTTTCAATCTTTCTTTTTCAAAAGAATCATACGCGTCTATAATAGTTTCGAATTTTCATAACAGATGGTGCACTAATGCATCATAATATAACTGTATATTACAATTAAACCTGTCTATAGCGCCCCCTCTTGGGACTCACCAAAATAGGGTGCTATAGAGAGGGGGTGCTATAGACAGGTCACTTTTAATGTGAATCGCATCGTATTACGTATTTAAAGTCGGGTGCTATAGAGAGGGAGGCGCTATTTAGAGGGGGCGCTATAGACAGGTTTAACTGTATATTAAAAAAAAAAGGACACACAAGTATATAAGAATATATAGATTTACTATAAACACCAGAGACAACATACAAGTTACTATACAAGTAGATATATACACACACAGATGGAGATGAGTTAAAGGAGCTCCTCATCCATGCTCATGCCAGGTCTGTATAGAGTGGCCACCACTTTGTCCTCAGCATCACTGTCATTACCTAGGGACACACACATCAGGGATGCTAAGTACAAACCTATACAACAATTGACTAATGATAAGGCACAATTTGGATTATAAACAGAAGGTAATAAGACCAAATCCAAATAAATAAATACGTCACACAATATTTATTTATTTGGTCTTATTACCTTGTGTTTAACACTTGACTAACTAAAATTATAAATAAGGAAGAGCTCTGAACTTCAGACAGCATCAAACAACACTAACATGAAGGGGGTCGGTTGAAGGATGGTCTAAACCATTGGTTTTCGACTGCTACGACCCGGGTTCGATTCCGCATTGGGCACCCTTTTCTGGTTTAAAAAAAAATGCTCCAATGGACCCCCGATTCTTGCAAAAGTCCAACCCCACCAGCAAGTGAAAGTAACCAAACAGGACTCTGGCATATTTGTAAGTGCAAAGTCGAACTGATTTTCATATGTGTAGACATGTGGTGCACTTACAGTAAAAGCAGTCACCTATTTCTACCCACCATGATTATCATGTCCTGTACCATGTGTACTGGGGATAAGCAAGAAAAATAAATAAATAAATAAGGAGCTCTGAACCTCAGACATCATCAAACAACACTAACAAGATTTAGAACAGGCCATCTCAAGCCATTGAAGATAGAAAATAATAACAAAATCTACCCCACTTGCCCAAAATGTAGCTTGGAACCTGCAGCTCTAGAACACATTTTGGCTTCATTAGATGCACTAAAAAAAACCTTTGGGAGAGGCTGCTGCTTATAAAACAGCTCGAGGAGCATGAACTCATGGAATTCATGTAATATTTACACAAGGGGATAAGAAGCAATAACAATATAAATAATCTATTGATAACAAATATTGATAATACAGAGTAGTAAAATTTCATATCAATATTCTTGATTTGAATATCCTGTATATAAGTTAAAATAATACAGCTAGTTTCTGTAGATAGGTTTCTTTATTAATGTAATCTCAAGCTTTCGGTCATCTCTGTTCTTCTTAAGTACAAAACAAACAATATATGTCTTATATACTCCTGTAGAAGGGCAGAGAAATCTTGATTTTACATTAATAATGTAAATGTAAAGAAACTCATCTCCAGAAACCTGCTGTATTATTCTATATACAGTTACGAGCGTCATGGCCTCTGTCACGGTTTGCCGGCGCCCTCCTATTGGTCGGCTACGATCACGCCACCTTTTCCCCCCCCCCATCATTTGGTGCCGCCAATGCGCGAGACACTTCTGTCACCGTTTGCTTTTGGTTCAGTGGTAGAATGCTCGCCTGCCATGCGGGCGCCCCGGGTTTGATTCCCGGCCGATGCATTTTTTTTTTTTTACAATTTTTAAAACTCATTTATATATTATAGTGGCGGGCGCCCCGGGTTCAATTCCCGGCCGATGCAAATTTTTTTACAATTCTTAAAACTCATTTATATATTATACAAGAATGACATCCACGGCGCCAATATATAATTGTAACGAATAGTATTTTAATAAAAGCATTTAATCGGGTAAACCCCGGGCGTTGCCCGGGTCATTCGGCTAGTTTCATATAACAGTAGTCTCCCATGAAAGACCGCCCAAAAACACAGCAATCCCCAGTTGATTAAACATTCACTTGGGAATATCTATTTAGGCTTTTCAAAGTACAGTAGAACCTCCCTGTAAAGGACACCTAATTGCAGAGCCAAAGTGTCCTTTAGGGAGAGGTGTCCTCTTACCGGAGAATTGCTAAATAGTAAAAATGCTAATTTTGTCTATGAAAACTGTCCTTTATAGAGAGGTGTCCTCTAGCATGGGTGTCCTCTCATGGAGGTTCAATTGTACCACAAAAACCACTATGATATATTTTTATAAAATGGAAGACCAGATGTTTTAGTTGTTCCATTTTACCACTTTAACCTAAAGCGCCATGTTTTCATATAACTCCTCTCAAACTTGGAACCCTGCCACTTAAGTTGTGAACCTTATAAACAGTTCCACACAACTGTCTTCAATACATTACTTGGCATAATTACATAACCAACCACATGTGGTGCACTTACAGTGGTCGCCTACTTCTACCCACCATGATTATCATGGCCTGTACCATGAGTACTAGGGATAAGCAAAAAAAACATAACCAACAAAAAACCATGCTAGTTGAATACTTATAATATCGACAGACAACTCTGTAGACACCCTCCTAAGCACTACTTCAACTGTCCTACAATGGTGTGAGGAAGATGCTGACATCAACCAGATATTACATGTCAGCCCTAAACACGAGGTAATATGACCAAATTCTAACTAATATATATTGGTTATGAAAACATATTTTGCGGAAGAGCTTTGCTCGATGCAATACCTTGAAATTATATGTATGTACCTCTACAGATCTATAAGCTTATGTCCATAGTTCCTTAAACACCCCTAAGCTGCCTTCCATAGAAAATGCAGGGTATATAACAAAACCAGTCCAATACAATAGTAGAGGGGTCTAGAGATTAATTTGGCGAAACCGCTGAGAGGGTTCACTACTGATGAGCCAAGCCCTCTCATTCAATAAAACATACCATTGCAGTAAGGTCTGTAGAGATAATATTTGATGATATTTAAAAGAAACGCATTGCCAGTAAATTTATTTGTGTAAAATTTTAACGATATATGGCAATAAAATTTAATTTACTAACTTACTTATATATTTGGCCTTATTACCTTTTGTTTATAATCTATAATCCAAATTGTGCCTTAGCATATCAGCCCTACAAGAAAATAAGACCTGATCCAAATAAATTGTGTGACATTAATACCATCATCAGACAAAAGAATAAAAATGTCACACACTATTAATTTATTTGGATTAGGTCTTGTAATTATAATCTATAATCCAAATTGTGCCTTAGTATATCAGCCTTAGTTATCTAGAGGACATTGGGGAAGAACAGAGCAAATTGTAGGAACACCATTCCTACCAATCTCATCTCCATAAACTGGTAGAATTGTGTTTGCCCTATTTTATACAGAGAGCACGGAGGAAGGACAGACTCTCTTGCAAGAAGCAAAACACTCTGTTTCTATCCTTTATTTCTACATTTAAAAACTGTCAACCAGCAGCCATAGGTTGATGGCTGTCAGTATTCCTGTCCTCTCAGATATTTTCCTTTTTAAAGGCCATACAGTAGAAACTCCCGGTAAAGGACACCTAATTGTAGAGCCAAAGTGTCCTTTAGAGAGAAGTGTCCTCTTACCGGAGAGTTGCTAAATAGTAAAAATGGTAATTTTGCAAATGAAAACTGTCCTTTATAGAGAGGTGTCCTCAGGCGAGAGTGTCCTTTCACAGAGGTTTTACTGTAATAGTATTGAAGGGTCTTCTAACAACTACAGACCTACATAAACTTGTCACAAGAACAACATCCTCTAGATGGAAGTTTTTACAGTATCAGTTAGGCAGGTTAACTTACTCTCTTTCTCCTCCTTCCTGTTCTTGTTCTCAGGACAGTCGGACATCTTGTGGGTCTTCTGCTTGCAGATGAAACAGCAACCACCTGCCACAAGACATCATTTTGTCACCAATGGGAGGGAGTAGCAGCACAGCTAGCTATCTAGGACATGTATATGTGTGTGGTTTTAAACCATTTTAGCACAGTACTTATTTATGGGATTGGCAGATCTTGATAAGACAGAAATCTGTGTGCACATTGGAGAGGATTCAAAATAAACAATCTTTGCTACACTGATGACATCACAGTTAGAAGTATCAGGGGAAGCCTAAAACAGAATATTAGAAAGTCAAAGAAGAAAGTGAAATTTTAAAATTAAACATCAACAAGACAAAAGTATTTATATTGTCTGTTGTAATTACAAAACAGACAATATAAATACTTTCAAAATTCATCTCAAGATTGATCACTTCATATTCTTAGAATCCAAGATTGATAAGATGGGAGGTTGGTAAGAGGAAATAAAAATAAGAATAGCACTAGGAAGGGAGGCAATGATGAAAGATAAAGGCATTTCTCTTAAGACAAAGAAGAGAATTGAAGAAGCATTGGTATTTTCCTGAGGTCACTTATGGATGTGAGAGCTGGACTCTCAGAAAAGAAGAAACAAAATGGAAGCTTTTGAAATGTGGACTCAGAGTGCCATGGACAATAAAAATAGCAAATACCAGTTATTTCAATATTAATGAAATTAATCCTGATAGATCCCTAAAATCCCAAATATGCGAACAAGACTGACTTACTTCGGACATATAATGAGAGCAAAGGGATAAGAAAAGATGTTGGGAAACATTGAGGGAGGAAGATCTCCAATGAGCTGGATGGAAGGGGCCAATGAGTGATGGTTACTAACAGATCTGATTGGAGAATATTTGCTCATATAGTCACCAAAAGTCAACTTGATGAGACAACAGTCTCCCATGGTCTAGAAACATGGCTGTCTTTTATCATAGAATTTGTCATGTCAGGCCAAGTCATGAGGAGTCTTTCAACTGAGATAGGATGGGATACAACCTCAAGAAGATTGGGTTTGGACAAGAGGTGGTCTCTCGTGGGAGATTATACTGTAGTCATTTAGTCTTCTTCATAAAAAGATGAATAGCACCAAGAAGGGTTGTAATGATGAAAGATGACATTTCTCTCAAGACAAAGAAGAGAATCGTAGAGGCATTGGTATTTTCTTCTGGTCACTTTTGGATGTGAGAGGTGGACTCTCAGAAAAGAAATAAAAAGAATTGAAGCTTTTTTTAAATGTGGACATGGAGAAAACTACTCAGAGTGCCATGGAAAAATAATAAATACCAAACATTTTAATCTTGAATAAAATTAATCCTGGTAGATTCCTAGATTCCCAAATATGCAAACATGGCTGCCTCTGAAAGGAAGAACAGAGGCCATGTGCAGCCACTTCTAACTTGGAGCAGAGATGATATTCATGTGTTGCCCCTGTCTCACTTTATAATTGCTGAATAAAACATTTTAACACAAAGTTCCTTATATGATGTATGCCATCTCTTAAAAGAAATTTTATCTATTTCAGACACGTGTGAATCTTTTAAAAATAAATCAATTTTATACTGCCCTTACTGCAGCGATAAAATAATGGGAGGGCCTGGCTCATCAGTGGTGAACCCTCTCAGCCGTTTCGCCATTTTAATCTACCATACCAGAGAAAATTAAATATATATTTTTTGCTTATCCCTAGTACACGTGGTATATCATGGTGGGTAGAAGTAGGCGACGGCTTTTATTGTACGTACACCACATGTCTACACATGTGAAAAGCAGTTCGACTTTTGCATTTACAAATGTGCCAGAGCCCCGTTTGGTTACTTTCACTTCCTGGTGGGGTTGGACTTTTGCAAGAATTGGGGGCCATTGGAGCATTGAAAATGCAATATTACAGCGGTATGGTAGATTAAACTGGGGAAACCGCTGGGAGGGTTCACCACTGATGAGCCAAGCTCTCCCATTATTTTATCATTGCAGTAAGGGCAGTAGATATTGTTTATTTAAAAAAGAATCATATGTGTTTAAAATAATTTAAAGTTCCTTATAAAATCCATTCTATACAGAGTGTATTGGGCTATCATTGAACCAACAACACTGTTAGTCTGGGGAGGTAGAGATTCTATACTCACCCTTGGGATAAAGGCCCGTAGTACTCTGGGAGCAGTCCTTGGTGAGATGGCCAACCTTCTGGCAGGTGAAACACTTGGCATAGGGGTAGCCTGCATCACATAGACATATGTAGAATACAAAGTTGTGGGAGGAGGGTATTCAGGTACAGTAGAACCTCCCTGTAAAGGACACCTAATTGCAGAGCCAAAGTGTCCTTTAGGGAGAGATGTCCTTTTACCGGAGAGTTGCTAAATAGTAAAAATGCTAATTTATCTATAAAAAACTGTCCTTTGTAGAGAGGTGTCCTCTAGCGTGAGTGTCCTCTCATGGAGGTTTTATTGTACCACAAAAATCACTATGATATAGTTTTATAAAATGGAAGACCATATGGCACCTGATTACTTAGTACAGTAGAACTACCTCTCTGTAAAGGACGCCTAATTACAGAGCCAAAGTGTCCTTTAGAGAGAGGTGTCCTCTTACCGGAGAGTTGCTAAATTGTAAAAAAGGTAATTTTGCAAATGAAAACGGTCCTTTGTAGAGAGTTGTCTGCTAGTGGGGTGTCCGCTAAAGGGAGGTTCTACTGTACCAGACCTCATTACCCTCTACTTATGAGGGCCATAGACCCAAACCATGGTATGTCCACATAGTAGTTTTGGAGTGGAATGACATTCACAGATTTGGATGGTTTAATCTAAACATCTCCACACCAAAAACTGATGTTTAGATTAATAATCCATTTTATAGCTGGTGCATTCTTTAAATAAGGATTATTTGCCATAGTTCGCAGAAATATATGGTGAGAAATTATAGGAATATGATGATGTTAAACAAAATAAATATTAGAAACACAAGGTAATAAGACCAAATCCAAATAAATAAATTATTATCATGTTTTCTAATCTATAATCCAAATTTTGTGCTCTATCAAAATAAATACAGTAGAACTACCTCCCTGTAAAGGACAACACCTAATTGTCGGAGAGTTGTTAAATAGTAAAAAAGGTAATTTTGCAAATGAAAACTGTCCTTTGTAGAGAGATGTCCGCTAGCGGGGTGTCGGCTAAAGGGAGGTTCTAATGTATTAGAAAAAAAAAAAACAAGAGGAGGAAATAATTTATATTATAAATAAGAAATTCAAAAGATAAAACGACCAAAAGTCCAAAATAAATAAATTATATCTGACATTTCGGTTAAAAAAAAAAAAAACTGTTAACAAAAGTTCACATGTAATTATTTGAAGTACAGTAGAACCTCCATGAGAGGACACTCACACTAGAGGACACCTTCCACAAAGGACAGTTTTCATTTGCAAAATTACCATTTTTTACTATTTAGCAACTCTCCGGTAAGAGGACACCTCTCCCTAAAGGACACTTAATGATGTGATAATGAGTGAATGTTTACCCAAAGAATATTTTTTTAACGTTTATTATTATTATTTATAGCAATAGCAGTAGCAAGTATGAGAAAAAAATCATTAATATCTTATCATTATCATAATTTTATAAACACAAAACTATGCAAATTAGTTTGTTTTTAAGACTGAGTGGTACAGGCTTGAATAACCTATATCTGTAGCTAGCTACAGGTGAAATTTCTAAATGACTTATTCAGTACACATAAGAAAGGTAACAAGACCAAATCAATAAATTATAGGTGTCATATTGGCAACGTCACACACAATCTATGGATTTGGTGTTATCTTGTGCTTCTAATCAATAATCCAAATTGTACCTTAGGATTTATTTGGTAGTTTTGCTAACACAACATAGATTTAGAATTCATTTGGGGATCGGTGGAAGGATGGTCTAAACCGTTGGTTTTCGACAGCTACGACCTGGGATTGAATCCCGCATTAGGCATTTTTTTCTGATTAAAAAAAATGCTCCAACGGCCTCCGATTCGTGCAAAAGTCTAATCCCACCAGCGAGTGCAATTAACCAAATGGGGCTTTGGCACATTTGTAAGTGCAAAGTTGAACTGCTTTTCACATGTGTAAACATGTGGTGTACTTACAGTAAAAGCAGTCATCAACTACTACACACCATGATTATTCATGGCCTGTACCACAATATACTAGGGATAATTTTATAAAAAAATAGATTTCATTTTTTAAAAATAAAGGATAAAGTAGGAAGCTGAGATAGTTGCTGCGACATGGGGAGTTCATCTTACCCTCCACTTTCTTGGGACATTTCTTTGAGGTGTGTTTGTCTGAGCCACACTTGTAGCAGATCCTGGCCTGGACCTCCCCTCCGCCGGTCGGACAGTCTGAGATCCTGTGGCCTCTCTGCCGGCATTTCAGACATACCTACGAATACACACATACAGTGATGAGCCACTCTCCCAATAAGGACAAAGTAGGAAGGTATTTGTAAATTTAAAAAAATGGTGCAAAATATAGTTTAACTTGTAATATACACAATGTAGTGTCTTCTTCTTCTTTCTTATCTCTAAAGTAGAATGCATCTACCTTTGTCATTAAGACTGGGAGCACTACTCAGTGGCTTAGCTCCAATATGGAATTGGCCGCCTCTGACATGAGGAACAGACGCCATATGCAGCCACTACTAACATGGAGTACAGACATCCTGTATCCCTGGATTAGGAGCCCTTACAGGGTACTATCAGCCAGGCCAGCCGAGCCCAGTTTTTTTAGTGAGCTTGCTACTGCTCCCACTCATCCTTTTTCATCCAGACTTGGGACCAGCAAAGGCGGAGTTATGTAGTGTCGTATTCTGTAGTGAATCAAAAAGATAAAAACATCTGGAAATATACAGTAGAACCTCCATGTAAAGGACAACACCAAATTGAAGAGCCAAACTGTCCTTTAGGGAGAGGTGTCCTTTTACCGGAGAGAGAGTCACTAATTTTTTTCAAATGAAAACAGTACTTTATAGAGAGTTGTCCTCTCATGGAGGTTCTACTGTAGATATATGCATGTAGTGTAATATTCTATGAAGTCAATGATAGAAAAAATGTGCAGAAAAGAGTTTTCCATAGAGAACATATAGCATAACCACAGTTAATCAACAAATGCTATTATACTCTTCACAATAATTTTATTTATTAGCATGAGTTTATAGTTTTATCTTATTACTTATAGTTTACTGTGATGGTTGTGCTTGTTCCAGTCTTCACACCAGTTCTTGTAGATTGTGCAATACAGTATAACCTCGTTAATTCGACAAACGCAAATTCGACACTCTACCTTAATTCGACCATATTCTGATGTCCCGACCTCC
>CP092871.1:69482518-69556560 GCA_030710605.1 Cordylochernes scorpioides | reverse complement strand
TTATCTTTGTAAATTGTTAGATAAAATTGGTTTGAATGGCCTTTTCTTAAATCTATATACAGAAACACCTCTCTTTACTTTAATATTTTATAGGAATTCTCAATTTTAGTCCTGCCAAAGGATCATTTTGATAAAAAATCCAAAACAGTTTAACATTTTATACAAATACTTTTATTTTCCTTTAAAATAAAATAGTTCCTTCAATCTATTGGAGCAAAAAAAGATGCATAGTCACTAATGTATTTTGATGTTCCCCTGAAATCCAAGTTGAAGAAATATTGTCAAATAGGGGGGAAATCCCCAGAGAGGGGAAGAACAGGTTCTACTAGCCCCACCCCTGGGGCAGTTGTATATTTATAAGTTGGGGGGAGGGTGCAAGAATAGCTGAGTAACACTTCCTTATAGCCTGCCTGCCCTCCTTGGAGATATTTACCACCAGGGTTACTGTGTTAGCCCAGTTTTGTGTTTATTTTTAAAGTCTATACAGTAGTCCCACCATAGTCTGTGTGGTCTCTCCTGGAAATGTCTTTTACTCTGAAACTATTTCTGTTGAAAGACTCCTCACATGACTTGACCTGAAATGACAGAATTTCTGGTAAGAGTCACTTCCAGTAGAGACTTGAATTTCACTCATGAAAGATTCTGCAATAGTTGAGTCACTAGATAACATAGGTTCAACATTGTGGCAAATAATTTCAAGAAAAAGTTAAACTATACAATATATTTGAAGTTATGAATTATATTTAGAATGCACAACTCTCTCACTATTTCTTTTTTAAATAAAAGAAGCTAAAATAATTTATTGCTGTTCTAACTGACAAAATATTGGGAAAGCCTGGCTCATCATTGGTGAACCCTTCTGGTGGTTTCGCCAGTTTAATCTGATACTACTCTAATTTTGTATTGGGCTACAAGGTAATAAGACCAAATAAATTAATAGTTAGTGACATTTTGGTAGCTGTGTTGTTACATAAATGTCACGCTATTAATTTATGAGTTTGGTCTTATTATCTTGTAGTTCCAATCTATTAATTGTGCCTTATCATCATTGTTCCCAAGTAATTTTGTTACAGACAATTTAAACAAAACTGTTGATTCTTCTAACCAATTGTTACAAAGGTGGAAAATATATAATAAAATAGTAAGTAAGGTGTAGATAAAATGTAGGGAATATATATAGTTGTGTATGTACAAATTTCTTCAGCAAGGAAGGTTTCCCCACCTTGAGAGAGTTCTCCTCCAGACAAGGAGGTAGGTTCAGCTGTATATAATACAGAGAGAGATATAGTTTTTATAGTGGTGCTACACAACAGGGTATGGTGTCTGTTACAGGCTTATTGTAACACCCCACGTCTTTGTCTTATTTTATTCCTTTCTTTCCATTTGGTCTCTTGCTAGCACCTGAAGGAACAATTTACACCACTGTAGAGGCACCTAAGTTATTACAAATTTGGCTTTAAAAATGTGCGTAAAATGATTGCAGCATCAAGACATTTATATATTCGTTATAAAACTAGTTTAATTAGAGTGAACCATCATTTACTTGGTACTTGCTGGACTCAGTTACAACTAGGCTAAAATTTCACATTTGGGACTGGTTTTAATTGGGACTATTGGTAATTGAACTAGTGATAATTGGTATTACTATAAATTGGGACTATGGATAATTGGAAGTGCTGATATTTGGGATTAGTAGTAATTGGAATTACAGTACTAATCTTCTTTCTTATCTACATATCATAATCATATCAGAGTATCAAGCTTGTAGAGTTTGATATGGTGTCTACTGGGGATGAGTAGACCTCATCTCAATGGATGAACCAATACAGTCAATGATGTTTTGGGGTTGTAGGTTGAGAATTGCACTTAGTACATAGTGGGAAAACGACAGTACTAATAATTGGAACAGCTGGTCTGTTGCTGATAATTGGGACTTTTTAGATTCCCAACATGTCCTAATTAATACAAGAAAATAAGACCTAATCCAAATAATTTATTAGTGTGTATTTTCTTGTATTACAATCTATAATCCAAATTGTACCTTATCATGTCCTAATTAAAGAAAGGTTACCAATTGGAAGAATATTGATGGGGAACAAGAAGTATTTTAACACAATGAGGTATCACAGATTAGGTTAATACTTTGTAAATATACAGTAGAACAACCTCCATGAAAGGACACTCATGCTAGACACACTGTGAGAGCCGAGAGACTTCCTTCCAGCCCGTTGGGATGACAGACCACGGCGTTGATAAACCCGCAAGCGGGGCCAGGAAATGGTACAGATGGCCACCGCTGCGTGGTGCAGCATACCATCAGCAGCCAATCAGAACCTTTCGGACATTCTAGGGTGTTGTCCTTTTGTCTTACTTTATTGACTTTCTAAATAAATGTAACTAATGCATAATACTAATAAAACTAACTTTGAAATAGCTACAATAAAATTATACCTAATCCAAATAAATTAATAGTGTGACATTTCAGTAACAGCATTGTTACCATCAGACAAAAAAATATATGAGAAAAAATGGTAACAACGCAGTTACTGAAGCATCACACACTTAATTTATTTGGATTAGGTCTTATTTTCTTGTAGCTATAATCTATAATCCAAATTGTGCTTTATCACGACTTTGAAATAATTTTTTGGGCCATCGCTGGACTTCAAAAATCAACACACCACAGCACCTCTCTACCAAGGACAGTTTCCATCACTAAAATTACCATTTTTACTATTTAGCAACTCTCTGGTAAGAGGACACCTTTCCCTAAAGGACACTTTGGTTCTGAAATTTGGTATCAGGTTCTAGCGTATATAGAAAATACTGTATTATGTTTTATAATTACACTAATAGATGAAAGAAACTTTGTAGTTTGATGTTATGTTCTTGAGATGGTGGCACATTCTTCTTAGCTGAACCAGTCTCCTGTGTTCAGTAACTAGTGCAGGAAAACCAAACCCACAAGTTAGATCTGTAGATGATAAAGCACAATTTAGATTATAGATACAAGAAAAATAAAGACCAAATCCAAATAAATTAATAGTGTGTGACCTTTCAGTGTAACAGCATGAAATATCACACACTATTAATTTATTTGGATTAGGTCTTTTTTTCTTGTATTTAGATCTGTAGGGATGAAGTGAGCCATATTGAACAATTATATTTGCTCTGGTTGCATATGTTATCTCAGCAATCAATGTGTGACTAAGCTATCTTATCAAGTTTCTATCCTGCTTCCTCATCTTCCATTTCCCTATACTATCACCTGTGGCCTGGTAGATTACCTCTCTCCACAACACCCTGTGTGAGGCCAGTCTACAACCCTACTAAGATTACAAGAAAATAATCCAAATAAATTAATAGTGTGTGACGTTTCAGTAAAAGCGTTGTTACCATCATCAGACAAAATAATCCATGAGCAAAACGCTGTTAACGAAACATCGCACACTATTAATTTATTGGGATTAGGTCTTAAACACAGGGTAATAAGACCTAATACATATAAATTAATAGTGCGATGTTTCAGTAACAGCGTTGTTACCATCATTAGACAAAAGAATAAATGAGCAAAATGCTGTTGCCAAAACGTGACACACTATTAATTTATTTGGATTAGGTCTTAAAGACAGAGTAATAAGACCAAATCCAAAGTACTTTTGTCTGAAGATAGTAACAACGCTGTTACCGAAACGTCACACACTATTTTTAAAATTTGGATTTGATCTTATTGCCCTGTGTTTATAATCTATAATCCAAATTGTGCTTTATCAACACTACTAGATGAAGGAGACTTCTGTACCATCACAGCCCAATGCCAACAAGAATGGAAATCTGAAGCACATGACTGGTACAGAGCAGGAGGGACAAGCATCAATTACTGCCTCCCAAGGGAACAGCAGTCATTGATTTCTAGACTTAAGTCTGGTCATCTATAGACAATGACCTTCCAGAATGGTTGCAAGGTTTTCCCACTATGTACTAAGTGTAAGCTCTCAACATGCAACCCCAAACAACATCATTGACTGTATTGACTCATCCATTGATGAGCTCTACTCATCCCCAGACACCATCTCAAGCTCCACAGACTTGATACCCCAATATGATTGTTGAGTTGAGATATGAAAGAAGATGACACACTTCTCTAGTTCTTCCTTATTCTCTAGTTGATATTATTTTGTGTGTGCACCATTAATATTTCATTTATAAAATTGTCGATTTTTAACAGCCACAACTCAGGATCAAATCCAGCATTGGCCACTTTTTTTCTTAATAAAAAATTGCTCCCGATTCTTACAAAAGTCCCACCAATGAGTGAAAGTAACCAAATGGGGCTCTGGTACATTTTCAAGTGCAAAGTCTAAATGCTTTCTACATGTGGTGTACTTGCAGTAAAAATAGTTGCTAACTACTACCCACCATGATTATCATGGGTTGTAATATGTGTACTAGGAATAATAAAAAAAAATCAGTTTTATTTATCTCTATATATAAAAGTCAATTCCTGTCTGTCTGTCTGTTTCGCGATAAACTCAAAAACTACTGAACCAATTGGTTCCAAATTTTGCATGTCGCTTTTTATAAACCCGAGGAAAATTTTTGGCTACATTTTGCTTATTATTTTTGGCTATTTCTTTTTTTAATTTGAAGAACTATTTTTTTTACGCGGACTAATCCGGAATGGAATGAATACCTAAATATGGCCATTTTTTTTAAAGCATCGGTGGCTTAGTGGTAGGATGCTCGCCTGCCACGCGGGCGGCCCGGGTTCGATTCCCGGCCGATGCATTTTTTTTTTACAATTTTTAAAACTCATTTATATTATATATAATATAAATATATATTATTATATCAACTATATTAATTAAATCAAATACCTAAACACTAATATAATAGAATTTTTGCCATCACACACACTTTTTTCCTGTAGTTTATGTGTTACTTCTGTATTGCTATTCTATGGCACTTCTAATATTTATTATTGATATACTTTTAGTATGAAGGAAATTGCACCCAAGGGATTTCTCGGGCGAAGCCGTGTCATTCGCCTAGTATATATATAAAAATGAATGTATGTGTGTGTGTCTGTCCTTTATGCCTGACCAAACCACTCATTGGAACACCATGAAACTTTGGGAAGTTATTTAGTATAGTACTGGGAAGGTTTCTGAAAAATAATTTCTTGAATATCCTTAGAGTTATTTGCAGATTTGTAGATTTAACTCGCAAGCAGCGCCACCATTGCGACGATGATAAGTTTTTTATCTATAAGTTTTATTATCACTAAGTTTATTATCTTAAAGATTAATTATCAAAAGTAAGATTATCTCAGGATGACACAGCAATTTATTTGAGACAAGAATAATGATACAATTCCAAGGCAAAGATACTATTCCTTTAACTTCCAATTACAGAGGGAACCAATTAATATTGATTTTATTCAACTTATCGAGTATTTTTCAAGGGACCAGGAAAAAATGTTCACTAGATAAAACGATGATTTTGTAATGTAGAAAATTAGGAAAGACAAAATTCAGGATGACACGGCACACAGGGACCGGGAAAAAATTTTCTCTTTATCGAGAGATTCAAATTTAAGAGTTTCAAATTATCAAAATATATCTATTATTTTTTTTAATAAGTTTATAGAGAATTGTTTTAACAAATGTTCGTTAGACAAACCTTTACTCGGGTAAAATCCGGGTGAAGCCGGGTACATCCGCTAGTAAAATATAAAAATAGAGAATATAAAATTATATTTTAAATATTTTAATATATATATGTGGCAATATAATAAGGTGGGAAGAGAAATAATCACACCACAAGTTGGAAGAGGAACCCAGGCAACCAGAGAGAGAGAGAGGGGGGGGGGGGAGAGCCGGGCCCGGCAACAGCCAGGCATCCGTTCGAGTCGCATCACAATCCCCAACTTGTCTTAATAGTCCTGAGGTTCCAAGTAACGGGCCCCAGTGGTCGCCCCTTGGAATGTCGCTGATGTCTAAAGTGACCGGACTTTACCCTCCCGTCTCTCTCTGGGTTGACTGTAGGTTTGCTTTATTATTCCTGGAAGAGTATATATTATGACATATATATACATATACAGTAGAACTACCTCCCTGTAAAGGACAACACCTAACTGCAGAACCAAAATGTCCTTTAGGGAGAGGTGTCCTCTTACCGGAGAGTTGCTAAATAATAAAAATGGTAATTTTACAAATTAAAACTGTCCTTTGTAGAGAGGTGTCCTCTAGCATGAGTGTCGTCTCATGGATATTCTACTGTAGTAGTAATATCATTTTATTCGCGATCGAACATTGTGTGGTCCATTGTATGCATTACAACCCAAACACAATGCGACGGCAGTCATCTCTTTCATACAATGGGCATTCATGGGAAAAAGAATTCTATGGTGGGGTCCACAGACTTGCTGGGACTTAGCTGGGGTAACCTACTCACTCCCATGTCTCGGGAGAAGCCTTCCAGGTGGCCGTTCCAGGATCCTGATGTACTTCCCAGGAACACCCCCCCCCCACCTTCTATTGTATATATACAGTTAAACCTGTCTCTAGCGCCCCCTCTAAATAGAACCTTCCTCTCTAGAGCACCCGATTTTAAATACGTAGTACAATGCGTTATTTACATTAAAAGTGACCTGTCTATAGCACCCTATTTTGGTGAGTCCCAAGAGGGGGCGCTATAGACAGGTTTAACTGTATATTAATATTCTAGGTTGTAATATATACTTGATATAATATTCAGAGATAATGTTGGTCTTGCAAAGCAAGAGTGAGACACTATCTCGAGTGTTTTAGAGAGTTGATAACATCCTTGATATAGAGAGGAAAGTTTCCCTCGAAATATTGAATAGGTGAATATTTAAAAAAATCCAATATAAGCATTCTATTCTCTAATGCACTTCTCTAGTTGATCACCTTGATGCTAAGGGATATGGCAAAGATACTTACTGCAGTGTCTTGGGATATGTCTCCATCCCAATATGGAGGAGGGAAAGAAGTTGGATGTGACCTAGTACCTTAACCAATAATTTATCTAACTCCTGATGTTTCAGGAATGACTCATTCCCTTGAAGAGAGTGACAGTGAAATGTTGAGAGTTAAATAGATAATTGTTGATGTGTTTTTTCTGAATCAACTTCCAAGCAGCAAATGATCTACAGAACTACTACAGTGACATTTGGATGCTGAAGACAAGGGAACTACCACTACACCACCTCAATGAATGGACCAACTGATTCAAAACATAGTAGTCCAAACTCTGCCTTTGCTGGTCCCAAACCCGGATGAAAAAGGAGGAGGGGGAGCAGTAACAAGTTCACTAAAAAAACCCGAGTTCAGCTGGCACGGCTGATAGTACTCTGTAAGGGCTCCTAATCCAGGAATACAGGATGAGCAGTGTTTGTACTCCATGTTGGGGGCAGCTTTACATGGCGTCTGTTCCTCATGTCAGAGGCGGCCATTTCTTTTGGAGCTAAGTCAGCCTGCCACTGAGTAGTGTTCCCAGTCTTAATGACAAAGGCAGACACATTCTACTTCTCTCATGATGGTTGTAAAACAGACACCATCAAGGGTCACAACTTGATATCCTAATATGATTGAGTGGAGATAAGAAAGAAGACTAGTAGTCCATAGCTATAAATGGATAGCCTTGAAGAAGTCTGACTGAGGAGGCTGTACAACAGTCTTAGGACTGATTCTCACCTGAAATATTAAAAATATATATACAGTAGAACCCCTCCATGAGAGGACACTCTCACTAGAGAACACCTCTCTACAAAGCACAGTTTATATCACCAAAATTACCATTTTTACTAATTAGAAACTCTGTGGGGATCGGTGGAAAGATGGTCTAAACCGTTGGTTTTCGACCGCTACGACTTGGATTCAATTCCAGCATTGAGCACTTTTTTATGATAAAACAATAAAATAAAATGCTCCAATGGCCTCTGATTCTTGCAAAAGTCCAACCCCACCAGTGAGTGCAAGTAACCAAACAGGGCTCTGGCACATTTGTAAGTGCAAAGTCGAACTGATTTTCACATGTGTAGACATGTGGTACACTTACAGTAAAAGCATTTGCCTACTTCTACCCACCATGATTATCATGGCCTGTACCATTTGTACTAGGGATAAGCAAAAAAAAAAAAAAATGGTAAGAGGACACCTCTCTCGAAAGGACAGTTTAGCTATGCAACTAAGTGTTCTTTACAAAAAAAAACTATAAATTACTTATGTTACACATGTCTTAGAAAATATATATGCACTGTTCTATCTTTCACTGATAGCCAAGCAATTTAGATTAAGAAGCTAGGGTGGATTTGATTTGAGATTTTAAATATTTGTGTATAGATACACGCTATTTTCTGGAGGAATTATTTTTTAATATGTTTTTTTTTTTTAATTTATTAAGTTACCTCACCTTGTCACTCAGTGTTGGAAATTAATTTTCCTTTTTTTTTTTGTAAAATTAATTTTTGGTGTCAGGGAGGATTTACTGTGATACTTGTTCCAGTCCTGTTCTGTGTACATCCAACTTTCTCATGACCTCTTTAGGGTTCAGGAAACACTCCTTCCTGTTTGATCAGATGCAGTCTGTTGTGGTGAGTCAACTTGGAGTAAATGGGCCACCCCAGGTGACAGTAGTTGTGGGCCAACAATGGGAATATTAACAAGGTGTAGTAGGACCATTGACTATAAAATGTCACATAAACCTATAAGATAAACAAGAGACCAAGTCAATAAATTTTGCAGGACATTTTAGTAACAGAGCTGAGAAAATTAGGAATGAATTTTTGTTCACTTTTTTATTTTTTATATTATCCCTAGTACATGTGGTACAAGCCATGGTAATCATGGTGGGTAGAAGTTGGCGACTGCTTTTACTGTAAGTGCACTATGTCTACACAAGTGAAAAGCAGTTCGACTTTGCACTTACAAATATGCCAGAGCCTCGTTTGGTTAGGTGCACTCGCTGGTGGGGTTGGACTTTTGCAAGAATCGGGGGCCATTGGAGCATTTTTTTTATTTTTTTAAACAGAAAAAAGTGTCCAATGCGGGAATTGAACCCGGGTCGTAGTGGTCGAAAACCAAACGGTTTAACCAGCCTTCTACCGCGCGCGACCCCCCCTATATATAGTGTTATTTAAATACATAACACTATGTATAAAATTCGAAATTATTATAGACGCATATGATTCTTTTAAAAATTACACAATATCTACTGCCCTTACTGCCATGAAAAAATTAATGGGAGAGCAGTAAGGGCATTAGAAAATTGTTTAATTTTTAAAAGAATTATACACGTCTATAATAATTTCAAATTCTCCTAACAGATGGCATACTAATGCATCATAATATATATAATTATCATTTTAAAATAGTGCAGACTTTTGTATGTATTGACAATATAATTATGTTATTTGTCTATGATGGCCTACTTCTATATGGCACTACACCATGTCTGGTATCTTCTAAAGAATGCTGGGATCCAGTTCCATTGAAATTCATCATTACATTTCACAAATATGATAGAGAAAACAATGAAAAATTAGTTTTTTTCCCAGTATCAAGTTTCATGACACATACCAAAGATATAAAATGACAATTCATTCTAATAATTATAAGATAACATGACCCAAATCTAAGGCAACTCAACATTTTTATAGAAATAATGAATTATCAATGGGCCATAGATAAGAGACTCAATTCTGACTCAGGTTACTGAGGTGTCAGAATTATGGTTAGGACCATTGATGGTGAGCCATTCACTTGAAAGCTCGCCTGTTATAGTAGAGCCTCCATGAGAGGACACCTCTACAAAAGACAGTTTTCATCACCAAAATTAGAAACATAAGGTGTAACGACACCAAATTCAACGATAGGGTACAATTTGGATTATAAATTAGAAATACAAGGTAATAAGATCAAATCCAAGTTTGGATTATTTTATCGGATTTGGTCTTATTACCATGTCTGACCAAATTCAAATTAAAAGATTGTGTGTTGTACCAGTGTTGTTACTGAAACATCACACAATTTATTAATTTAGATTTGGTCTTGTTACCATATGTTCCAATCTATGATCCAAATTGTACCTTATCATCACCAAAATGACCATTTTTACTAATTATCGTAGCAGTGATCCAATAAGAATTACATCATTCAAAAGGACAATTTGGCTCTTCAACTAGGTGTTGTTCATTACAGAGAGGTAGCTCTACTATATTATAGCAAAATAAATCAACTCATTGCTAGTCATTTGAAAAAAAAGAAAATGCTGAGTGTTACAAATATTCAGCAATTTTTTAAAGCACAATTTGGATTATATATTATAGCTACAAGAAAATAAGACCTAACCCAAATAAATTACATATATTTATAAATGTCAATATATATCTTTATAAAAATCCAAAAAAATCATCCGCAAATATCCACTCTACTGAATCAATTTTTATAAAGATATAGAGTAAAACCCTTTTATAGTGAACCCCAATGGGACATAGCTTTTGTTTCACTATAGCCATGGTTTGGATATTATTTTTTACTTTTCAAAATTTTTAGACCGTATAATTAAAGTACGGCCATGCACACAGGAAGAGGCTGCCTCTTAATAGTGGTCACTTTGTTTTAATTCCCTAAATTGACCTTTTCCCTTACATTAATACTGAATAATAATAGAAATCATTAGATGATAGGTTCTTCTTATCATTTGCATTCATGTACCTCTATGTCTAATTTAAAAATCAAGACAAAGCCTAGGCAAAGTTTTATTAAATATATATTCGAAAATATTAAATGATTTTAAAACATCTTTATCACATTATATAATACAATGTTTACTTGGACAAATGGCTCTAATACCTTGTTGCTTCAAAGCACTCTTCAAACATTGCATCTTTCAAATAAAGTTAATGTGTTTTTCTTCTATTTCATGTTCCCACATATTCTTCTTAAGTCTAGATTTCGTTTTTTTTTAACCTGTCATGCAAATAATTGCTGGCTTTAAAAATCAACATAGTTTATGGCATAAAAAAAAATTGTTTCATCTACAGGCCTGTTTATATGGACTTTTTTTTTTTTAAGCCCTAACACGTACGATTGCGGCAAAAGTTGAGGTTGATTCCTCTTTGTAACAATTTTTATAATAGCCTTCTATTTTATCTCTTATAATATAAAAGTTATATTTTCTTATTTTAACATGTTCTGAATTTTTTTGCCTGTGTTGTTTCACTTTGAAAAGTTTTCGAAATGCCTTTTTTTTTCCTTTAGTAATAATGTTTTTAACACAAATCAATAACGCGCCATCTATACATATAAAATGAAAGGATTTAAAAGCATGAATGTTTCTTTTATACATAATACAAACTTCTACTGTCCTTACTGCGATGAAAAAATATATTCGGAGGGCTTGGCTCATTAGTGGTGAACCCTCCCAGCGGTTTCGTCAATTTAATCCACCAGACCGCTTCTAAGAGCTCTAATACTGTATTGGACGATTCTGCTTATATATGCAGCACTGAAGAATGGAATCTCAGAAATGTGGTTTTCAAGAAAACTATGGACATAAGCTTATAGAACAGTAGAATTACATTCAAATATTTGCATCGAGCAATACTCTTCCGCAAACAATAAAGACAAGGCCTTAGGCCTTTATTTTTTTTATTTTAGAAGCCATTTGCATTTTTTCTATTTAAAATTTAATCGATGCAAATATATTCTATTTAATAGAAAGTATAATGTGTAAAAATTTATACAACATACAGTAAAAATAGAATGTAAATGAAAACAAACTACACTAAATTTATTGTTTTGAATTCGCGATCCGGAGCTGAAACAAGCCCAAAATTTTGTTGTTTCAATTTTTTTTTTAAATACAATTTAAAGTTTGTTATAAGCATAGTATTTTAAATAGATTTAATTATTTTGGAACAGAAAATGGTTCATTATTTAAAAAATCGCAAAGTTCGATATAACGATGGTATTTACAACGGAATGGAATTGGGAATTGCTTTAGGTTCATTATATGAAGTGAAATGTGAAAAGTGTGACCATTGCTGTGTAGGACAAACATCCAGAACTTTATCAATTTCATTTTAAAGGAAACAAAGATACTAGATTATAAGAAAAATTACTCTTAAGAGACAATTTAAAGAAGCCTTTATCATTCAAAAGAAATGTGCTACAATTAACAGAATGGAAGAAAGAGGTAATATAAATGATATTTACAGATATGTTTTTAATCATATCTGAAAAAGAGAGTTTTTTTCTAATTTTAAGAATATTATTTTAGTGTTCTTAGAAAACTATCTTCTTCTTATCTCTTATCTTGCTTACACACATGATAACAGTAACTATTTAAAACATGCTCTGATATAATTCCTGGAACTTACCTCATCAACAGAGCTCTGCTATTGATTTCTGATTGAATCGCAATGGGTTCACCATACATTGGATCAAGGGCCACAGTGGGATCGTGGGTAATAACATATCAGACACAATTGCAAAGTGGGGTGCGGAGTATGCTAACCCAAGCTGTTACAAACTCACTTCTTTGTTGTTTGTATAATTGTCAATATACGGGCGGCAGATTCCTCTCTCTATCTTCTTCAATCCACACCTGCTTCAGCCTTACTCCAATGAGTCTTTTAGACAATAGGTATGCTTAGATCGTCCCTAGCGAGCACATTGTGGTTGGCCTGCTATAGAGACACACGTGGACGGACAGTTTTACCCACAGGATAGGCGTCATTGATGCGACGTTGACAGGTAAGAAACTCTGTCACACATCGTGCTAGAGTGTAGCAGCCTTGATGCCCTTAGATTCCACCTTCTTTCCACCTGTGCAGTAGAATTGGGGTACACTCCGTAGTCACTCAAAGACCTCATTTTCAACAGGAGCACTTGGGGAGCCTGCCTGGAGTTCCTAAAGGCCTCTGATAACTTAAGCCACGCGTCTGTGCAGAGGATTCCGATCACCTGAGTGACTCGAACTCCTTATCTCATAGTTAACACCGATCATTAGCGGCCGCTCGTAGACCTAACTCTGGCATGTGCGGCTGTTTAAGATTGGTTTTGTGACCTGCCCTACGTATGTGAATGTTCCTAACGCTGTCTCTGTAACCCTACGACAGAGGGAAAATGGTTTGGTGATTCGACAGTGCTGGCTGATCGAGAAATCGACTTATGCAGTGATCATTTGAACACACTATGCAATCTCTGGTGCAGTTTTGTGGTTGGTTGTTTTAGTACTGGTACCCTCACTACTTATCCTTGATAAAAGACCTCAATTTCAAAAAAAAAAAAAAGCCAAAAATTTTATTAACCAATTTATTTTTATTTTTTACCTAAAAGTTTTTTATTTTTACTAAACGAAAATTCATCTTTTCCCAGCATCTGTTGAATTATGTACATTTTATTTACTCTTCTTATCTAATCCACATCTGTCTCTCTCTCTCTTCCCTGGCCTGGGGAATCTAACCTTTTTTGAACAACCTTGGTGGGGTGAAGTACCTTGGTACTTTGCTGCAATGCGGCATGTCTACTAGCTACATTCATTTTTGGGCTCGAAAATCATACACTTTGATCAGTAGCCCATTAAACAATATTCTCTCTCTTTTCTCATTCAGTACTTTTGTCTGATGATGGTAACAATGCTGTTACCAAACATAACACACTATTTATTTGTATTTAGTCTTTTTACATTGTGTTTATAATCTATAATCCAAATTGTGCCTTATCAAATAATATATGGGATTGTTGGAGCATACATCCTCTACTTCAGATGAGTTTACAAGTCCTGATAAATATGGTAACCATTAAACTCTTCTTTCTCTCCTTTATTTCACTGTAAGATGTAAAAATATCCACTTGTTGCCATACAACCAACTCTGGGTGAATAAATGTAAAAGATTTGTAATGGAATTTTATAAAAACTCTTATTACTATATTTGATTTTATTTTTCCTCTGTCATACATATGATCAGTCAAGAGAGGGAAGGTATTGAAGATGGTCATTTCCAGTATCTCTGGTTGTTGGTCCCTTGGTAGTGAGCTTGTGGGAGGCCAGATACATGCTGAGAGAGGGGGGTGGTATTGAAGAGGATTGAAGATGGTCATTTCCAGTATCTTGGCTTGTTGGCCCCTTTGAAGCACTTCTTAGGAGAAAGATGCCAGGTATATGATCGGAGTGGGATGGTATTGAGGATTTAGGATGGTTATTTTCAGTATCTCGGGTTGTTGGTCCCTTTGAAGCACTTAGGAGAAAGATGCCAGGTATATGATCAGAGTGGGATGGTATTGAGGATTTAAGATGGCCATTTCCAGTATCTCGGGTTGTTGGTCCCTTTGAAGCACTTCTTAGGAGAAAGATGCCAGGTATATGATCAGAGTGGGATGGTATTGAGGATATAAGATGGCCATTTCCAGTATCTCGGGTTGTTGGTCCCTTTGAAGCACTTCTTAGGAGAAAGATGCCAGGTATATGATCAGAGTGGGATGGTATTGAGGATTTAAGATGGCCATTTCCAGTATCTTGGCTTGTTGGTCCCTTTGAAGCACTTCTTAGGAGAAAGATGCCAGATGCCAGAGTGGGATGGTATTGAGGATTTAAGATGGCCATTTCCAGTATCTCAGGATGGTCCCATTAAAGCCAGCTTGTAGGATGCCAGGTACATGATCTGAGAGAGAGAGAAGAGCAGGGGTTTCTACTTCCAGATGACAATAGAAAGAAGATTTGGGGCTCAGAGTGTTGGTTCAAGAAATTCCATTTTAAATCCAAGAAATATCTTGTGGATGTCAACAGACTGGATGTAAAAAGTCTTTAGCTGGCGGATCATGGTTCACTGATATCAAGGGATGAACTTTTATTCCAAGAGACTTGTTGATCCGAGCAAATGGTAATGAGCAAATTGATATTCTACATCATTAGAACAATTCCTTCTCGGGATTCCCACAGGAGATTCGAAGGTTTCCAGCAGGCAGGTTGTCAGTTGATCAGAGGACTTCAAGGGACCCAAGGATGAGAACCTGGCATCAGGGAGGGGACCATCCGAACTGTGTCGAGACGGACCAGTGAAAGAGATGGAATGCCCAAAGACGGTTTTTCTAGACCATGTCTAACTCAATTCAAGGCTGTAGTTCTGCCAAGTTACTTAATGGTAGTGTACCCAACAATTATGCTCACTGCAACATTAGTTAACTCTGCTGTATTAGTAGCACCTAGGGTCAGATCCTGTACCACTCTCTATTCCAGATATTCAGAATTATATTGAAATATGCCACCTTTTATATTATAAGATTGTCTCTTTCTGTATTGCCGGGCTTAGGGACCTGATAAAAGAATTTTGATGAAAAAATGCCAATGAAAGAAGAATTTTGATGAAAAATGCCAATGCTTAAAAGCCCTATAACCTTAAGCCCTGAAAAGGTCCCATAGCCTGGCAAAGCAAAATGAAACAATCTTTAATATAAAACGCGGATATCCAATATAATCTGAATACCTAAAATAAAAAATGGCACAAGGCCAAACCAAAGATGCTACGGACACAACAGCTTTAACTATTGCTACAGGTAAACACAAGAGAGGGTACACTACCAAGAAGCAGCCTGACAGAACTACAGCCAAGAAATAAGCTAGGCACAGCCTAGGAAAAACACGCCTAAGAACATCCATCTCTGACACCAGTCAAATCTCAACTACAATGGAACAATCTTGGATACAATTTCTTAACTTTTTTTTCTTTGAAGAATTATTATATTTTATATAGAGAAATATATATATTATTTATTTACTATCATCAAATCAGACGCAATATCCCCACAAGGGATGCTTACGTAAAGCAACAACATTAAAATCAGATTACTATTTTACATAAACAATTGACACCAAAACAAAACCACCAATGGAATAAATACAAATATATACATAGTTTGAAATTAAGGTTTTTTTTAACCAAGAGAGGAAATCATAGATATATTTACAGAATTTCCTAAATTTTAAATACGAGTCCTTATTCTTTATAAGCATAAAAAGATCCTTGTATTCAATGTTTTCCCGCTTTCTGTAGTTCTGGAAGATTGGACATTCAATAAGCAGGTGACTGGAATCTTGCCTTCTCTCTCCACACCCTGGATCGTCTATAGCTCTAATTCAAAACAGAAAGTCTCTGAGGTTTCCATGGTTAATAACAACTTGCATGTTGAAAAGTCGGACAGAAATATTTCGGGATGCCTGAAGGGAAAAAAAGAGGCGAAAGTGAGCACTAGAGAGAGAGAGAGAGAGAGTATTAGAAAACATATATCTATCATTCTTGTTCTCAAAAAATCTTTTATTATTGAAGGAGAATGTGGACTGAATGTCTTCTTCACTTAGTTGGTCCAATTCTTAGTTAATCAGTCTTGATTCGATAAAATCAGTCAGGAAAGGGATCTCTGCAAGACAGTGGACACAATTGGGAAAATCTAAAGAGACAAAGGTCGCCTCTCCCGTCAAAATGGACATCAAAACCAGACGCCATCTATTGACCGTCGCCACATACAGTAAAACCTCTCTATAGTGAACCCAAGCTTCCACTATTTCTTTTAAAAGTTTATAAAACAAATTAAAAATGGAAACATAACTGAAGATTTAATGTGGAAAAATAACTGAGCAATGAAAGGGTTATTCACTCACGAACATTTCAATTTAGATGAATGTGTCCATTGTATAATGTAGTGTTCAAAAAGTTTATTGAAAAAAAATGCATCCTTAAGCTGGTGGTAAAAGTTAGACAAAAATTAACTTTTTGATTTTCAACAAAACTTTTAGGAGGCAAAGAACTATTACTCCTTGTTGGTCTCTTAGAAAATCTTGGTTATTACAAAGTATATGATCATTAAATTAGTTTTCAATTAAAAAGATTGAATGACTTCACATATTATGGTGTTGTTTATTATCCCCTTTTGTAACGATTACACAAATTCCATGAGTGATCTCATGGAATGGGGTGTAGGGGTGTAGCTTTCGTTGATCATCGCACTATGATCCAGGCCCACTTTGGTGAAAGTCTTACTTTGCCTGTAATTTGAAGCCATTCCTAAAATGGAAGCAGACGCCTTTGCTGCTGACTCTAACATGAGTACAGACACAGCTCCTCTGTATCACTGGAGAGGGTTCTTGCTCTTAGGTCTATCAACCGGGTCAGTCAAACCCAGGATTTTTAAAAAGGTCTTTCTCCTTCTTCTAACAATGCTGCTGTTGGTCTGCCACTGCTTATTCCTAAAGTTATTCTACTTGTTTCGCAGTTGCCCTTCATATATAAAGGTCGTTCCCCTATCTTCCACCTGGAGACGTGCCCTGTAGCAGTCAGCTCTGCCGAGAGACTATTATTATACGTAAAAATAATACAAAAAAAGAGTGAAGACTTTCAGGAATTATCTTAATTTGATGGGGAATCTCGGCCCAAGACATAAAGATCCGAACTTGAAGGACATTCTTTAGTATTTTGATATGTCTAACGTGACCTTTGAGCTTTACACTTGAATGTTACACTGTTTATAGCTGAGAGAAGATTTAGATAAAGAAGACATAATATTTGTTGTAAACACAATAATGGTTGGAAAACCTTCACCAGGAACTATCTGGGTGAGTCGTGCCATTTGTATATATACTAGTAATAATTTATTTCCTATCAATATAAACACAAGGTAATTAGAACAAATACATAGTGTCTGATGATGGTAACAATGCTCTTACCAAAACTTGTCACTACCTTTTTATTCAGATTTGATCTTATTACCTTGTGTTTATGAACTAAATTGTATATTATCATTATATTGTTGTAGGTCAATAAGTAGCTGACCGATTGTACACATGACCATTCAAAATTATTTTATTTTTTAAATATTTTTTTATTTAATTATATTTTTATCAGAGATGACGGGTATAAATTGTATTTGACCATTGACCACTGTTTCGCTGCAATGTGTTACAATGCATTTTGTGCCCATATAAAATTAATCTTCCCCCTGCTTAGATCTTGACCCAGCAATTTAGAAATGTCTAGCCACAGCTCTACAGTCTCCAACCCCTCCTTCCCCCGACCCGGCGAGACACCAAACTTAACAACTTTCATGGACCATGAGCCCAGCACGGCACCAAATGAGCATTACATCCCCGCCCTTGTCTCATCAATATATATAATGGTGCCAAACAATAATATCACTTCTTCTTCTTCTTTCTTATCTCCACACAATCATAGTAGGGTATCAAGTTGTGACCCTTGATGGTGTCTGTTTGACAACCATCATGACTGGGTGAAGTAGAATGTGTCTGCCTTTGTCATTAAGATTGGGAGTACTACTCAGTGGCAGGCCGACTTAGCTCCAAAAGAAATGGCCGCCTCTGACATGAGGAACAGACGCCATTGTGCAGCTGCTCCTAACATGGAGTACAAACGCTGCTCATCCTGTATCCCTGCTTTAGGAGCCCTTACAGGGTACTATCAGCCAGGCCAGCAGAACCCAGGTTTTTTAGTGAGATTGTTACTGCTCCCCCTCCTCCTTTTTCATCCGGGCTTTGGGCCGGCAAAGGCGGAGTTCAAAAGTGTAAACTGATTGGTCAAATAGTATGAATATGTTTCTAGTCGTATGTTTGTGGCGAGTAAACAACACACATTGTGGAGAGATTGGTGAGACTTATCCAGTTGAATGTATCAGTTTAGAAAGATATTCCTGGGTTAAAAAAAAATCCATTGGCAGTAGTTTCATTGGGCCATTAGTGGAAGCAACTTATAGCTATGCCTGTAGAAGGATTATAAAGATCCGAAAGCTTGCACTTTGCACGAATAAAGAAACACTATTACTGTTTATATTCTTATTTTTTACTTTAAAACAATTTTCTCTTCTACTTAGTGGAAGTTTTTAAATAAGTTATGTCAAATAAATACAATGTAACCCTATTTCTCAATACAGTTGACACTCGATAATTTGAAACTCGTTAATTTGAATATCTTGATAATTTGATATGTTTTCCCGGTCCCTTGAAAAGTTGAATAAAATCAATATTAATTGGTCCCCTCGGTAAATTGAAGTTGAAGGAAAAGTAATTTGCCACAAATGAACATTTGTGAATAACTGTACAAATGTTTGAATTATAAGTCATGAAATTTTAATCAAACTCTTGTTTACTTGATTTTATTGATATGCAAGATTCTATCTGAAATTAAAATAGGAGGGTAAATGTTGACGACGACTTTCCCAACCCAGACCAGTCGCGAACTAACTAAACAAAGTTTGAGTTCAAATTTCCCACGCCGAGCGACCAGAGATGAGACCTTGATTAAGTGGATTTGTCAGTGTAGATGATAAAACGTTCCCGTCGGCGGCTTCATGTTGAAGGAAAAAGCCAAGTGTTTTGCGCAATCTCATGGAATTAAAGGATTTGCAGCAAGTGAGAGGTGGCTCTCAAATTTCAAAATTCAACATGGCATATTTCCATTTGTGGGGATATTTCCATTTGTTCTCAATAGATTAATTTTAAAAACTTGCGATAAGTCACTTATTTAATCATGTATCAACATAATATGTATATCCCGAAACTGCTAAAAGTTCAAACTCTTGTTTACTTGACTCCCCTCCCTCTTGGTTGTTTAAACTCCTGTTATTTTAAACTCTTGATAAATTAAAATTTTTCTCTGGTTCCTGGAGTTTCAAATTATCGAGAGTCGACTGTATATCAATAACCATAAGAACACCCACTTGCCAAAAAGAGCAGGTTTAACTTATGAAGTAAAATGTTAAAAGTGAGACCATAGCTGTGTAGGACAAATATCCAGGACTTTAAAAGAAAAAATGAAAAACCATGAATATGCCCTAAAATGGGATCAACTTGATAATTCTGCACTTGTAGAACATAGAAATTACACACAGAGCATAATTTAAATCTATAATCCAAATTGTGCCATATCAATTTAAATATAAAGGAAACAAAGATACTAGATTATAAGAAAAATCCATACCCGCTTTGACCTTACTCCAATGAGTCTTTTAAACAAAAGGTATGAGTACATCATCCCTAGCGAGCACATTGTGATTGGCCTGCTATCAGGACACATGTGGACGGACAGTTTCGCCCACAGGATAGGCGTCATTGACGATCCTTCCTTCCCTTACTGTGACGTTGACAGGGAAGAAACTCTGTCACACATCATGCTAGAGTGTAGCAGCCTTGATGCCCTTAGATTCCACCTTCTTTCCACCTGTGGAGTAGAATTGGGATACACTCCGTAGAGTCACTCAATGACTTTATTTTCATCAGAAGCACTTGGTGAGCCTGCCTGGAGTTCCTAAAGGCCTCTGATAAACTTAAGCCACACGTCCGTGCGGAGGATTCCGATCACCTGAGTGACTTGGAATTATCACCTCATGGTTAACACCGGTCATTAGCAGCCGCTCGTAGACTTAACTCTGGCATGTGCCGCTGTTTAAGATCAGTTTCGCGACCAGCTCTGCGTATATGATTGCCCCTGACGCTGTCTTTGTAACTCCAAGACAGAGGGAAAATGGTTTGGTGATTCGACAGTGCTGGCTGATCGAGAAATCGACTTAAGCAGTTATTATTTGAACGCACTATGCAATCTCTGGTGCAGTTTTGTGGTTGGTTGTCTTAGTACTGGTACTCTCACTACTTATCCTTGATAAAAGACCTCAATTTAAAAAAAAAAAAAGCCAAAAATTTTATTAACCAATTTATTTTTATTTTTTACCTAAAAGTTTTTTATTTTTACTAAACGAAAATTCATCTTTTCCCAGAATCTGTTGAATTATGTACATTTTATTTACTCTTCTTATCTAATCCACATCTGTCTCTCTCTCTCTTCCCTGGCCTGGGGAATCTAACCTTTTTTGAACAACCTTGGTGAGGTGAAGTACCTTGGTACTTTGCTGCAATGTGGCATGTCTACTTGCTACATTCATTTTTGGGCTCGAAAATCATACACTTTGATCAGTAGCCCATTAAACAATATTCTCTCTCTCTTTTCCCATTCACTACTTTTGTCTGATGATGGTAACAATGCTGTTACCAAAACATAACACACTATTTATTTATTTGTATTTAGTCTTTTTACATTGTGTTTATAATCTATAATCCAAATTGTGCCTTATCAAATAATATATGGGATTGTTGGAGCATACATCCTCTACTTCAGATGAGTTTACAAGTCCTGATAAATATGGTAACCATTAAACTCTTCTTTCTCTCCTTTATTTCACTGTAAGATGTAAAAATATCCACTTGTTGCCATACAACCAACTCTGGGTGAATAAATGTAAAAGATTTGTAATGGAATTTTATAAAAACTCTTATTACTATATTTGATTTTATTTTTCCTCTGTCATACATATGATCATTCAAGAGAGGGAAGGTATTGAAGATGGTCATTTCCAGTATCTCTGGTTGTTGGTCCCTTGGTAGTGAGCTTGTGGGAGGCCAGATACATGCTGAGAGAGGGGGGTGGTATTGAAGAGGATTGAAGATGGTCATTTCCAGTATCTTGGCTTGTTTGTCCCTTTGAAGCACTTCTTAGGAGAAAGATGCCAGGTATATGATCGGAGTGGGATGGTATTGAGGATTGAAGATGGTCATTTCCAGTATCTTGGCTTGTTTGTCCCTTTGAAGCACTTCTTAGGAGAAAGATGCCAGGTATATGATCGGAGTGGGATGGTATTGAGGATTTAGGATGGTTATTTTCAGTATCTCGGGTTGTTGGTCCCTTTGAAGCACTTCTTAGGAGAAAGATGCCAGGTATATGATCAGAGTGGGATGGTATTGAGGATTTAAGATGGCCATTTCCAGTATCTCGGGTTGTTGGTCCCTTTGAAGCACTTCTTAGGAGAAAGATGCCAGGTATATGATCAGAGTGGGATAGTATTGAGGATTTAAGATGGCCATTTCCAGTATCTCGGGTTGTTGGTCCCTTTGAAGCACTTCTTAGGAGAAAGATGCCAGGTATATGATCAGAGTGGGATGGTATTGAGGATTTAAGATGGCCATTTCCAGTATCTTGGCTTGTTGGTCCCTTTGAAGCACTTCTTAGGAGAAAGATGCCAGGTATATGATCGGAGTGGGATGGTATTGAGGATTTAAGATGGCCATTTCCAGTATCTTGGCTTGTTGGTCCCTTTGAAGCACTTCTTAGGAGAAAGATGCCAGATGCCAGAGTGGGATGGTATTGAGGATTTAAGATGGCCATTTCCAGTATCTCAGGATGGTCCCATTAAAGCCAGCTTGTAGGATGCCAGGTACATGATCTGAGAGAGAGAGAAGAGCAGGGGTTTCTACTTCCAGATGACAATAGAAAGAAGATTTGGGGCTCAGAGTGTTGGTTCAAGAAATTCCATTTTAAATCCAAGAAATATCTTGTGGATGTCAACAGACTGGATGTAAAAAGTCTTTAGCTGGCGGATCATGGTTCACTGATATCAAGGGATGAACTTTTATTCCAAGAGACTTGTTGATCCGAGCAAATGGTAATGAGCAAATTGATATTCTACATCATTAGAACAATTCCTTCTCGGGATTCCCACAGGAGATTCGAAGGTTTCCAGCAGGCAGGTTGTCAGTTGATCAGAGGACTTCAAGGGACCCAAGGATGAGAACCTGGCATCAGGGAGGGGACCATCCGAACTGTGTTGAGACGGACCAGTGAAAGAGATGGAATGCCCAAAGACGGTTTTTTCTAGACCATGTCTAACTCAATTCAAGGCTGTAGTTCTGCCAAGTTACTTAATGGTAGTGTACCCAACAATTATGCTCACTGCAACATTAGTTAACTCTGCTGTATTAGTAGCACCTAGGGTCAGATCCTGTACCACTCTCTATTCCAGATATTCAGAATTATATTGAAATATGCCACCTTTTATATTATAAGATTGTCTCTTTCTGTATTGCCGGGCTTAGGGACCTGATAAAAGAATTTTGATGAAAAAAATGCCAATGAAAGAAGAATTTTGATGAAAAATGCCAATGCTTAAAAGCCCTATAACCTTAAGCCCTGAAAAGGTCCCATAGCCTGGCAAAGCAAAATGAAACAATCTTTAATATAAAACGCGGATATCCAATATAATCTGAATACCTAAAATAAAAAATGGCACAAGGCCAAACCAAAGATGCTACGGACACAACAGCTTTAACTATTGCTACAGGTAAACACAAGAGAGGGTACACTACCAAGAAGCAGCCTGACAGAACTACAGCCAAGAAATAAGCTAGGCACAGCCTAGGAAAAACACGCCTAAGAACATCCATCTCTGACACCAGTCAAATCTCAACTACAATGGAACAATCTTGGATACAATTTCTTAACTTTTTTTTCTTTGAAGAATTATTATATTTTATATAGAGAAATATATATATTATTTATTTACTATCATCAAATCAGACGCAATATCCCCACAAGGGATGCTTGCGTAAAGCAACAACATTAAAATCAGATTACTATTTTACATAAACAATTGACACCAAAACAAAACCACCAATGGAATAAATACAAATATATACATAGTTTGAAATTAAGGTTTTTTTTAACCAAGAGAGGAAATCATAGATATATTTACAGAATTTCCTAAATTTTAAATACGAGTCCTTATTCTTTATAAGCATAAAAAGATCCTTGTATTCAATGTTTTCCCGATTTCTGTAGTTCTGGAAGATTGGACATTCAATAAGCAGGTGACTGGAATCCTGCCTTCTCTCTCCACACCCTGGATCGTCTATAGCTCCATTTCAAAACAGAAAGTCTCTGAGGTTTCCATGGTTAATAACAACTTGCATGTTGAAAAGTTGGACAGAAATATTTCGGGATGCCTGAAGGGAAAAAGAGACGAAAGTGAGCACTAGTATTAGAAAACATATATCTATCATTCTTGTTCTCAAAAAAATCTTTTATTATTGAAGGAGAATGTGGACTGAATGTCTTCTTCACTTAGTTGGTCCAATTCCTTTTTAATCAGTCTTGATTCGATAAAATCATTCAGGAAAGGGATCTCTGCAAGACAGTGGACACAATTTGGAAAATCTAAAGAGACAAAGGTCGCCTCTCCCGTCAAAATGGACATCAAAACCAGACGCCATCTATTGACCGTCGCCACATACAGTAAAACCCCTCTATAGTGAACCCCACGTAGCGGCCTCGGGTCTATGACAAAGCCACAACACCAGCTTTGGCAAACTGAAAAGCGTCCACCTAGAGACCATGGTTTCAGGCTAATGGCCCTCGTCAGCCTAGGGCGGACTTTATTCCATGAGATTCACATGGGATCTAATGGAATCTTGACAATCTGCCAAAGAGATAGAAGGCGTCTGGTTTTGACGTCTATTTTCACGGGAGAGGCAACCTTTGTCTCTTTAGATCAATATCCCCCAGCAAAATTTCCATCTAAAATTGGGAAAAGTAATGGAGGACATTGGCTATAAAACAGCAATACCCTCTATATATATATATGTGTGGAGGGAGGAGTAGGCAAGAACTATGCAGTCATGGGGCTAAAGTTGTCTTTTTAAACCATCATATTTTGATTATAAAGCACCATTTAGATTATAATACAATAAAATAAGACCTAATCCAAATACTGTAATTTATTAGTGTGTGGCGTTTCGGCAACAGCATTGGTCACAACTCTTATATATAGGACTTTTGCACTCATCAATGATGTGGTTAAGAGAAATAGAGAAATTAGCAACATCAAAAAAGACCTAATCAAGGAAGATTTTCCTATCAAATTGATAGACAAAATAATAGAAGATATGAATGAAAAATACGAAAATAATACTTTGATTCAGAATCTAAAGTGCAGAAACCAAGAAACCAGATTTATAACACTGCCATATATAAACCAAAGGTTTGCAAGAAATTTCTCCAAAATATTAAAAAGATATGAAAAAATAAAAATTGCATGAAAACCATGTAATACTATCTCACAATACCTAAACAAGCACAAGAACACCCAATTAACAGAAAGAGCAGGTTTGATTTATGAAGTTAAGTGTGACCAAAGGGACAGACATCCAGAACATTAAAAGAATGGATGGAAAACCATGAATATGCTCAGAAGTGGGATAGAATTGAAAATTCTGCTTTTGTAGAGCACAGAAGGGACACAGGACACAATAAATTCAATTTAGAAAACCCAAGAACACTGGATTATGAAAAAAAAAAATACTACAAAAGACAATTCAAAGAAGCCTTTTTCATCCAAAAGACGTGCTTCGATTAATAGAATGGAAGAAAGAGGAAATATAAGTGATATTTACAG
The DNA here is from genome assembly GCA_030710605.1 of Cordylochernes scorpioides. Classification (NCBI taxonomy): domain Eukaryota; kingdom Metazoa; phylum Arthropoda; class Arachnida; order Pseudoscorpiones; family Chernetidae; genus Cordylochernes; species Cordylochernes scorpioides. The sequence goes on along the minus strand of CP092871.1, from coordinate 69,531,253 downwards.
ATATGCCTTTAATTATATATTTTTTAAAAATCAACTTTTAATTCTAAGAAGAATATTTCAAGTTATCTTAAAAAACTATTTTTCCTTATCTGTTATCTTGGTAAAACACTTGATAACAGTACTATTTAAGAACTTGCTGTGATATTTTTCTCATTTATTCATTTGTCTGATGATGGTGACAATGCTGTTGCCGTCACACACTAATAAATTATTTGGATTAGGTCTTATTTTCTTTTATCTTATTTTGCTCTGTATTCATTTCTCAAATGATAGGTTTTTCACTTCGAAAAAAAAAACTTTTGCTTATAATTCATTAAATAAATGGTGAATAAAAAGGTTTATAACTTGATTGATAAAATGTTTTAATAAATGATATTTAGTGTTAGCAATCAGCGCGCAAAAGAATTTGATATTTTTAAAGACCAATTTCAAAATTCGATCAAGAAATGGGTTATATTATATAAGGAAAAAAATAATTTATATATCTGAACATGAAATGGCTAATATGCTAATGTACAAATAGCCGATTTGTCGATCTCCGATATGCAATATAAAATGCTTCCAATATCAGGGGCACTATTTAAAAAAAAAAGCTCATTATTTTGCTTAAAATGATTCAAAGCTTCCACTATTTCTTTGAAAAGTTTATAATACGATGCAACATTAAAAATGAAAACATAACTGAAGATTTAATGGTGAAAAATAACTGAAGAATTATTAAGGATTTAATTTGGATGAATGTGGCCTTTATATAATGTAGTGTTCAAAAGGTTATTGGAAAAATGAAACCTTCAGTTTGATCCTTCAAATTTACAACAAAAAAAAAATACTTTTTGATTTTTAACCAACCTTCTAGGAAGCAAATAACTATTACTTCTTGTTGGTCATAAGAAAATCTTGGGTATTACAAAGTATTTTGAACAAAAAATCATAAATTATTTTAAGAATAAATAATGACTATTTCTATCTTTAGGGATGAAGTATGAAAGAATAAATTGTGAAGAGTAATGATAAACCGAAAAATAAAGTATCTGGGGATGGGAATTGAACCCACAGTGTTCCGCTTACCGGGCAGATGCCATGTCCACTAGGCTACCCTGGACATATTTTTCCGTTCGTAAATATTATATAAAGTTAATTTTTAATAGAATATAATGCGGCTTATGATTGCAGAACGAAATTTGACAATTTTTAGTCAAAGCCGCTTTATATTGTATTAAAAATAAACTTTATATAATATTTACGAACTGTAAAATATGTCCAGGGTAGCCTAGTGGACATGGCATCTGCCCGGTAAGCGGAACACTGGGTTCAATTCCCATCCCCGGATACTTTATTTTTCGGTTTATCATTACTCTTCACAATTTAACCTTTCATACTTCATCCCTAAAGATAGAAATAGTCGTTATTTATCCTTAAAATTATTTACGATTTTTCGTTCAAAAGAAACATTTTCGGTAAAATTGTTAAACATCGTTCTACAATTACAAAGTACAGTAAAACCCCTCTATAGTGAACCCCAATGGGACAGAGCTTTTGGTTCACTATAGCCACGGTTTGGCTATTTTTTTTTTTACTTTTCAAAATTTTTAGACCGTATAATTAAAGGACAGCCATACACACAGCAAGAGGCTTCCCCTTAATAGTGGTCACTTTGTTTTAATTCCCACAATTGACCAATTTCCTTACACTAATACTGAATAACAATAGAAATCATTAGATGATAGGTTCTTCTTATCATTAACATACATGTACCTGTATGTCTAATTTAAAAATCAAGACAAATCCTAGGCAAAGTTTTATTAAATATATATTCAAAGATATAAAAACGATTTTAAAACATCTTTATCACATTATATAATACAATGTTTACTTGGAAAAATGGCTCTAACACCTTGTTGCTTGAAAGCACTCTTCAAGCATTGCACCATTCAAATAAAGTTAGTGTTTTTCTTCCAATTCATGTTTCCACATATTCTTCAAGGTATAGATTTCGTTTTTAACCTGTCATGCAAAACATTGCTGACTTTAAAATCACCATAGTTTTTTTTTTTTTTTTTTGCTTATCCCTAGTACACGTGGTACAGGCCATGATAATCATGGTGGGTAGTTAGCGACTGCTTTTACTGTAAGCGCACCACATATCTACACATGTGAAAAGCAGTTCGACTTTGCACTTACAAATGCCAGAGCCCCGTTTGGTTACTTGCACTCGCTGGTGGGGTTGGACTTTTGCAAGAATCGGGGGCCATTGGAGCATTTTTTTTTTAACAGAAAAAGTGCCCAATGCGGGAATCGAACCCGGGTCCTAGTGGTCGAAAACCAAACGGTTTACCCAGCCTTCCACCGACCCCCAAATCACCATAGTTAATGGCATAAATATAATTTTTGTTTCATCACGAGACCGTTTATTTGGACTTTTTTTTTTTTTGCCCTAAAACGTACAATCATGATCGCGGCAAAAGTTGAGGTTGATTCCTCTTTGTAACAATTTTTAATAGCTTTATATTTTTATCTTTTATAATAGAAAAGTTATATTCTCTTATTTTAATATGTTCTTAACATTTTGCCTGTGTTGTTTCACTTTGAAAAGTTCTGAAAATGGCCTTTTTTTTTTTAGAGAAATAACGTTTTTGTTTTTAAAATGACTTTGTTTTCTTCATTTTTTGGAAGCCATTTGCATTTTTTATATTTCAAATTTAATGGATGCAAAGATATTCTATTTAATAATAATAAAAAAAGAGTATAATGTGTAAAAATGTATACAACATTACAGAAAAAATAAAGTGCAAAAATCAAAACAAACAATGCCGCTAAATTCATTGTTTTGAAATCGCGATCCGCGAGCTGAAACATGCTTAAAATTTTGTTGTTTTAATTTTTTTTTTTAAATTACAATTCTAAGTTCGTTATAAGCATAGTATTTTAAATAGATTTTATTATTTTGGGACCGAAAATAGGTTCGTTATAGGGGTAGTTCGTTATTCTAAAAATCGCAAAGTTCGTTATAACGATGGCATTTTTAATGGAATGGAATTGGGAATCGGCGTGGGTTCGTTATAAGGGAAGGTTCGTTATATCCAGGGTTCGTATTAGCGGGGTTTTACTGTATGTAATAGTGTGTTATGTTTTGGTAACAGCGTTGTTACCATCATCAGACAAAAAAAATAAATGAGAAAAAAAAAAGTTTTTTTGCTTTTTTTTTTTTAATTTATTCTTTTGTCTGATGATGGTAACAATGCTGTTACCAAAGCATCACACACTATTAATTTATTTGGATTAGGTCTTATTTTCTTATCTTCGGCAATTTATTATTTCCAGTCCAATTCAGGTGAACCTTTAGATCAAGAAGTTCTGTATGTCTTCTATCACCAGAGTTTCCTATTGTCTTTCTTATGGTTGGTCTTCCAATGCTAGATACACAGGGCTGGTGGAGGAGAAACTGTCCATTTTTGACAGCCATCACCCTGGATTGAATTCCGCATTGGGAACTTTCCTGAAAATTGTTTCAATGGTTCCCAAATTCTTGCTAAAGTCCAACCCCACCATTAAATGTGAAGTAAACAAACGAGACTAAGGCACAAGAACCTGTGCCTCTTAAACAGAAGTACAATTTTGGCGATGATAACTGTTCGTTTTGTTGTTGGTTTCTTATCCCCTTGTGTAAAGATTACACTAAATTCACAAGTCATGCTCTTCGAGCTGTTTGATGATAAGCAGCAGCCTCTCCTAAAAAGACATATTTAGTACATCTAATGCAAGCCAAAATGTATTCTGGAGCTGCAGGTGCCAAGCCACATTTTGGGCAAGTGGGGTAGATTATTATTTTCTATCTTCAATGGCTTGAGATGGTCTGTTCTAAATCTTGTTAGTGTTGTTTGATGCTGTCTATTTATAAAGTTCAATGCTGGGTTAACTCTACCAGATGTAGTAAAGAACCATGTATAGTTGAACCTACATGAGAGGACGCCTTTCTATACTAAGGACAGTTTTTATCCCCAAAATAACCGGTTTTACTATTTAGTAACTCTCCGGTAAGAGGACACCTTTCTCTGAAATGCACTTTGGCTCATCAACTAGGTATTGTCCTTTACAAAGTGGTTCCACTGTAATAAAAAGAAACTTCTATACACCTATCAACAAAGGAGAGTTTTCAATCACCAAATATACCATTTTTACTATTTAGTAACTCTCCTGTAAAAGGACCCCTTTCTAAGAAAGGCACTTTAGCTCTGCAACTAGGTATTGTCTTTCACAGAGAGAGGTTTCACTGTATATTATCAAAATTCTAAACTATTATAGACACGTATGATTATTTTGAAAATTAAACAATTTCTACTGCCCTTACTGCAATAGAAAAATTAATCAGAGGGCCTGGCTCATTAGTGGTGAACCCTCCCAGCGGTTTCGCCAGTTTAATCTACCATACTGCTCTTATATTGCATTTTCAATCTTTCTTTTTCAAAAGAATCATACGCGTCTATAATAGTTTCGAATTTTCATAACAGATGGTGCACTAATGCATCATAATATAACTGTATATTACAGTTAAACCTGTCTATAGCGCCCCCTCTTGGGACTCACCAAAATAGGGTGCTATAGACAGGTAACTTTTAATATGAATCGCATCGTATTACGTATTTAAAGTCGGGTGCTATAGAGAGGGAGGCGCTATTTAGAGGGGGCGCTATAGACAGGTTTAACTGTATATTTAAAAAAAAAAAAGGACACACACAAGTATATAAGAATATATAGATTTACTATAAACACCAGAGACAACATACAAGTTACTATACAAGTAGATATATACACACACAGATGGAGATGAGTTAAAGGAGCTCCTCATCCATGCTCATGCCAGGTCTGTATAGAGTGGCCACCACTTTGTCCTCAGCATCACTGTCATTACCTAGGGACACACACATCAGGGATGCTAAGTACAAACCTATACAACAATTAACTAATGATAAGGCACAATTTGGATTATAAACAGAAGGTAATAAGACCAAATCCAAATAAATAAATACGTCACACAATATTTATTTATTTGGTATTATTACCTTGTGTTTAACACTTGACTAACTAAAATTATAAATAAGGAAGAGCTCTGAACTTCAGACAGCATCAAACAACACTAACATGAAGGGGGTCGGTTGAAGGATGGTCTAAACCATTGGTTTTCGACTGCTACAACCTGGGTTCGATTCCGCATTGGGCACTTTTTTCTGGTTTCAAAAAAAAAAAAAAAAAAAAAAAAAATGCTCCAATGGACCCCGATTCTTGCAAAAGTCCAACCCCACCAGCAAGTGAAAGTAACCAAACAGGACTCTGGCATATTTGTAAGTGCAAAGTCGAACTGCTTTTCATATGCGTAGACATGTGGCGCACTTACAGTAAAAGCAGTCACCTATTTCTACCCACCATGATTATCATGTCCTGTACCATGTGTACTGGGGATAAGCAAAAAAAAATAAATAAATAAGGAGGAGCTCTGAACCTCAGACATCATCAAACAACACTAACAAGATTTAGAACAGGCCATCTCAAGCCATTGAAGATAGAAAATAATAACAAAATCTACCCCACTTGCCCAAAATGTAGCTTGGAACCTGCAGCTCTAGAACACATTTTGGCTTCATTAGATGCACTAAAAAAAACCTTTGGGAGAGGCTGCTGCTTATCATAAAACAGCTCGAGGAACATGAACTCATGTAATATTTACACAAGGGGATAAGAAGCAATAACAACATAAATAATCTATTGATAACAAATATTTATAATACAGAGTAGTAAAATTTCATATCAATATTCTTGATTTGAATATCCTGTATATAAGTTAAAATAATACAGCAAGTTTCTGGAGATGGGTTTCTTTATTAATGTAATCTCAAGCTTTCGGTCATCTCTGTTCTTCTTAAGTACAAAACAAACAATATATGTCTTATATACTCCTGTAGAAGGGCAGAGAAATCTTGATTTTACATTAATAAAAAATGTGAAGAAACTCATCTCCAGAAACCTCCTGTATTATAACAGTAGTCTCCCATGAAAGACCGCCCAAAAACACAGCAATCCCCAGTTGATTAAACATTCACTTGGGTATATCTACAGGGTGATCCAAAAGTCCCGCACTATTTTAAAAATTAATAACTCCGCGAATATTTGCATGCGAATATTTTATGGCAAATAATGAAAAATTCAAAATTGATTTTAGTTACAATTTTATTCGCCAGATGGCGCACTACCAGAATCAGAGATTCAGCGGCCAAATTGTTTGATAAATTGAAAAATATAACTGATTGACACGTATTTTTCCTTTTTGAATACCAGGAAAGAACCCTAATAACATCAAATAACAAATTAATAAAACACCACTTCGCCAAAAGTATGAAGAATTGGTTAACAATTTTTAAATACAATCAGAGATATGTAAAATAGGTAAATGCAAATTAAAACATGTAGCAAAAAAAAATGATATTTTAGATACGGTTTGTGTTTCCGAATATAATGAATTTCTAATATTTTTAATTCAACTCTCTCTCAGTATCGATTATATTTATTTTAATTCATTTGAAAAATATGTATCTATCTCTGTTAATTTATTTTACTCTGGAATGCCGTTGTTGTTGTCGTGTCCAATAAAGAGCCTCAGATGTATCCATGCATCTCCATCACAGCAGCAGCAATGTCCACTATCTTGGGTGTGTAAAGCTGCTGCTCTGGGTCTATGTCAAATTTCTGCAAGGCTGCGGCCATTGCTGGCTATGAGAATATGTGGGTAGGTGTAAGTTCCATACCAGGACAATTGTTGCATGCCCTATAGGTTATTGTGCCATCTGGATGTATTGTCATTCCTTTATAGAGTTTTGTTCTAAGTCTTGTTATAGTTTTTGTCATTTTTCTCTCAGTTTATTTCGCATTTTGATCTTTTCTTATTTATTGTTTAATTATCTTGTATTTTGACAAAGAATCAGCGTCTAATAATGACATTTGTTCTTTCCTTTGGCTCAACTCTGGCTTCCTTTGCCAATTCAAATGCCATTTCATTACCCCCGATCCCAGCATGGGCAGGGATCCATTGTAGAATGCAGTTATTCTCCAATGGTTCCAGTTGGGTAAGTAACGAGTGTATTTTCTGTGTGATTTTAGTATTGCCCTTCTGAATTGCTTCTAGAGCGGATATGGAGTCGCTGTATATTAAATTTCCTTCTGCTTGATGCAGGGATGGTTGGTTAAGGCATACATCAAGGGCTTTCCAGATAGCTGTCAGTTCACAAGTGAAGTTTGACGAAATCTGTCCTGCTCCTTCTTTGATTTTGATGTGCGTTCCATCTTGCAGTATTATGTTAATTCCGGCCCCTCCATAACTCAGGGTAAGGTCTGAAGATCCATCTGTATATGCTGTTAAAGGGGGTGGCCTAGCATTTTTAATCAAGAATTTGTACTATGAGGACATAGCCGTTAATATTTCAAACACATTAGACCTGGAAGCCCAAGATATCAAAGTCTACCTCAATCAAAACAAACCGGGCATACCATTAAGGACAATAGTTGCCTTTTATCTCTCCCCAGCAGCTCCCTTGGCGAAATTCCTAAATTTGTTCCTAACGCCCATACTCAGAGATAGCAATAACCACACTACCATCAATTCCATTCCAACATTTATACAAGAAATATGGCATACCCCCTACAAGGATAATCATACTATGGTTTCTTTCGACGTTGTAAACTTATACCCCAGTTTGCCCCACCCCTTAATTATCGAATCCACCAAAAACCTCCTCTCGCAACACGGCATCGACAATAGCACCTCCGACAAAATCACAAAATTGATAAATCTAAGTTTAAAAATAAACATATTTACCTTTAACTCTAAACACTACAAACAGACCAATGGCTCCCCTATGGGAAGTCCTTTATCCTCCCCACTAGCCGAAATAGTCATGAGACACATAGACCAAACAATAATCAGTCGTTTCCCTAATATAATACAAACCTGGAAAAGATATATAGATGACATTTTTTGCATTTGCCAAACAGATAAAATCAATAATATATTAACTGAAATAAATAGCCTCCATAATGAATTAAACTTTACCATAGAAAAAGAAAACAATAATTCCTTACCATTCCTTGACATCCTCATTACTAAAAACAACTCACAGTACACTTCCACAGTATATTACAAGCCTACATTCCAACCCAATTTCATACAATATTCATCATACTGCCCACTAAGTCACAAAATCAACACAGTAAAAACCCTAACAAAACGGATACACACACATTGCTCCAACAACACAAGTAAAGCAATAGAAACTAAAAATATAATTCAATATCTTACCACAGCCGGATACCCAAAATATTTCATATTAAGGCATTTTTATAACCCCAATAACACAAACAATAGTCAAACATATAAATCTATTTGCATCATACCGTACTCCCCTAATAGCGTAACAATAGCCCAAGAAATTAGAAAATACGGTATAAAAACATATTACGAAAACACACCCAACATAGGCGCAATAGTCAGAAATCCCATAACAAAAAACAATAGCCATAACTCACCAATATACAATAGTCAAGCAATATACTCAATAGAATGCAACCAATGCAATAGTATGTACATAGGCGAAACCAGCAGACAAGTAATAGACAGGACAAACGAGCACACCAGATCCATAAATAAAAAAAGATAAAAAAATCCCTTTTATACCAACACACACAAAATACAGGTCACACCTTCAACCTAAATAACCCAAAAACTTTCTACACCAACATAAACAACAAACAGAAAAGACTGTACTTAGAAGCTTTTTTATCATTAAAACACGCAAGCATCAATAGACACATTGAAATTCCAGAATCATATACAGAACTCATAAATAGCAATTAAAAATGTACACTTCCCCATATTTAATGCAATAGCTCCTATTTCGTAACACTTTTCCATAGCTAATTCAAATCTCATATGTTAAATTATTATATAATAGTTTTTACCTTAAGTTTAGAAAGATGTAAATATTCTGGATAAACATTAATAATATTTCAATACTTAGCATATATCAAGAAATTAATAGTTCTCTTATAAAAAATTTCGTAAATATGTAAACATATTAGGTAAATATATAACAGCTGCTAACGATTCACTACCATTTGCGTTTCTCCTGTAGAAGGGCCACCATACCCGAAAGCTTGAGCATTATTAAACGTTTTAAAGAAAGAAACGCAACCTCGGAGGCTTTATTATTTTGTCCTAAAGATTTCACAGAGGTTATAATATTGGAATATACAATATGTATCACCATCAAACAATACACTTATTGACGATGGAACAATGGCTCAATTTCTCACAGACAACTCTTATTGTAGGTGACCTTAATGCCAAACATCAACTATGGGGATGTTCCACGCCAAACCCAAGAGGCAAAATACTTTCAAACATATTTGGCGACAATGCCATCATGTGCTTAAATGATGGGAATCCTACCCATCATTCCTACAGCTATAATACTGCACAAGCCCTTGATATAAGTTTTTACTATCCTGACATTTTCCACAAATGCAAATAGCAAATATTAAAAAGTATTGGAAGTGATCATTTGCCTAATTTGATAGAAATTAGCACCAAGACCAAAACCAGCTCAATTAAGAAAAATTCTGGAACTTCAAAAAGGCTAATTGGATATCTTTCAAAAACACCATTATTAAAGCAGCCACAGTTTCAATACCAAGAGGTAATATTAAGAAATGGATTCCAAATTATACACACCAGGCAAAAAATATTCAAACACTTATAACTAAAAGAAATGAACTACAAAAAAGAGCACCCAAAACCAAACAAATTGTAGAACTGAATTGAACATTGTGAATGCAAAAATAAAAAGATTATACGTAAATGTGAAAAGGGAAAAATGGAAACAAACTTGTGAAAACCTGAACCCAAGAAACCCAAATACAAAACTTTGGAATTTGGCAAAACAAATTGACAGATCCCAGTCACAAACCGAAAAAACTAATATTATTAAGAATACAGATGGTACACCAGCAACTAATGACAAAATTGCTGCCAATCTTTTAGGTAATTCATATCAAATAAGTAGTAAAATCAAGGTTGAAACAAAGGCCCGAAAGATTATTCATGACTGTAAAATTTTTTTTTTTGCTACATGTTTTAATTTGCATTTACCTATTTTACATATCTCTGATTGTATTTAAAAATTGTTAACCAATTCTTCATACTTTTGGCGGAGTGGTGTTTTATTGATTTGTTATTTGATATTATTAGGGTTCTTTCATGGTATTCAAAAAGGAAAAATATGTGTCGATCAGTTATATTTTTCAATTTATCAAACAATTTGGCCGCTGAATATCTGATTCTGGTAGTGCGCCATCTGGCGAATAAAATTGTAACTGAAATCAATTTCGAATTTTTCATTATTTGCCATAAAAAATCCCATTGCATCCTGAACACAATGGTGTTTACTGCATTGCTCTAGCGCAAATATTCGCTGAGTTATTAATTTTTAAAATAGTGCAGGACTTTTGGATCACCCTGTATTTAGGCTTTTCAAAGTACAGTAGAACCTCCCTGTAAAGGACACCTAATTGCAAAGCCAAAGTGTCCTTTAGGGAGAGGTGTCCTCTTACCGGAGAATTGCTAAATAGTAAAAATGTTAATTTGGTCTATGAAAACTGTCCTTTATAGAGAGGTGTCCTCTAGCATGAGTGTCCTCTCATGGAGGTTCAATTGTACCACAAAAACCACTATGATATATTTTTATAAAATGGAAGACCAGATGTTTTAGTTGTTCCGGATTCTCCGCTAGGTGGCCAAGTTGAGCGGTCGTGAAATTCTTCGGCTCCCGATAAGTAAATATTTTAAATATGGGGGCCAACAGCCCGAAACGCGTCCGTGGTTAGCTTTTCTTGATTAATCAAGAATGGGTATTTGGCCAATTCTGGAATAACTAAAAATCAACAAGAATAGTTGATATTTATTCCGATAGATGGCGCAAGCCATTAGCAATCTTCAGTTGCACGATAAGGAGATGCCTTTTTCTTAAATATTTTAAACTTATTATTTGCTTTTTTGTGCTTCTACTTGGGTTACACCTTCTTGTGAGTATCCTGCCGTTGGCCTATAGTTTATATATTCTCTACGAAGATCATGAAGCTGATTTTATTTATTTCTATAATTAATATCTTCCTTTTTTCAAGAGAAGCTGCTGTGATCACTAGATATGTAAATTTTCGCGCTAAAACTTTTATTATGAAAATAACTTCAAGGCTATCTCTTTTACTCATGCTGGAAAGGGAACCCGTCGATGTATTATTTTAATGCTACTGCTCATGTCAGGTATCGAACCAAATCCTGGCCCCAAACAGACAAGGCAAACAACTTTAGATGCAGGCAAAGATAAATATTTGCATGATCTAATTTTAGCACTTTCAACTACGATAAATGACTTTGGTAAAAAAATGGAGACTAGACTTGTTTCGGTAGAACAAGGATTGGACAAAATAAATCAGCGCCTACAACACTTCGAGTCATCATTGGAAACCACTTCTAAAGCTGTCTCGCTTAATACAAATAGAATATCTGATCTCGAGAGACGGTTGGAGCTTGAAGAGATGAGGCAGAGGGAAGAGAATCTGATTATTTACGGACTGGAAGGAGCAGAAAACGAAACCCCTGAAGAATCTTGAGGTTTGATCCAAGATCTAATTTCAAACACGATGCAAATTTCTGAAGATCTTAGGATAGAACAGTGCCGAAGATTGACAAAAAAATCTAACTCGCCGCTGCTTATTGAGGTGCCTGATTTCAAGCAAAGACTTCTGCTTTTTAGGAACGCTTTCAAACTCAGGGACAAAAAAAATATTCGTAAATAAAGATTACCCTCCAACTATTAGAGACCAAAGGATATTGCTAATTAGCAAGCGAAAAGAACTCATGAGTAAGGGAACTGTTTCCAAACTAAGAGATAACAGGCTAATTGTCCGTGGCATAAGCTACTCTGTTTTAAATGGCCGCGTTGTCAGCTCCAACGGGGATGCATTATAGCAAACTTCAGATAGCATTCGTACCACTGTCCACCCTAATTTTTCACAGTTAAAATATCTTTCTCAGGAAGAATTTTTGTGACAACCTAGACAAGAACTATCACATGATTGCTCATTTCTAAAAACGAATAAAAGTCGCCAATCTGCACTTGTAGCTCAGCATAAACATTCTAATTATCAAAATAAAATGTTACATCACTAAGAAACAATCCTCATAGAATAATCTCCTGAAATATACTCTGTAGAATTATTATTTTCCTCGATGAGAGTTCACTCACGGTAATAGATGGCAGATCTATCAGTGATAAATATGGAAACTTTTATTCTTCAACTCAAGGATCCTCAGTTATAGATCTCTCTATTGTTTTGCCTGCATTACTTGAGCTGATTGTTGATTTTACTATTGAATGCATGCTTTATTTGGATCATATACCAATTGTCCCAAAATTTAATGGTCTAAACAATATAAAGGCAAGAGATAATATGAAGTTTCGTTCTGTTGGCAAGTATTCCTGAACAGCTGACAGGCTACATCTTACAAGGGCAGCTTGAGGGATTCAACTAATTTACTAGTGGAATACTCCACAATTGACTCACAGGTTGAAATGCTTACAAGTGAAGTCCAACCGGCAATGCTAAGGGCGGGGAAGATGACTAGGAAAAGTTCTACATAGCTAAGAAGTTTCAGAGCTGCTACCAAATAACTCCACAAGACCTAACACAAGAATCTGTGATAAATCTATGTATAGCAACTTTCTTTGCCTCCAATTTGCCCAGATTAATCTATTAGCTTGATTGTCTTTATATAATTTTCTCTGTACATAAATTTTATGTTACCATTAAGTTCTATCATTGTTTTCCCTGCATATATCCTATATTTCTGCTTGGAGAATCTGTATAAGACTAAATGGTCTTAATAAAGCTTTTGTTGTTGCTGTTGTTTTAGTTGTTCCATTTTACCACTTTAACCTAAAGCGCCATGCTTTCTTATAACTCCTCTCAAACTTGGAACCCTGCCACTTAAGTTGTTAACCTTATAAAGAGTTCCACACAACTGTCTTCAATACATTACTTGGCATGATTACATAACCAACCACATGTGGTGCACTTACAGTGAAAGCCTACTTCTACCCACCATGATTATCATGGCCTGTATCATGAGTACTAGGGATAAGCAAAATAAAGATAACCAACAATACCATGCTAGTTGAATACTTATAATAGACAACTCTGTAGACACCCTCCTAAGCACTACTTCAACTCGCTCAACTGTCCTACAATGGTGTGAGGAAGATGCTGACATCAACCAGATATTACATGTCAGCCCTAAACACGAGGTAATATAACCAAATTCTAACTAATATATATTGGTTATGAAAACATATTTTGCGGAAGAGCTTTGCTCGATGCAATACCTTGAAATTATATGTATGTACCTCTACAGACCTATAAGCTTATGTCTATAGTTCCTTAAACACCCCTAAGCTGCCTTCCATAGAAAATGCAGGGTATATAACAAAACCAGTCCAATACAATAGTAGAGCGGTCTAGAGATTAATTTGGCGAAACCGCTGAGAGGGTTCACTACTGATGAGCCAAGCCCTCTCATTTAATAACTCATACCATTGCAGTAAGGCCTGTAGAGATAATATTTAAAAGAAACGCATTGCCAGTAAATTTATTTGTGTAAAATTTTAACGATAGATGACAATAAAATTTAATTTACTAACTTACTTATATATTTGGCCTTATTACCTTTTGTTTATAATCTACTTGCGGATGTACCCGGCTTCGCCCGGGTTTTACCCGAGTAAAGGTTTGTCTAACGAATCTCTCGATAAAGTGAACATTTTTTCCCGGTCCCTTGAAAAATACTCGATAAGTTGAATAAAATCAATATTAATTGGTTCCCTCGGTAATTGGAAGTTAAAGGAATAGTATCTTGCCTTGGAATTGTATCATTATTCTTGTCTCAAATAAATTGCCGTGTCATCCTGAATTTTGTCTTTCCTAATTTTCTACATTACAAAATCATCGTATCATCATGATAATATTTAGAGCAGATTGTTGAATTATAACAGATAAATTAGAATATTTATCTTAATTATTTTTAGGCGAAAAGTTATTTCAAAAATTTTATTTGCTAGAAACCTTCCCAGTACTATACTAAATAACTTCCCAAAGTTTCATGGTGTTCCAATGGCATAAAGGACACACACACACACATACATTCATTTTTATATATATAGATAATCCAAATTGTGCCTTAGCATATCAGCCCTACAAGAAAATAAGACCTGATCCAAATAAATTGTGTGACGTTAATACCATCATCAGACAAAAGAATAAAAATGTCACACACTATTAATTTATTTGGATTAGGTCTTATTTTCTTGTAGTTCTAATCTACAATCCAAATTGTGCCTTAGTATATCAGCCTTAGTTATCTAGAGGACATAGGGGAAGAACAGAGCAAATTGTAGGAACACCATTCCTACCAATCTCATCTCCATAAACTGGTAGAATTGTAAATGAGTTAAACAAAGCATCAAGGGCTGCGTATCTCCCGCCTACCCTGAGAATCAAAGATCCAGTCCAGAACCCGTATTCAGCAAAATTCAAATAAAAAGATACACAGCCCTTGATGCTTTGTTTAACTCATTTATAAATCTTACAGGGTTTTTCAATTGATGGTAGAATTGTGTTTGCCCTATTTTATACAGAGAGCACTGAGGAATCTGCTGTCCTAGGACAGACTCTCTTGCAAGAAGCAAAACACTCTGTTTCTATCCTTTATTTCTACATTTAAAAACTGTCAACCAGCAGCCATAGGTTGATGGCTGTCAGTATTCCTGTCCTCTCAGATATTTTCCTTTTTAAAGGCCATACAGTAGAAACTCCCGGTAAAGGACACCTAATTGTAGAGCCAAAGTGTCCTTTAGAGAGAAGTGTCCTCTTACCGGAGAGTTGCTAAATAGTAAAAATGGTAATTTTGCAAATGAAAACTGTCCTTTATAGAGAGGTGTCCTCAGGCGAGAGTGTCCTTTCACGGAGGTTTTACTGTAATAGTATTGAAGGGTCTTCTAACAACTACAGACCTACATAAACTTGTCACAAGAACAACATCCTCTAGATGGAAGTTTCTACAGTATCAGTTAGGCAGGTTAACTTACTCTCTTTCTCCTCCTTCCTGTTCTTGTTCTCAGGACAGTCGGACATCTTGTGGGTCTTCTGCTTGCAGATGAAACAGCAACCACCTGCCACAAGACATCATTTTGTCACCAATGGGAGGGAGTAGCAGCACAGCTAGCTATCTAGGACATGCATATGTGTGTGGTTTTAAACCATTTTAGCACAGTACTTATTTATGGGATTGGCAGATCTTGATAAGACAGAAATCTGTGTGCACATTGGAGAGGACTCAAAATAAACAATCTTTGCTACACTGATGACATCACAGTTAGAAGTATCAGAGGAAGCCTAAAACAGAATATTAGAAAGTCAAAGAAGAAAGTGAAATTTTAAAATTAAACATCAACAAGACAAAAGTATTTATATTGTCTGTTGTAATTACAAAACAGACAATATAAATACTTTCAAAATTCATCAAGATTGATCACTTCATATTCTTAGAAACCAAGATTGATAAGATGGGAGGTTGGTAAGAGGAAATAAAAATAAGAATAGCACTAGGAAGGGAGGCAATGATGAAAGATAAAGGCATTTCTCTTAAGACAAAGAAGAGAATTGAAGAAGCATTGGTATTTTCCTGAGGTCACTTATGGATGTGAGAGCTGGACTCTCAGAAAAGAAGAAACAAAATGGAAGCTTTTGAAATGTGGACTCAGAGTGCCATGGACAATAAAAATAGCAAATACCAGTTATTTCAATATTAATGAAATTAATCCTGATAGATCCCTAAAATCCCAAATATGCGAACAAGACTGACTTACTTCGGACATATAATGAGAGCAAACGGATAAGAAAAGATGTTGGGAAACATTGAAGATCTCCAATGAGCAGGATGGAAGGGGCCAATGAGTGATGGGTACTAACAGATCTGATTGGAGAATATTTGCTCATATAGTTACCAAAAGTCAACTTGATGAGACAACAGTCTCCCATGGTCTAGAAAAATGGCTGTCTTTTATCATAGAATTTGTCATGTCAGGCCAAGTCATGAGGAGTAGTTCAACTGAGATAGGATGGGATACAACCTCAAGGAGACTGGGTTTGCACAAGAGGTGGTCTCTCGTGGGAGATTATACTGTAGTCATTTAGTCTTCTTCATAAAAAGATGAATAGCACCAAGAAGGGATGTAATGATGAAAGATGACATTTCTCTCAAGACAAAGAAGAGAATCGTAGAGGCATTGGTATTTTCTTCTGGTCACTTTTGGATGTGAGAGGTGGACTCTCAGAAAAGAAATAAAAAGAATTGAAGCTTTTTTTAAATGTGGACATGGAGAAAACTACTCAGAGGGCCATGGAAAAATAATAAATACCAAACATTTCAATCTTGAATAAAATTAATCCTGGTAGATTCCTAGATTCCCAAATATGCAAACATGGCTGCCTCTGAAAGGAAGAACAGAGGCCATGTGCAGCCACTTCTAACTTGGAGCAGAGATGATATTCATGTGTTGCCCCTGTCTCACTTTATAATTGCTGAATAAAACATTTTAACACAAAGTTCCTTATATGATGTATGCCATCTATTATAAGAAATTTAAACTATTTCAGACATGTATGAATCTTTTAAAAATAAATCAATTTTATACTGCCCTTACTGCAGCGATAAAATAATGGGAGGGCCTGGCTCATCAGTGGTGAACCCTCTCAGCGGTTTCGCCATTTTAATCTACCATACCAGAGAAAATTAAATATATATTTTTTGCTTATCCCTAGTACACGTGGTATATCATGGTGGGTAGAAGTAGGCGACGGCTTTTATTGTACGTACACCACATGTCTACACATGTGAAAAGCAGTTCGACTTTTGCATTTACAAATGTGCCAGAGCCCCGTTTGGTTACTTTCACTTCCTGGTGGGGTTGGACTTTTGCAAGAATTGGGGGCCATTGGAGCATTGAAAATGCAATATTACAGCGGTATGGTAGATTAAACTGGGGAAACCGCTGGGAGGGTTCACCACTGATGAGCCAAGCTCTCCCATTATTTTATCATTGCAGTAAGGGTAGTAGATATTGTTTATTTAAAAAAGAATCATATGTGTTTAAAATAATTTAAAGTTCCTTATAAAATCCATTCTATACAGAGTGTATTGTGCCATCATTGAACCAACAACACTGTTAGTCTGGGGAGGTAGAGATTCTATACTCACCCTTGGGATAAAGGCCCGTAGTACTCTGGGAGCAGTCCTTGGTGAGATGGCCAACCTTCTGGCAGGTGAAACACTTGGCATAGGGGTAGCCTGCATCACATAGCCATATGTAGAATACAAAGTTGTGGGAGGAGGGTATTCAGGTACAGTAGAACCTCCCTGTAAAGGACACCTAATTGCAGAGCCAAAGTGTCCTTTAGGGAGAGGTGTCCTTTTACCGGAGAGTTGCTAAATAGTAAAAATGCTAATTTATCTATAAAAACTGTCCTTTGTAGAGAGGTGTCCTCTAGCGTGAGTGTCCTCTCATGGAGGTTTTATTGTATCACAAAAATCACTATGATATAGTTTTATAAAATGGAAGACCATATGGCACCTGATTACTTAGTACAGTAGAACTACCTCTCTGTAAAGGACGCCTAATTACAGAGCCAAAGTGTCCTTTAGAGAGAGGTGTCCTCTTACTGGAGAGTTGCTAAATTGTAAAAAAGGTAATTTTGCAAATGAAAACGGTCCTTTGTAGAGAGTTGTCTGCTAGTGGGGTGTCCGCTAAAGGGAGGTTCTACTGTACCAGACTTCATTACCCTCTACTTATGAGGGCCATAGACCCAAACCATGGTATGTCCACATAGTAGTTTTGGAGTGGAATGACATTCACAGATTTGGATGGTTTAATCTAAACATCTCCACACCAAAAACTGATGTTTAGATTAATAATCCATTTTATAGCTGGTGCATTCTTTAAATAAGGATTATTTGCCATAGTTCGCAGAAATATATGGTGAGAAATTATAGGAATATGATGATGTTAAACAAAATAAATATTAGAAACACAAGGTAATAAGACCAAATCCAAATAAATAAATTATTATCATGTTTTCTAATCTATAATCCAAATTTTGTGCTCTATCAAAATAAATACAGTAGAACTACCTCCCTGTAAAGGACAACACCTAATTGTCGGAGAGTTGTTAAATAGTAAAAAAGGTAATTTTACAAATGAAAACTGTCCTTTGTAGAGAGATGTCCGCTAGCGGGGTGTCGGCTAAAGGGAGGTTCTAATGTATTAGAAAAAAAAAAAAAACAAGGAGGAAATAATTTATATTATAAATAAGAAATTCAAAAGATAAAACGACCAAAAGTCCAAAATAAACAAATTATATCTGACATTTCGGTAAAAAAAAAAAAAACTGTTAACAAAAGTTCACATGTAATTATTTGAAGTACAGTAGAACCTCCATGAGAGGACACACACTAGAGGACACCTTCCACAAAGGACAGTTTTCATTTGCAAAATTACCATTTTTTACTATTTAGCAACTCTCCGGTAAGAGGACACCTCTCCCTAAAGGACACTTAATGATGTGATAATGAGTGAATGTTTACCCAAAGAATATTTTTTTAACGTTTATTATTATTATTATTTATAGCAATAGCAGTAGCAAGTATGAGAAAAAAATCATTAATATCTTATCATTATCATAATTTTATAAACACAAAACTATGCAAATTAGTTTGTTTTTAAGACTGAGTGGTACAGGCTTGAATAACCTATATCTGTAGCTAGCTACAGGTGAAATTTCTAAATGACTTATTCAGTACACATAAGAAAGGTAACAAGACCAAATCAATAAATTATATGTGTCATATTGGCAACGTCACACACAATCTATGGATTTGGTGTTATCTTGTGCTTCTAATCAATAATCCAAATTGTACCTTAGGATTTATTTGGTAGTTTTGCTAACACAACATAGATTTAGAATTCATTTGGGGATCTGTGGAAGGATGGTCTAAACCGTTGGTTTTCGACAGCTACGACCTGGGATCGAATCTCGCATTGGGCATTTTTTTCTGGTTAAAAAAAAATGCTCCAACGGCCTCCGATTCGTGCAAAAGTCCAATCCCACCAGCGAGTGCAATTAACCAAATGAGGCTTTGGCACATTTGTAAGTGCAAAGTCGAACTGCTTTTCACATGTGTAAACATGTGGTGTACTTACAGTAAAAGCAGTCATCAACTACTACACACCATGATTATTCATGGCCTGTACCACAATATACTAGGGATAATTAAATAAAAAAATAGATTTCATTTTTTAAAAATAAAGGATAAAGTAGGAAGCTGAGATAGTTGCTGCGACATGGGGAGTTCATCTTACCCTCCACTTTCTTGGGACATTTCTTTGAGGTGTGTTTGTCTGAGCCACACTTGTAGCAGATCCTGGCCTGGACCTCCCCTCCGCCGGTCGGACAGTCTGAGATCCTGTGGCCTCTCTGCCGGCATTTCAGACATACCTACGGATACACACACACTGTGATGAGCCACTCTCCCAATAAGGACAAAGTAGGAAGGTATTTGTAAATTTTAAAAATGGTGCAAAATATAGTTTAACTTGTGTTGTTGTTGTTTCTTATCCCCTTGTGTAAAGATTACACGAATTCCATGATTTCCATGATCTCATGGAATGGGGTATAAGGGTGCAGCTTTCGTTGATCATGGCACAATGATCCAGGCACACTTTGGTGAAAGTCTGACTTTGCCTGTAATTTGAGGCTGTTCCTAACATGGAAGCCTTTACTGCCGACTCTAACAGTTTAACTTGTAATATACACAATGTAGTGTCTTCTTCTTCTTTATTATCTCTAAAGTAGAATGCATCTACCTTTGTCATTAAGACTGGGAGCACTACTCAGTGGCTTAGCTCCAATATGGAATTGGCCGCCTCTGACATGAGGAACAGAGCCAAATGCAGCCACTACTAACATGGAGTACAGACATCCTGTATCCCTGGATTAGGAGCCCTTACAGGGTACTATCAGCCAGGCCAGCCGAGCCCAGTTTTTTTAGTGAGCTTGCTACTGCTCCCACTCATCCTTTTTCATCCCGACTTGGGACCAGCAAAGGCGGAGTTATGTAGTGTCGTATTCTGTAGTGAATCAAAAAGATAAAAACATCTGGAAATATACAGTAGAACCTCCATGTAAAGGACAACACCTAATTGCAGAGCCAAACTGTCCTTTTACCGGAGAGAGAGTCACTAATTTTTTTCAAATGAAAACAGTACTTTATAGAGAGTTGACCTCTCATGGAGGTTCTACTGTAGATATATGCATGTAGTGTAATATTCTATGAAGTCAATGATAGAAAAAATGTGCAGAAAAGAGATATCCATAGAGAGAACATGTAGCATAACCACAGTTAATCAACAAATGCTATTATACTCTTCACAATAATTTTATTTATTAGCATGAGTTTGTAGTTTTATCTTTTATTTTATTACTTATAGTTTACTGTGATGGTTGTGCTTGTTCCAGTCTTCACACCAGTTCTTGTAGATTGTGCAATATATAGTTTTCTTAAGATATCTCTGTGGATCATGAGTGTTGAGTGGAGATAAGAAAGAAAAGGGAAGAAGCCAAGTACAGTCTGGTGTGAAGGGATCAGAATTTTGAGTTGAAATCAGTGCTCAATTCTAGTTGATTAAATGACTGATTGGGATTTTAAAAAAGTGTTGAATTAAATATGTTGTTATACTCTATACAAGGGCTAATCCTCTGCAATGTGGATTCTACTGGATTACTGGGGAAGAAATACAAAACAGGAAAGAGAATACATCCTAGTTCTTGATGACTTTACAGTAGAACCTGCTTTAGGAGTCACTTTATAGTGGGAACAGTTTGTTTCTTCAACAATTTAGTCTTTCTAAGTCATTGGATCCAGTCTAACAGATTCATGTCTAAATTCTCTAAGCACCAAATGGCTAAGTTAATTGAATATCCTATATTAGGAACATCACTGAATTTGGGTTATAAAGAACAGTTTTAGGTTTATCATAACCAATTTATTCAACCCCTGTCTTAGAAGTCAACTTGTCTTGATAATTAATTTTTGATTGGAACCAAATGAAAACTCCGGAGACTGAGGTTTTACTGTACACATTTACATCTTAAATCTACATTAAGTACAAACCTCTCCCTATTTCTATTATTTGTGAAAATAATAAATGATGATGATAACAGCATCTTTTTAAATTCTCACCTTTATTTTGTTTGGAAGTAAATTTTATTTGTCGTTACTCTGTGTATAACACAGGGTAAAATTTTCCAGTAAAAATTCTATGAGAAATTATATTTGTGACAAAAAAAATATATTGGATGTGACATAAATAATGTTTTAACAAGAGGCACCAATAGAAGGTTCTGTCTGTACTGAGTAGTGGTGGTGCTTATCTCCATGGTTAAACCAATTCCTGAAGTCCACTCCTCTCCAATTTTGTGAGTACTATGTAGTAATTAGTATAGTAGAACTACTTCCCTGTAAAGGACAACTACACTTAATTTCAGGGCCAAAGTGTCCTTTACAGAGAAGTATCCTCTTACCAAAGAATCAGCTAATTGGTAATGAAAACAATCTTTATATAGAGGTGTCCTCTCATGGAGGTTTTACTGCATCCAAATGAAAAAGAGCCCTGTACTGCTACAGCTTTATCCCCATTCCTTCGTTCAATGTAACAAAATGGGGAAAGGAAGGTCTATTGTTTACTATTGGGCGTAATGGACAGTTGGGCTTGTGGACCTTTGAGCACCATATATATTGGGAACATGTGCATCATAATTCTTCAGCCAAAATAGGGAAATAAATAAATGATTTGGGAAGTTTACACACATGGAGGGAGAATGGTGTGGAATAATTAAACCTCTCAACTAGAGATATACCAGGGTAAATATGAACTTGTGGGGACATTCATCTAGTTTACAGTAGAACACGGGGGGTCGGTGGAAGGCTGGTTAAACCGTTTGGTTTCGACCACTACGACCCGGGTTCGATTCCCGCATTGGACACTTTTTATGTTTAAAAAAAAAATGCTCCAATGGCCCCCCGATTCTTGCAAAAGTCCAACCCCACCAAGCGAGTGCAAGTAACCAAACGGGGCTCTGGCACATTTGTAAGTGCAAAGTCGAACTGCTTTCATATGTGTAGACATGTGGTGCGCTTACAGTAAAAAGCAGTCGCTAACTACCCACCATGATTATCATGGCCTGTACCATGTGTACTAGGGATAAGCAAAAAAAAAAAAAACCAGTAGAACACCAACTCCGTCTTTGCCGGTCTCAAGCCTTGATGAAAAAGGAGGAGTGGAGCAGTAACAAGCTCACTAAAAAACCTGGGCTCAGCTGGCCTGGCTGATAGTACCCTGTAAGGGCTCCTGATCCAGGATGAGTAGCGTTTGTACTCCATATTAGGAGCGGCTGCACATGGCGTCTGTTCCTCATGTCAGAGGCGACCATTTATTTTGGAGCTAAGTCGGCCTGCCACTGAGTAGTGCTCCCAGTCTTAATGACAAAGGCAGACGCATTCTACTTCACCCAATCATGATGGTTGTCAAATCTCTTTTTCAAAAGTCTCAAGCTTGACACCCTAATATGATTGAGTGGAGATAAGAAAGAAGACAGTAGAACACCTCTCTCCAAAAGACATCTAGTTGCAGAACCAGTGTCCTTTAGGGAGAAATTTACTGGGGAGCAGCTAAATAGTAAAAATTGTCATTTTGGCGATGAAAACTGCCCTTTGTAGAGCAAAGTTTCCTCTAGTCACCCTACTGTATATACTTAGTCTAGCCATAAATATTGTTACAAAACCAAATCAGTGATAAAAAATTAATTTGACCACGTTAAGTATTCAAAATACAGTTGTTGTTATTTGAATATCTCGTGCACACGTGCTCAGAAAAAAAATCAAAATATATTTGTTTTTTGATAATGGGTTTGGGTATTAAAGAAAACCCTATAGTTGTAATAGCCTTACACAAGGTAGGCCAAAATCTTTCACCCTTTTTAAACTTTTACAAAATTTGAATATTACGCGTCAATTTGTTTATCGAATCATTGAAAGGTTCAACAAGGCTTGCACTATTGATGACCTTGAAAGATCTGGTCGACCTCGCATGCAACGAACGCAAGCAGCTATAAAAGCCATTCGCGAAAGAATTCGTCGAAATCCACACTGCAAACAAAAGATCTTAGCAAAGCAGATAAATTTAGCTCCAAGATAGTTTCAAGAATAATCAACGAAGACCTTGGACTGAGAGCTTTCAAACGACGCACAGGTCATTTGATAACCCCTGCTCTTAGAGATATTAGAAGGGTTAGATCAAAAATGTTGTTGGCGCAGCATGATGGTCGGTGGCATGAGAGAATCCTTTTCACAGACGAGAAATTTTTCACTGTCGAGGAAAAGATTAATCGTCAGAATGATAGGATATATGCTCGTAGCTCTCTAGAAGCTTCTTTGAAAGTCAGAAGACTTGAAAAAGTCACCATCCTTCTTCTGTCATGGTTTGGTGGGGAGTTAGCTACCAAGGTGTAACAGATCTCCACTTCTGTGCCAAAGGGGTAAAAAATACAGCTAAAAACTATAAATAAGACATTTTGTAACAAATAGTAAAGCCTCTGAATACAAAAATGTTTAATGGAGAACATTGGATATTTCAACAAGATTCAGCTCCTGCTCACAAAGCTAAGTCAACTCAACAATGGTTGGAGACGAATGTTCCGGAGTTCATAAAGGCCAATGAATGGCCCTCTGGAAGCCCTGATTTAAACCCCTTTGATTACAGTTTGTGGGCATATTTAGAGGAGAAGGTGTGCTCTAAAAGATATCATAATTTGGATAAATTGAAATCAGCATTGGTGAGAGCAATGAAAGAAATACCCTTAGAAAAGGTGCGTGCCACCATAGATCAGTGGCCCGAACGTTTGAGATCCTGTGTCAAAAATAAGGGAGAACATTTTGAATGCTTGTATATATTTAAAATCTATGTCCTATTGGCTAATAAAGTATGTATTTATATATTCCATTAGTTTTTGTTCTTAATCATTTAATTTATAAAATTGTTTGTAACAGAATTTATGGCTAGACTGTGTACAGTGACCTCATTATAATTCTCAAGTCCCAAGTAAAAATTAAACCATAATAAAAAACTATAACTATTCTATTTTAGTTAATTCTATTTTAGTTAAAGTTTAATCTATTATAAACACAAGGTAATAAGACCAAATCCAAATAAATAACCTTGTATTTAAAATCTATAATCCAAATTGTGCCTTATCATTTTAATCTATTATTTAAAACAAAACAGTAATAGTGTTTATTCCACTTTGCCCTCCAATCCCTAATAAAAAAACAAGAGGGTTCGGGATTTATGGGCCATCTGGTATATATAGATGGTGCTCTCTCTGCCATCTTTAAATGCTTATTTGAGTCCTCAGGAAATATATTTTTCATCATTTTAAGTGCCTGACCATCTCCTTTATGTTGGAATAAAGATGTACAGTAGAACCTCTCTGTAAATGACAATACCTAGTTGAAGAGTTAAAGTGTCCTTTAGGGAGAGGTGTCCTCTTACCAGAGAGCAGCTAAATAGTAAAAATGGTAATTTTGGTGGTGAAAACTGTCCTTTGTAGAGAGGTATCTTTTAGTATGAGTGTCCTCTCTTTGCTATAAGGAAGAACAACAGCTACTCTTCATGTGTTTTGTGATGTCTCTACATCCCTCTTACATCACTTGTCTTTTTTTACAAGACATTTGGCATCTTATTAAATGGAGGTTTATTCCTCCAGCAGCTCCCTGGTGGGGCGGATTGATTGGTTTGCTGAAATAACCACTTAGAAGGGGAGGTCGGTGGAAGGGTGGTTAAACCATTGGTTTTCAAGAGCTAGGACCAAGGATCGAATCTCACATTGGGCACTTTTTTTCTAATTAAAAAAAAAAAAAATTGCTCCAATTATGTCTCACCTGATTCTTACAAAAGTCTAACCCTCACCAGCGAGTGCAAGTAACCAAACGGGACTCTGGCACATTTGTAAATGCAAAGACAAACTGCTTTTCACATGTATAGACATGCGGTGCACTTACAGTAAAAGCAGTTGCTAACTTCCCATGATTATCATGGCCTGTACCACATGTATTAGGGATAATTAATAAAAAAAACTATTTAGAAGGATTCTAGCTTGGACTTTGAAGAACTTTACACCCTCCTGTGTGACACGGAGTCTTTGATGATTCATACCCCCATGAGGTAAAAGTACCTTCTCACATAGGACAAATTTTGTGATCAGATAACTCAACCTCCAATAAGAGACCAGTCCTCTAGTTACAACAGAGTCTCTGCTGGGAGGTTCAACTAACTGTGAAACTTACATCATTCATTTCCCTCCTGTACTTCAGTTCCTCTGTACGTCGAACCTTCCTCAACTCCTCCTTGATCTTGTCTTCTGGGAGTCCCTTGGACTTGAGAGCTTTCTTGATCCGGTAGATCTTCTGTTCTGACTTGGGGGGCAGCAACAAAATTCCCTTCTTGGTCCTCTCGGCCTGTAGTCTCTGTCGGAACCTGGACTTCTTTCCGGACTTCTCTTGTGGGGCTGCTTCTTCCTGAGTGGTGGATTCTTCCTTGGTGGCAGCTGCCTCTGGCTTCTTGGATGCCAGTTCCTCCCAAGGACTTGCCTCTGGTAGTTTCTTGGGCAATCGGATCTTCCGTGTCATCTCTACTGCCCCAACCACACAATTAATAAAGGAAAGGCAACAATTTAGTAACAAAAAGGTTGCAAAACCATGAGTCATCTATTGATTGCTTCTGTAATCTGGCAGACCTGTGACAGAGCCACAAAATCTGCTTTGCAAATTTGGAATGGCCACCTGATGCTTGTCAAGGCTTTTTTGGAAGATTTAAAAAACCTCTGGTGGATCTCATGAAATTGTGGCTTCCCCAGAACTGACAAAACTAAAGTCTTCTGATGGAATTCCGAATTTGTCAAATCAAATGTTGAGGTAAAGATTCTGACATGAATTGCGTGTCTTTTTTTTTTTTAATTTATAAAAATGGTCAACGCCGATATCGATAAAGTGTGCGCCGTTTTTCTTAATAACGGAATGTGTAGGCGAAAATTTTCGTTTTATTATTAGACATTCCAACATGTAATAGTTGTATGTAGTTATTAATCTTTTTTGCCTTAATGTGGGCACATGTTTTACCTAAAAATTCAAACAATGTTTTTAGTGTTATAAATACTAATATATTTATTTAACCTACCGATCTTTGGATTGGGAACACCCAAAACTTTATTTTATAAACACGTTTGCAATTCAAAACAATAATATAAACAAATTATTTTTAGCGATGATAACTGAATAATATTTTATTTGTTCTATGACTTTTTAAATTAATATTAAATCCCTGAAAAGTTGATTTATTTTTTAAATTTCGAAATGTTTTAGTAGAGACCTTCTCAAATATATTTTTATATTCATATTACGATAATACATAGATAGAAAAATTGAGAATATTGGAATATTCTTAGGTAACTTAGAAAAATATTAATAGGATGAAAAAATAGGGTGAACTTTTTAAGAACAAATAAAAATATATATATTTTTATTATTATAGCATATTATATTGAAAAACAGTATATATTGTAAAAATGTCTCTTCGTTATTTTATTTAAATACCTTTATAAATTAAGGCAGTGATTCTCAACCTTTTTTTTTTTGTTGCGGCACTATTTTAAAGATTTGAAAATTTTGCGGCACAATTTTAGAATTTCGCGGCACACTTTTGCTAACTTGAATGCAAGAAAATTCAAATTATGTATCAATATTTCTATGCAAAATATAAGTAATATACATCTCTAACATTCAATTTGCTAATTTCGTTATTTTAAAAAGTAAAAAAATGAAAAAGAAAAAAAGAAAAACCAATACAAACGTGAACATAATCATATGACTAAAATTCGGCGGCACATTTTTAGAATTTCGCGGCACACAAAATTACCGCGGCACAGTGGTTGAGAATCACTGAATTAAGGGAAATATAGGAAGGTACTGAAAAAAGGGGCATTGGCAATGCTTCAAAACTATAGAAAATGCCGTTATAACATTATGTCATCCAAAATACAGTTAATACTATATATAACTAAATAAACTATTTAAATAAAAACCTGACATTATAGGATAAAATAGTGTGAAATAAGTAACATAGAAGTGAACAGATTGAAAGATATTGTTGTTACATAGATGCAGAACCCAGAACCATGTTTAAAGCATGTCATATACTTCATGTCACTCTCTATCTCGTTAGACCTTCTCGATTAGGCCATAATTATTTCACATTTATTTATTTTTGTATATTTACTTTTTATTTTTAAATTATTTAATAATGTGAAGAAGAAGGAGGTTGAATAATTGAATTACTTTAATTATTTAGATTGTGTAGGGACAGGGGCATAAGTCGTGTGAAGGGTAAATTTACTGCAAGAATGATGATGTCAAGCTCTACCTGAGACACCAAAGCATGACTTTAACTTGCTAAAGAAACATCTTTTACAATTGTTAGGACACCTCGTGACCATAGTATTCCAAAATCACCCAGAACCCCATCTAACCTAACCATGTCCCACCTTTGCCCATCTTAGCTGCAAACCTCTAGTGATTTTAAAGTGTAAAGATGGAGCCTGAGGCCACCTTCAGCCTTGACAACAACCAGCCAGAGTCCAAGATGGACTCAGACGCCCCTTTCTTGTAGTCAAGCCACTGACCTATGGTGGTTGACTTGACTCCACCAGTACCAAGCCAGACTCCAGCATGTCTATGGGCAAGCCATAAGCCCATGGTGGGTGTTAAAATCACCATCTTCAGGCAGAACACCAGCTTCACCAAGAGCCCTGAACCTTTCCCAAGCTGATCCCAAGATGCCCAGATCCTACAATATTAATTATATTTTTTTATTTAATATTTTCTAATATTTATTTATTTATTTTGTGAATTTTTGTTTAATTTTTTAAATTATTTTTTTCCCTGAGAGAGAAGGGTGATGATAGCCTTGGGAGGGGGGGGGGGGGGGGGGGGGGGGGGGGGTGAGTCCAGCAACACTGGGAGCAAGGAAGGGGGATATTAACAAGAGTTTGATTTTTTCTTCCTGTCATCCCTTTCTCAGCAGTGAATGATGTATATAGCAAGTCTTGGGCTCATTTTCTGCATGACATCATATTTTTTACAACCATCTATATAAGTGAAAGATTTGAAGCGTATGAGGTTACTTTTC
The DNA here is from genome assembly GCA_030710605.1 of Cordylochernes scorpioides. NCBI lineage: Eukaryota > Metazoa > Arthropoda > Arachnida > Pseudoscorpiones > Chernetidae > Cordylochernes > Cordylochernes scorpioides. The sequence goes on along the minus strand of CP092871.1, from coordinate 69,502,745 downwards.
TTGTAGATTTTAATAAAGATTCGAGCTTTCGGGCCAATTACCCTTCTACAGGACTACACTCTGACTAATAAATGAGCATCTTGTATATGTTTCAGAAAACTAGGGAAATTAACATATTTAAGTAAAAAGCAATTATAAAACAAATCTATAAGTTTTGAGTATGCAAAGTAGGGACATAAAATGGATTCTAGACTATGATACAATCATTAAATCTGCAAAGTTGAAATTTCCCGAAATAAAACAAACTGGCAGAGGGCAACTATGGTACACTATTTATGGGAATATTGCTTTATATGCGTCAGGGATTTCTATGTGTCGGTTAATACTATTGTGTTTTAAAGAGAGCAACGCCTCAACAACCAATCTTTTGAATTTGCTATTGATATTAGAGTAATATGCATGTGGGTGGGATGTATTAAAAGAATGGCCTGTTTGTCTGATATGTTGTACAATGAGGGATTTGGGTTCATTATTTCTGATGTTTCTGTGATGTTCGTCCATCCTGTCCTTGATTCGTCTGCCTGTTTCTCCTATGTATATGCTATTGCAGTCTGAGCATTTCAATGAATATACGGAATTTGTGAATAAAGGTAGGGCAACGGGAAAACTATTCCTAGTTATGGGATTTCTGACTATTGTTTCTAATTTGGGGGTGTTGGTGTAAAAGGTACGGATACTATAGTTATTTTTTAGGAATCTAGCAATCTTGACACTATGAGTAGAGAATGGGATGGTACATATGGATCTATAAATCTGGCTATTAAGGTGCTGTTGGGGATTTTTTAATTTCGATAAACGTTACTATAGGCAGTCTAAAGGTACCCCTATGGGCAGCCCCCTTTCTTCACCACTATCTGAAATAGTCATGCGGAAAATAGACAATACAATAACAGATCATTTTCCAGTAGATATCCTAACTTGGTTTAGGTATATAGATGACATATTTTGTATAGTTAAAACTGATTCCTTGGACAAAATTCATACCAAATTAAATTCACTATACCCAGACATACTTTTCACAGTAGAAAAAGAAAGCAATAGTTCATTAGCCTTTTTAGATATTATGATTACAAAACAGAATTGCAGTTACATGACCAACGTTTACTATAAGCCCTCTTTCTATCCCTCCTATATACACTACACATCATACTGCCCCCTTAGCCATAAGATTAACACCGTAAAAACCTTGTCGAAGCGCATTTTCACACACTGTTCTTCGCAAGAATTCAAACAAACAGAAACCCAAAACGTAATCGATCACCTGATGAACTCTGGTTACCCCAAAAATTTCATACTCAGACACTTTTATAATCCCCAACAGCACCTTAATAGCCAGATTTATAGATCCATATGTACCATCCCATTCTCTACTCATAGTGTCAAGATTGCTAGATTCCTAAAAAATAACTATAGTATCCGTACCTTTTACACCAACACCCCCAAATTAGAAACAATAGTCAGAAATCCCATAACTAGGAATAGTTTTCCCGTTGCCCTACCTTTATTCACAAATTCCGTATATTCATTGAAATGCTCAGACTGCAATAGCATATACATAGGAGAAACAGGCAGACGAATCAAGGACAGGATGGACGAACATCACAGAAACATCAGAAATAATGAACCCAAATCCCTCATTGTACAACATATCAGACAAACAGGCCATTCTTTTAATACATCCCACCCACATGCATATTACTCTAATATCAATAGCAAATTCAAAAGATTGGTTGTCGAGGCGTTGCTCTCTTTAAAACACAATAGTATTAACCGACACATAGAAATCCCTGACGCATATAAAGCAATATTCCCATAAATAGTGTACCATAGTTGCCCTCTGCCAGTTTGTTTTATTTCGGGAAGTTTCAACTTTGCAGATTTAATGATTGTATCATAGTCTAGAATCCATTTTATGTCCCTACTTTGCATACTCAAAACTTATAGATTTATTTTATAATTGCTTTTTACTTAAATATGTTAATTTCCCTAGTTTTCTGAAACATATATAAGATGCTCATTTATTAGTCAGAGTGTAGTCCTGTAGAAGGGTAATTGGCCCGAAAGCTCGAATCTTTATTAAAATCTACAAGAAAAGTAACCTAGTACGCTTCAAATCTTTCACTTATACTTATCAGAGGTTTCCAACCATCTATATGCAGGAATATATTAACTTTGAGATGAATAGATCAACCATCATCAGAACAATCACTTTTATAAAATCAAATATGACTTTGAAGATCATTTATTGGTTGGAACCTGGTTTGAAAAATATATGGCTGCATCCACCAATCTCAAGGGAGATTGACAATGAGTCACTGAGAGACCGGAACTAAATTTTAAAAAAATTGGTTGATGTTGCCAAATATGACCCCAATACCTCTATCAGACACCTGATTGTGTGGATAATTTTTTTAGCGCTCTTTCTCTTTTTTTGATCATATAGGATAAATTTCTTAGTGAATTGAAGATTTGTGAAGGCTTAGAGATCTGTGGTGACCTTCCCATTTAATCCACCAGATCTAAGCTACAACTGTTATATTTAATTCAGCTTTTTTTTTTCTGAACTTGAAGGTTTATATTAAGCAATATTGTAACTATAAAATTAGGAAAGACAAACTTCAGGATGACAATGCAATTTATTTAATGTAAAACTAAATTAAAATTAATAAAATAGCAGAGGGGCAATGAGAAAATTTTAGTGTATCAAAATGCAAATATCAAAATTAAAAATCTTTTCATAGAATAATAAATAATCTGCTACATAGCTCCTTCCCTATGGAAGCTGTGACCCACAGCTTGAAAATGTTACTACTGGCATGGATCTGAAGTGTTTCTTGTTTCTGTCAAGTATTCCCTCTGAATCTTGGATGTCTGTCCATCCCTATAGCTTTGCGTCCTTTTTCTTGCTGCTTGAAGAGCGGCTTTGTCATCAAATCGTCATTAGGGACATCTTGGAAGGAAGTCTTGGCTTTGACACAGCGGTGGAATCCTGGAGCCTGTCTCTGAAAATGTAGATCACAGCACCCATGGCCTCAAGGTCTTCTCTGCAATGCAATTTTCAGTTTGTCTTTCCTAATCTACCCAGCATCTCCACCAAATGTAAGGTAGACAATTAGGAAAGACAAACTTCAGGGTGACACAGCAATTTATTTTATGTAAAATCAAATTAAAATTGATAAAATAGGCAATGAGAAAATTTTACAGTGTATCAAAATACAAATATCAAAATTAAAAAATCGTTTCATTGAATAATAAATAATCTGCTACAATATTTTGTTTAAAAAATATGAGATTTCTGTAATAGTAAGCAAATTCATCCTGAAAGATTATATTCAGATATAGGGAACTTGTGCAGTTTTAATAAAGAAATTTATTGCGCAAGTTTTTAAAATATTTTATAATGATTATATTAAAAGAAATAACACTAAATAATTTCATTCACAACATTTCGATGGTGCTATGTTTTGTTTACCTTAGACAATTTTGTTACTGTTTTTGGGTAGTCTCTGGGTGTGTTATTGTAATATTGTCAAAAGTACAAATAGGAGAAACAAATTTGACAGAGTTTATTGGTAAAAGTTGATTAGAATGTTTGACTGTGTAGACTGGGGGTTGATGAAGTAATTTACAGAGAAAGGTGAGGCTATGCTAACTCATCTTTGTTACAACTTGATCTTCTTCAACTTCTGTTCTGTAACAACAAATGGCAGAGTTGAGACAACAAACTGGGGTGAAGTCATGGGGGAAGGAAGTTACATAAATTTGAATATTTACTTTATTGATAAATCCAACAGATGTATCTTTCCATCAGTATAAAGCCATAAAGTCCATCTGAAGGGGTCGGTGGAAGGATGGTCTAAACCGTTAGTTTTCGACTGCTACGACCCGGGTTCGGTTCCTGCATTGGGCACTTTTTTCCGATTAAAAAAAAAAAAAAAAATTCTCCAATGGCCCCCGATTCTTGCAAAAGTCCAACCTCACCAGTGAGTGCAAGTAACCAAATAGGGCTCTGACACATTTGTAAGTGCAAAGTCTAACTGCTTTTCACATGTGTAGACATGTGGTGCACTTACAGTAAAAGCAGTCGCCTACTTCTACCCACCATGATTATAATGGCCTGTACCACGTGTACTAGGGATAAGCAGCTTCTGTAGATGGGCTCTTCTTATAGGCTTCAGGGCCTAGAAGTCTCTCCTAGCTGGTCTAGTGGTTCACTGTGAGGTAGTCTATCCAGGTCTGTCCTGGTCTAAAACAGCATAGATGCAGACATCACTATACTGGGAACCTTCTCTTTCCCCCCATAACTCTGAACTAGAATGAGTCTGCTTTGGTCATTGAAACCTCCGTTATATCAACTTCCAACTTCTCTCTTCCACAACAATATATAATAATGTCTATCTAGGGTTTTATGTAGTTGTGACTTACTTTTGACTGGGGGCAATGGTGTAGCAGTTTGCTGGGGGCAGTGTTTGGTCTTATGGTCTGTGGAGCTGCAGAGTTTGCAGGGCTTCCTGACTGCAGACATCACCAACCATCTCACCCACTTCATATTTACTGGTAATGTGGTGTGTCTTCTTCCTGTTATGTGATTGGTGTGGAACAATCTCATTGTTGGCAGAGAGAAAATTACAAGACTAAATCCAAATAAATTAATAGTGTGTGGATTTGGTCTCATTACCAGGTACAGTAGAACCTCCTTGTAAAGAATACCTAATTTCAGAGCCAAAGTGTCCTTTAGGAAGAGGTGTCCTCTTACCGGAAAGTACCAGAAATAGTAAAAAATGGTAATTTTACAAATAAAAACTGTCCTTTGTAGAGAGGTATCCTCTAGTGGAGGTTCTACTGTAGTTATAATCTATAATCCAAATTGTACCTTATCAGAGAAAAAGAAAATGTTAAAATGTATCCTAGGAATAAATAGCACAATAGGCTAGAAATTGAAGTATTTTTGGTATTTATTAATTAAAGAGTTCTATAAACACCTTAACTGCAATTCTAAAAATTGAAATGGGAATGCATGGCTCATCATTAGTGAACCTTTCCAGGTTTTGCTAGTTTATTCTACCAGACCACTTTATAGAGCTATGCACTACCATTTCAATAAAAGTTTTTAACTATATATATATACAGTAAAACCCCTCTACCAGGTCTATTAGTATGAAACGCGAAAATTTTCAGTGAATTCAAAAGTTCACCAATTCCATACAACAAAATATTTTTTATTCAAAGTAATTGCCCTGATTAGCTATACACTCGGACCACCTTTCAGGCAATTTTCGAATTCCTTGTCTGAAAAATTCTATTCCTTTTGAGTCGAACCAGTCAACAAGCCATTTTCGGAGTATGTCGGAGTTAGAAAATTCCTGGTTTTTTAGGGCGTGTCCTAAAGATGTGAAAAGGTGATAGTCCGACGGCGCTAAGTCTGGTGAGTACGGCAGGTGGGGTAAGAGTTCCCAGCCCAAGTCTTTTATGGTGTTTTTGACCACCGTAGCGTGTGGGCTGGAGCGTTGTCATGCTGCAGTATCAGCTTGTTGTGCTTTTTCACGCCATTCCGGTCTTTTATCATTCACCGCCTCTCTCAAACTGTGCATTTGTTGTTCGTAGCGACTAGTATTGACTGTTTCGCCAGGTTTCAGGAGCTCAAACTAAACTACGCTGGTCTGGTCCCACATACGCAAAGCATTGCCTTTTTTCCGAAGCGATTGGGCCTAGGCGTCTGTTTTGGAAATTGGCCGGGCAGGCCCCACGACTTTTGGAGCGTAGGATTGCTGAAGTGGATCCATTTCTCAACAGAAGTTACGATTCGGTTCAAAAATGACTTCTTTTCATGCCTGGCGAGCAGCTCTTTGCAGGTTACCAGACGCCGTTCTTGCTGCCTTTCGCTCAACTCGTGGGGGACCCATCTGGAAAGCTTTTGGGTCATTCCGAGGCTGTTTAAACGTAGGGAAAAAGCACCTTGAGACACCTGGAGCTGTTTCACAAGTTTGTCCTGCATTTGGGTACTGTCCTCATCCAATAAAGCTTGCAGTTCAGCGTCCTCAAACTTTTGGGGCGGTTTTCCACGTGGTTCATTATCAAGTTCGAAATCGCCACTTTGGAATTTTTTAAACCACCTGTAACACTGCGATTTGCTCGAAGCATGGTCGCCGTAAACTTCCTCGAGCATTCGGTGGGCTTCAGTGGCACTTTTCTTCCAGTTGAAGGCGAACAACAAAACTTCCTGCAAATGGGCACTTTTTGGCTCGGAAATCGTCATTTTCCACGGGCTCCAGAAATTTTCCACGATTTGAATTTTTCTAAAACTGCACGCGTGCTGATCCCTCGTGAGTCAAAAAACAAAACGCCTTCAACAGCGCCACCGTCGGCTCAAATAAAGTTGCACAGCGCCTTCGGGCGGCCATTTTCGCGTTTCATACTAATAGACCTGGTATAGTGAACCCCAATGGGACAGAGCTTTTGGTTCACTATAGCCAAGGTTTGGCCATTTGTTTAACTTTTCTAAATTTTTAGACCGTATAATTAAAAAGTGGCCATGCAAACAGGAAAAGGCAGCCACTTAATAATGGTCACTTTGTTTTAATTCCCTAAATTGACCTATTTCTTTACAGTAATGCTGAATATCAAAAGAAGTCATTTGATAATAGGCTTTTCTTATCATTAGCATACATGTTTATATATAAACCTATGTATTATTTAAAAATTAAGCCAAATCCCCTAGGCAAAACATTATTAATTATATATTTGAAAGGTATAAGAGTATTTTAGAACATCTTTCTCAAATAATATTGTAGCATAGAAATCAAGCCTTGAAATATCCCAAGATGTAAAAGTATTTATTGATGACGTCACAGCGACGAGTCGACAATTATTAACAGGTCAGCCCAAACCATTTTACAGCTAGAGAATCTTAAGCAAGCAAGCAAAGAAATATTTTAAAGATGATTTCACAAATACAGATTAATATATATTTTTATAATCTGTTGAATATATTTTCATTGAATAATATTAAATTAAATAATAAAATATTTCTTCGCCACATAGCCTCCTCCTATAAAGAGCCTCGACCCGATGCTCAGAAGGAGACTTACATCCTCAGTCTCAAGGCTCGAGAACGGGTGATAGGGCTTGAGATCTCTTCGCGGGTCTGTGGTTGTTGTGTTCGTTCAGTGGGGATGTCTTCTTTCAGTTGAGATAACTTCTTCCTGAGGGCTTGGCAGGTCTATATTTACGTCAATGTAGTTTTTTCTTATTTATAATGTGGTCGGCAAGGTAGGATTTCTTAACTTTGCGGCCACACCTCAATATGGTCTATCATCTAATTTTCATGGCGGGGTGACCAGCTAGATCTTCTAGCAGGTGAGAAATTTTGCCTGTTTCGACCGGTATATGGGGTAGGGCTTCGGTAGCGACTGAAATTTTTCCTCGATGATTCATCGTTGGGTTCCTGAGATTCGGTTTGAGAGTTGTAGAATTCCTTTGCGTCTTTCTTTCTTCGGAAATATTCATTTCTCCTCTCCTCATTGTGTCTCTTCCTGTCGCGGCAATAGCGGACGACGTGACCTGGGCGTCCGCAGTAGAAACAGATTGGCTTTCCCTCAGTTGTCCGCCATTCATTGGTGTCACATCTTCTTCCTTGCTTTCGGTAATGAGGTTCAGGATGCGGTCGTATCGTTTGGGCCTCGTATCTAGTATTTGGTTCCGGCCTGGTTGCTTGAGGGGGACTTATTGTAGGTTTTGATCTAGGTGCCAAGGTCTTTACAATCTCTTCCCTCACTAAATCTTCAATGACAGCGATTTTAGGCTCCTCATGAGGAGAGTCCAAAACTTGCTTTATCTCTTCACGAACAATTTTTCGGATCAGCGATGACAGATCTTCTCCGTCATCCTGGTCACAGAGAGAGGCTACATTTGGTAGGCGCTCGTACTTGGTTGGGCTAACTCGCCTACAGCGGAGCGCTTCGACACGGCGACATTCTGTAATGAATTGCTCGGTGCTCTGTACATCCCTCGGTAGGAGTGCTTGATAAAGCTCCTCAGCTATCCCCTTCATGAGGTGGTAGATTTTATCTTCCTCGCTCATTTGAGGATCAACCTCTTTGCACAAGCACAGGACATCCTGGATGTAACATTCGGTACTTTCACCTTTTAATTGTGCCCGTGTTTTAAGTTTCTTCTCCGCTTGCAATTTTGAATTTTCTTTTTTTCCGAACACATTCTCTAATTGAGATGTGAATTCCTTCCAAGTCTGTATGCTTTCTTTGTTGTTCTCAAACCATTTGAGAGCAGTTCCAGACAGATAAAAATAAACTTTAGTAAGACAAAGGGCTTCGTCCCAATGGTTGTACCTTGCCACACGTGCATACCCTTTTAACCATTTTTGGAGATCTTCACCATCCTCCCCGGAGAAAATGGAAGGGTTCCTTGGCAGATGTTGAACAACGTAGTTGCTTACCTGGGTACCTGCTTCCGTCTTTACATTCATAGAAGTTTCTTCTGGTTCAACAGAATCAAATTTTCTTTTATTTCTTAATGGGTATCGGTCCAGCTTCTTCACCAGTTGTAGCGTAGAAATCAAGCCTTGAAATATCCTAAGATGTAAAAGTATTTATTGATGACGTCACAGCGACGAGTCGACAATTATTAACAGGTCAGCCCAAACCATTTTACAGCTAGAGAATCTTAAGCAAGCAAAGAAATATTTTAAAGATGATTTCACAAATACAGATTAATATATATTTTTATAATCTGTTGAATATATTTTCATTGAATAATATTAAATTAAATAATAAAATATTTCTTCGCCACAATGTAATACTATACGAATAAAAGATTACACGAGGAGCTTCTTTTCCTTTTTTTTTTTTTTTTCTTCTTTCGAACCTTGCGGTTCTTCAACAGGCGTGGCTAGTACAACAATACTAACAAGATAAAAGCGCGCTTGAGCCATTATATACAACAAAGTGGAACACAAACTGTGGAAAAGAAGCTCCTCGTGTAATCTTTTATTCGTATAAGTTTAACCAAATATACTGAGTTCATTTATTCGTAAAATGTAATACTATATTTATTTGAAAAAATGCCTCTAATACCGTGTTGTTTGAAAGTGAAAAGTGAAAATAAGAATTGTCTTAAAATATCGTTATTTCCATCAAAGGAATAAAGCTTCGTGTATTCTAAATCAATTGAGGATGAATCAAAAGTATCCAATTCAGAAAAATCGGACGCGAAACATGTTGGTACGATAGCGCGATCGGTAAAATTGCGAATAAATAACGCCAATTTGCAAACACAAAATCGGTGGTAAAACGGCCGGCCAGGGGTAACATCCGCGAACCCTGAATGAGTCATATACCTAACAAAAATTCCATTCTGAAAATAGAACTGTAGTGGTAGTTTTTGAGAATTTATAAGTCGATTTGTTTGTGGCCCATGAGACAAGGGGAACTTGGGGGGAACTGTTTTTTTCGTCTTCTTCTTCCAATTCCAGTTTCCACTTATTCTTCTGAAGTGTATATTAAATTTGTTTTTAACCTGTTATTCAAACCATTTCTGGCCTTAAAATTATTTGGAATTATTTTTTAGCCTAGGTTAAATTTGATATAGAACGCTTCTAAAAGGGCATGCTGCCACTGTTTTTTTTTTTTTTTTTTGGAACGCCACTATTTGTTTCTTTTCTTTATTTGGAAGCCAATTTGTATTTTTCTTCTATTTCAAAATTGTTGAAAGCAAAGATATTCTATTAAATAAAAGATGTATAATGTGTAAAAATTTATACAACATACAGCAAAAATAGAATGGAAATGAAAACAAACAATGCCGCTGATTTTTTGTTTTGAAATCGCAATCCGTGAGCTGAAACATGCTCAAAATTTTGTTGTTTTAAAAATATTTTAAATCACAATTTTAAGTTCGTTATAAGCATAGTATTTTTAATAGATTTTATCATTTTGGGACCGAAAATAGGTTCGTTATAGGGGTAGTTCGTTATTTTAAAAATCGCAAAGTTCGTTATAATGATGGTATTTTCAATGGAATGGAATTGGGAATCGCCGTGGGTTCGTTATAAGGGAAGGTTCGTTATATCCAGAGTTCGTTATAGCGGGGTTTTACTGTATCTATCAAAGAGAGCATAGGTCAGCTCTCCCGTCAAATTAAACCTCAAAACTTGACGCCAGATATTGACCGTCGCTGCAAACTAGCGGCCTCGGGTTAGTGACAAAGCCACAACACCAGCTTTGGCAAACTGAGAAGCGTCCACCTAGAGACTACGGTTTCGAGCTAAAGGCCTTCGTCAGCCTAGGGCGGACTTTATTCCATGAGATCCACAAGGGATATAATGGAATCTTCATAATCTACCATAGAGGTGTTTAGGGGCGAATCTATGACCAAAAAAGAATTTCCATCTATATATAAGTATATACTGTATATGTAAAATAGTTATAAATAAATTGGCACCAATTTTTTTTTTGGTGATAGAGGATGATAATGTGATAATGATATTTAATAAATACAGTAGAATCTCCATGAGAGGACAGTCCTTCTAGAGAGGATATCTCTCTCTACAAAGAAGAGTTTTATTGCCCAAATTACCTTTTTTTACTAATTATCAGTTCTCCAGTAAGAAGACAGCTCTCTCAGAAGGACACTTGGGCAATGCAAATAGGTGTTGTCTTTTACACAGAGGTATTATTTATACTGTATTTAGAATCCAAGGTGTGAGAATGATCGAGCCTGCCATCTATCCACAACACAAAGAATGGAAGAGCCTGGAGTCCAGAGCAGACTAAAGTCCATCTGTACCTTTAACTGGGGACTCCTGCAATGAGGCAGGAGAGTGGTTGGTGTCAGGTCCGCCGGACTTGGCAACTGTGGAACACATAACTTTCACTGAACTAGCAGGAAGGAACTCACCAAACACTGTTATGTTGGGGATTGTACAATAGGGTGGTGTCTCCCAGCCTCAATGTATAAACCCACTATTTGATATGGAAGTGTGATATTTGGATAGTATATAAAAATCAACTCCGCCTTTGCCGGTACAAAGCCCGGATGAAAAAGGAAGAGGGGGAGCAGTAACAAGCTTGCTAAAAAACCTGGGTTCAGCTGGCCCGGCTGATAGTACTCTGTGTAAGGGCTCCTGATTCAGGGATACAGGATGAGCAGCGTTTGTACTCCATATTAGGAGCAGCTGCACATGGTGTCTGTTCTTCATGTCAGAGGTGGCCATTTCTTTTGGAGCTAAGTTGGCCTGCCACTGAGTAGTGCTTTTAATCTTAATGATAAAGGCAGACGCATTCTACTTCACCCAGTCATGATTGTTGTCAAACAGACACCATCAAGGGTCACAACTTGATACCCTGATATGAATGAGTGGAGATAAGAGAGAAGAAGAAGAAGAGATAAAAATCTGTAAAGGTATTCTATATTCAATATATATATATTTTTTACTTATCCCAAGTACATGTGGTACAGGCCATGATAATTATGATGGGTAAAGGTTGGCAACTGCTTTTACTGTAAGTGCACCACATGTCTACACATGTGAAAAGCAGTTCAACTTTGCACTTACAAATGTGTCAGAGAGCTCGGTTTGGTTACTTGCACTCGCTGATGGGGTTGGACTTTTTCAAGAATTGGGAGCCATTGGGGAATTTTTTTTTAAATCAGAAAAAGTGTCGAATGCAGGATTAATACAGCATATTAATATGCAATATAGTAAAACCTCGCTAAAAAAGAACCTGGGGATATACCTTCCCTTTTACTAATCTTAAGGTAATCCCTATTATTAGTTTTTAATTATTCCTAATACACATGGTACAGGCCATGATAGTCCTGGTGGGTAGTTAGCGACTACTTTTACTGTAAGTGCACCACATGTCTACACATGTGAAAAGCAGTTCAACTTTTGCACTTAACAAATGTGCCAGAGCCCCTTTTGGTTACTTGCACTCTCTGGTGGGGTTGTACTTATGCAAGAATCGAGGCCATTAGAGCACCTATTATTAATGATACGCTACAGTGAAGAAAACATTAAATCACAGAAGGATCTTTTACATATAATACAAACTTCTACTATCCTTACTGCAATGAAAAAATATTATTGGGAGGGCTTGGCTCATCAGTGGTGAACCCTCCCAGTGTTTTTGTCAATTTAATTTACCAGACTGTTTCCTTGAGCTCTAATACTATATTGGATGATTTTGCTTATATATGCAGCATTGAAAGGTAGAATCTCAGAAATGGTATTCAGGTAAACTATGGACATAAACTTTTTGAACAGTAGAATACCATTTCTAAGGTTCCACCCTTCAATGTAGCATATATAAGCAGAATCGTCCAATAAAGTATTAGAATTAAAAATCTGTCTGATAGATTAAATTGGTGAAACCGCTGGAAGGGTTCATCATTGATGATGATTACCCAACTAGACGAAAGAGACCTCCTCCGTACCATCAAAACCCAATGCTTGCAGGAATGAAAATCTAATGCTGCACATGACTGGTACAGAGCAGGATGGGCAAGCCCCGATTCTGTCCTCCCAAGAGAACAACAGTCTTTGATTTCCAGACTTAAGTCTGGTCATCTACGGACAATGACTTTCCAGAATGGTTTTCCCACTATGTATTAATTACAATTCTCAACCTGCAACCCCAAAATACATTATTGACTGTATTGACTCAACCATTGATGAGCTCTACTCTTCCCCGGCAGACACTATCAAAAGTCTCAAGCATTACAAGCTTGATACCCTAATATGATTGAGTGGAGATAAGAAAGAAGATCACTGATGAGCCAGGCCCTTCCAATAATATTTTTTCATCGGAGTAAGAACAGTATAAATTTATTTGATGTGTAAAAGATAATTTCGTATTTTAATGGTTTTATTATTATATATAGATGGCCATGGTTTTTAAACCTTTGGGAGAGGCTGCTGCTTATCATCAAACAGTTTGAGGAGCATGGACTCATGGAATTCATGTAATCTTCGCACAAGGGGATAAGAAACAACAACAACATGGTTTAAACAATTGGAACTTAAAACTTGTGACTTTAGAATGCTATGGTGTAATTATAAAGAGATTCAACTGTATACATATGCAAAAATGAGCACCTCTCCCTTTAAATAAAGAATTAAGATATAATACAGTAGAGCCTCATTATAACAGTCTTCTTTATAACACCAATGGTTATACCATTATAATTCTAAGGTCCAAGTTTTAAGTCTGAATCGTTACACCATGGTTATATTGTCAAGAAGAATAAAATAGACAACCATTGCCACGGGAAAAATAAACTTTTAAAGAAATAGAAAGAGTAGCCAAAACAAAAATAAACAAGAATTGGAAGATCCTAAGCACAGTTGGTACAGTGGAGTGAACCCAGGAGGAGCTCTGAACCTCAGACAGCATCAAACAACACTAACAAGATTTAGAACAGGCCATCTCAAGCCATTGAAGAGAGAAAATAACAAAAATTAACCCACTTGCCCAAAATGCGGCTTGGCACCTGCAGCTCCAGAACACATTTTGGCTTGCGTTAGATGCACTAAACAGGACCTTTAGGAGAGGCTGCTGCTTATCATAAAACAGCTCAAGGAGCATGAACTTATGGAATTCATGTAATCTTTACACAAGCAACTGAATAAAAAATAATACTCAAAGTATCGGCAAACAATAGCTTTAATAAATCTCCAACAAGATCAAATATATTATTATTGATTGTACATTGATTGGATAAATATATTTGAATCAGATTTGATTCTATTTGAATGAGTAAATGCACCTCAGGTGTCCTCATTCCTATCACAAAACAATCAGGCTGCCAATCCGTCCATCCTTTCCAAAAAGCAATGTATTTACATCTCACAATATGGTTTAATCCCAAATGATGATGTGGCCTCTTCATCGAACTGAGTCATGTGTTCAGCACAGAAATGTGATTTTAATGCATTTAATTAAAAGCATAAATTTAGCCCATTTTCTTGTACATTTTTATATCATATAAAAATTTACCTTCTACCAAGTATTTTTGTCCTTATCTAGACCAGCTCTTATACAATCCAGACAATCTCAGTAATGGTAGATACACCAATGTATGGATACAAGGATAGATTGAGGGACAAGTCTCACCCAAGGACTCTGTTATGTTTTGTTTACTCCAATAACAAAGGCCGGTACTCCACCTTTGCCGGTCTCAAGACTGGATGAAAAAGGAGGAGGGAGAGCCGTAACAAGCTTGCTACAAAACCTGGGCTCAGCTGGCCCGGCTGAAAGTACCCTGTAAGGGCTCCCGATCCAGGGATACAAGATGAGTCTGTACTCCATGTTAGGAGCAGCTGTACATGGTGTCTGCTCCTCATGTCAAGGCGGCCATTTCATATTGAAGCTAAGTCGGCCTGCTACTGAGTAGTGCTCTCAGTCTAAATGACAAAAGCAGACGCATTCTACTTCACCCAATCATGACAGTTGTCAAATCTCCTTTGATGAACCCTACTCATCTCCAGCAGATGCCATCTCAAGCTCTACAAGCTTGATACCCTAATAGGATTGAGTTGAGATAAGAAAGAAGAAGAAGACAGAGGCCAGTAGTTACAATGAAGAAACTTATTTTCAAATAAAAATAGATTACATGTGGTTATGCCTAGTTCTCTTCAGCTTTCCAGCATTCCTAAGACATAGAATACAAACAGTTATCCTACTTGGACTGACCCACCTCAATCTTAGATCTATGGCCAGCCTCAACCTCAGCATGGAACTTCCTGGTCAACTGGTTCAACTCAGCAATCAAAACAGGACGCGAGTAAAAGCGCTCAACACTAGTCCATACTAGTGAGCTGGACTTCCCGGGTAGTTGGCGTTCTGCGCTCCAGGAACCTGGGTTATAAATATCTCTCTCTTTATGCCTAGCTACAACCAACGAGGGAGAAGGCCGTTGCTTAGCTTGTTTCTGGCACAGGCTATATCATGATACCAGACTCTAATCTCATCATGATAACAATGAACAAAATTACATTTATTATACTAAGTAACTTTGTCAACAAATTTTAAATCAGAAAATTGGCCAAAGCTTCAAGCTCCAGAGGTTCAAAAACTTTTTTGGATCATCATTTATAATGTCCTTCATGTTCTATACCAGAAATACACACAGTAAACACCTTGCTATCCGATTAGGGAGAATTACAAGACAAATGTGGTTGGAATAATGAGAACCAAAGCTTATCATTATAATCTTGAGACAAGACAAGATAAGACCTAATCCAAATAATTTAATAGTGTGTGACGTTTCAGTAGCAGTATTGTTACCATCATCAGACAAAAGAATAAAAAATGTCGAAATATCACACAATATTAAATTAATTGGATTAGGTCTTATTTTCTTGTATCTATAATCCAAATTGTGATTTATCATCTTCAGATAAGCTTTTGGAATATGTTATCAAAGCTGGTTCAATATCAAGTTATCATGAATAAGACACAAGGTTTATGTAAGATCACACTTTGCCGGTCCCAAGCCCGGATGAAAAAGGAGGAGGTGGAGTCATAACAAGCTCGGTAAAAAAACCTGGGTTCTGCTGGCCCGGCTGATAGTACCCTGTAAGGGCTCCTGATCCAGGGATACAGGATGAGCAGTGTTTGTATTCCATGTTAGGAGCAGCTGTACATGGCATCTGTTCCTCATGTCAGAGGCGGCCATTTCTTTTGGAGCTAAGTCGGCCTGCCACTGAGTAGTGCTCCCAGTCTTAATGACAAAGGCAGACACATTCTACTTCACTCAGTCATGATGGTTGGAGATAAGAAAGAAGATGTAAGATCACTCTATAAAGGAGTCTTAGTTACAGAACCAAAGTGTTCTTTAGAGTGAGGTGTTTTATAACTTGTAGAGGTGAGAATTAGTAAAAAATGGTAATTTTGGGGATATCGGAAGAATCCTCTGAAATTTAAATTACAATAAAACGCAGGCTCCGAGGATGAGTTTCCTTTTTCATCCTTGGAGCCTGCATTTTATTGTAATTTTGGGGATTGAAACTGTACTTTGTAGAGATGTCCACTAGTGGGAATGTCAATTTATTAAGGTTCTATTGTATCCTCATACATGGAGATAGTGGCAAGAATTAACTGATATAACAAACTACAAGTAGAGAACAACAATCTTTGATTTCCAGACTTAAGTCTGGTCATCTATGGACAATGAGTTTCCAGAATGGTTGCAAGGTTTTTCCACTATGTACTAAGTGCAATTCTCAACCTGCAACCCCAAAACACATTATTGACTGTATTGACTCATCCAATGATGAGCACTACTCTTCCCCGGCTGACACCATCAAAAGTCTCAAGCTTTGCAAGCTTGATACCCTAATATGATTGAGTGGAGATAAGAAAGAAGAAGAAGACAAACTACAAGTACAGTATCCACTTGTAGATAGATAGACATGGCCCCAATAGACATAAAATATGAACTTGAATAAGTAATTTCACTGTTGTCTTGTTCCCCCAAGTTATCTCTCCTCCAGAACTTGTACTCATGAAGACAATTCAGAGTTAACCATTTTTAGATAATAAAAAGGAATATCGTAAAGATAGAGGTTGCCTGGCCGGCATTCATATTTCTTCAAATAACGGACACTTCAGCCAAAAGATTTTTGTCGAAACGTAGAGACAATAAAAAGATTTACTGGCCGAAGTGTCTTTTATTTGAAGAAAAAAGGAATATAATTGGATTGAATGAAAATGATTTATTTATCAATATTTCAGTTGGCTGAAGCCAACCTTTGTTAAAGTATTACAACTTATTATTTTGTATAATCAAACTTTGTTTTATATAACAAACCTTATTTGCATATACCCATCTGCATATGTCACATATCTGAATTTAATAATAAAAATACAACCTAAAGTTGCTGATGGCAGAGCACCATCTATCAAAATGAATATAAAAATTGATTTCCCTCTTTATACAAAGAATAACCACCCGGTATATCTTAAAATAAGGACAAGAGGGTATCTCTCTCTTTCTTATCTCCACACTAGGTGAAGTAGAATGCCTTTGTCATTAAGACTGGGAGCACTACTCAGTGGCAGGCCAACTTAGCTCCAAAAGAAATGGCCGCCTCTGACATGAGGAACAGATGCCATGTGCAGCCACTCCTAACATGGAGTACAAACACTGCTGGTCGGTGGAAGGCTGGTTAAACCGTTTGGTTTTCGACCACTAGGACCCGGGTTCGAACCCGCATTGGACACTTTTTTCTGTTTAAAGAAATTCTTGCAAAAGTCCAACCCCACCAGCGAGTGCAAGTAACCAAACGGGGCTCTGGCATTAGTAAGTGCAAAATCGAACTGCTTTTCACATGTGTAGACATGTGGTGCACTTACAGTAAAAGCAGTCGCTAACTACCCACCATGATTATCATGGCCTGTACCACGTGTACTAGGGATAAGCAAAAAAAAAAAAACAAACACTGCTCATCCTGTATCCCTGGATTAGGAGCTCTTACAGGGTACTATCAGCCGGGCCAGCTGAGCCCAGGTTTTTTTTTAGTGAGCTTGTTACTGCTCCCCCTCCTCCTTTTTCATCCGGGCTTGGGACCGGCAAAGGCAGAGTTAGAGGGTATCTTGTATTGTTGGAAGGGAGGCAAGCTGGCAGGCACATCCTGGTCTTCAACAGGCTCTAGCACTAACCTCTGTAGCTTGAGGAAGAGCTTAAGAAAGCTGGCATCACTTCCAACAACAATAATATCTTTGTTCTACAACCTACCTTCTTATTTTAATTGATTTCTTTTGAGAGAAAAAATCCCATCCCCAAGGAAGAGTCTCTTTCAAGAAATATAATTCCAAAACCCGAAAGCTCAGGTATATTAAATTTTATTTCTGCAAGACACTCTTCCTTGGTTGGAATTTTTTACTTGAATGATATTATATAAGGGTTTATTATTATTGGAATTGATTTCTTTATTATCCAGAATTTGGTATTAGTGGACACTATTTCCTAAATAAACAAGTTACAGTAGAACCTCTCTGTAAAGGACACCTAGTTGTAGAGACAAAGTATCTTTTAGAGAGAGAGGTGTCTTCTTATTGGAGAGTTGCCAAATAGTAAAAATGGTAATTTTGCAAATGAAAACTGTCCTTTATAGAGAGGAGTCTTCTAGTGTGAGTGTCCACTTAGGGAGGTTCTACTGTACATTTCAGACTGTTGACCCCTGTTAGCATTCGACTCACCAAGGTGAGTTTATGCGCTTCTTTTTAAAACAAGGGGAAAAAAAAGGGCAAAATGTACATAAATACATTCAGTTGACATTTATTCTGATAGATGGTGCTCTACCATCAACAACATTTAGTTGTACAATCAAAAGATGTGTTCTCATTAGACACCACTCTTGAGATTCTCTTCTCTATTTTTAAGCAGAAGTTGTAAAACAATATGATGAAGGGGCAGACAAACTTTCAAGGAAACAAAATGAGAAAAAAAAAACACGAGATTATATATATAAAAAACTTAATATTTATTTCATTACAGACGATATATATATATATCTAGTGTATGCTTCCACAAGTTGTGTGTTAACAAATCGTGTGACAACAGAAGTGCAGTGCTCCAGCTCATCACTTACTTATCCTAGATGGACATTTCTTCTTCTTGTGGCCAGTTTCGTGGCAGAGTGAACATTTGACCGGCTTCAGCTCTGTAAACAACATATCCAGCTGTTATGAAATTTCAAAACTATTATAGACGTGTATTCTTTTGAAAATTAAACAATTTCTACTGCCCTTACTGCAATGGAAAAATAAATGGGAGGGCCTGGCTCATCAGTGGTGAACCCTCCCAGCGGTTTCGCCAGTTTAATCTACCATACCGCTGTTATATTGCATTTTTCGATCTTCCTTTTATAGTGATACTGATGCTAGATTTTTGGAATGGGTATTTTAGATTAACTATGGACATAAGCTTTGAGGACAGCAGAATTACATACAATTATAAATATATAATATGCTTCGAGCAATTGCTCTTCGGCAAACATCAAATTGGGTCTTTAATAGAACAATTATATTATGATGCATTAGCGTGCTATCTGTTATGAAATTTCGAATCTATTATAGACGCGTATGATTCTTTTGGAAGGATTTAATATCCAGTTGTGTCAGAGCTAAATGACACCAACAGCAGTTTTATCATCTTCAGACAAGAATACTGTCAGATTATCTGACGGTGGTAACAATGCTGCTACTGAAACATCACCCATAATTTATTGATGGGGACATTTCAGTAATGGGGTAGTTTTACCATCTTCATAAACCAATGGATAAGGAATGATAAAGGCACAATTTGGATTATAGATGGCAAACATAAGGTAACAAGAGACCACATCTCCAACCAATAAATTATGGGTGACATATCAGTAACAATGGGGGGAGAGAGGTCCAACCACATCAGTCCCCCCTGGACTCTTGGAATATTCAACCAAATTCTGGTCCAAGGTACTAAGGTGGCAACGGCACCCATTTTCCAATGAAAAACAAAAATTTCAGTAACAGCAGTTTTATCATCTTCAGACAAAGAATACTGCCAGATTGTCTGTAGATGGTAACAATGCTGAAACACATCAGCCATAATTTATTTATTTGGAGATGTGGGGTTTTGTTACCTATGTTTTTAATGGAAAAGAAACAGAAAATGCTCTAAATGGGATGATAGTACAGTAAAAAAACTGAAGCAGCCAGTCAAGCAACAAAGACAAGAAGTACTGATTTACATAGATGGAAATTTTTCTGGGAGGAAATGATCTAAAAAAAGCATAGGGCTTCTCTCCCACCAAATTAAACATCAAAAACTAGACTGACGAGGGCCATCAGCCCGAAACTATGGTTTCTAGGTGGATGCTTCTGTCAAAGCTGGTGTTGTGACTTTGTCACCGACCCGAAGCCACTAGTTTGCGGCGAAGGTCAATAGACGGCGTCTAGTTTTGATGTTTTATTTGATGGGAGAAGAGCCCTATGCTTTTTAGAGGTTTACGCTAAAATACTAAAATTGTATGTATGTATATTATATAAATAGAAAAGAGATTTTATGCTTGAATTTATATCATGTTGAGGATTATGGTAATGCAGTCGTGGTTAAAATTCTTGAAAGAAGAATTATAAAAATAGTCTTGATCAGATATTGCTTTAATTGAACCCATGGAATATATATAAAAACAATTTGATAAAAGTAATGCCTGGCTTAAGGCGAG
>CP092871.1:69433233-69482418 GCA_030710605.1 Cordylochernes scorpioides | reverse complement strand
AGAGAGAATAATCTCTCAACTAAAATGTACAACATTTTGCTAACAGTATAAATAAGACAGGATGCTGGGTAGACTTAATCTTTCTAAAAAAAATGGAAGAGATCCCAAGTGTTAAAACTATTTTCTGATCTCCTATTATCAACATTTAGTTGATTTTTGAAAAATGTTGTAAGTAAAATGTCCAAATGACAACTACTCAAGTGTCTACATAGCATTGGTTGTAAATTTCTCTATTTATTACTGAGTTCTTGTGGAGATAAGAAACACATGGTGACAACACCATTGGATTTGAGAATTAAAAAATCCAGTAGAATATCGAAATCCATGACTAATGGATCATTTTAATTTGGATTGGTCATGTTAGCTTACCTTGGGATTCTTTTTTTAATTTAAATTTGATCACATTTTTTTATTTTTTAACTGGAAACTTTTGGTATATCCACCAGTCTTCATTTATTTTGGCAATTTATCAGAAATGATGCAGTCAAACTGTTTTTCACATGTGTAGACATGTGGTGCACTTACAGTAAAAGCAGTCACCTACTTCTACCCACCATGATTATCATGGCCTGTACCACGTGTACTAGGGATAAGCAAAAAAAAAAAAAGAGAAAAGCTGTGAGTTATGGTCACTAACAGATCAAATTAAAGAATATTTGCACATAGTGTCACACTAAAAGTCAACTTGATTGACACTAACAACAACAACATTGTGTAATCTTTACACAAGAGGATAAGAAACAACATCACTTGGTGCCAAGATTGTATGTTTCTGTTATAACCATAGTTAAAACAATCTAGAGTTAAAATTTGGGACCTTTAGATGTTAAACAAAGTTGCTAGTGGATTATTGTAGTTTTTGTTAAACCCTTTTCACAATTTTATCTTGAATAATGAATAGAGATGTATATGATATAGAGAAGTGTATAAAGAATATTTTACAAGAAGTCCCTGCAGTTTTATAAAAAGAAACTCATTGCGTGAATTTTTATAGTTTTTAAACACTTTTTCACAATTTTATCTTGAATTATTGTAGATTGGCAGCTTATGAGTGATTAAAGGTGAGACCTAAGCAACCAAAAATGTAAAAATAAACATTGATGAGTCTCTAATCAACCAAATTGCTGTTTTAAAAGAGGCTATTGTTCTAACAAAGTCCCAAAATATGTTTATGTGTGGGGGTCGGTGGAAGGGTGGTCTAAACCGTTGGTTTTCGACCGCTACGACCCGGGATTGAATCCCGCATTGGGCACTTTTTTTCTCATTAAAAAAAAAATGCTCCAATGGCCCCACCAGTGAGTGAAAGGAACCAAACGGGGCTCTGGCACATTTGCAAGTGCAAAAGACGAACAGCTTTTCACATGTGTAGACATGTGGTGCACTTACAGTAAAAGCAGTTGCCAACTTCTACCCACCATGATTATCATACCCTATACCATGTGTACTAGGGATAAAAAATTGCTGTTAATAAGGAGGCTGTTGTTCTAACAAAGTCCCATTGTATATGTGTGCAGAGAAGTGCTACAACTGCAACAGCAAGCAACACGTGCAGTCTGAATGCCCTCATAAGTCAGGTAACCCAGCTACAATCTAGTAAACTTAGCGCCCCATATTGCTTTGATTCATATCAAACAAATTTATGCAATTAATGTGTGAAACCTCTTTACATAGTTTCATTTAAACACCATCAACAAGAATAAACCTTCATATTCAGATAATACTGTAGAACCTCCATGAGAACACATTTTGGCTTGCATTAGATGCACCTTTGGGAGAGGCTGCTGCTTATCAAAAAAAAAAAAAAACTATAGAAACATGAACTCACGGAATTTGTGTAATCTTTACACAAGGGGATAAGAAACAACAACAACACCTCCGTAGGAGAACATCTCCTTACAAAGGACAGTTTTCATCATCAAATTTACCATTTTTATATACTACTAGCAGATGTACCCAGTTTTGCCCAGATTTTACTTGCATAAAAGTTAGCCTAACAAATATTTTTTTGATAAAAAATATTTTCCAAGCAAACATCCTCTCTCTGCTGATTCGATTTTTATGAAGACATTTATTAATATTAAAAATAAAGAAGGCATCTCCTGACCACGAGCACATGTGCTTTTTAGATGGCAGAGCGCCATCTAGTGGAGCAAAAATAAACTAAACGTTTATTTAGCTTGCTCCGAGATATTTGGCCAACCCAATTTCTTGATAAATCAAGAAAAGCCATCCACGAAGGCGTTTCGCGCTGTTGGCGCTCGTCAGCGTGGAGAAGGCTGTAACCACTGCGACCAAAAAGATTTTTTGGTCCCAATGGCTTCCCGAAAAATCAAGAAATGGCGCTCTGCCATCTAAAAAGCACATGTGCTCGTGGTCAAGAGATGCCTTCTTTATTTTTAATATCAACACCTGAACCACTTATCTTTTATTTTTTTCTATTGTTTTTTCATTTATTAATATATATTGACATTTATAAATAGATATAGATATTACTATGATCTCAGCCAAAAGACTAAGAAGCGATATTTTTATAGAGAGATAATCTGGCTTCATGTTTTCTGCTCGAGTGAGTGTTTTGCTGTTAGAATTTTGTTCCTGCCATCTTAAAATGAACTGGTTTTATGTCTGCTTTATGGATTTTTTCCCCGAAATAATTTTGTATCTGATAATCAAACATGATACAATAGTGTCATCATCATTTTCTGACTAAAAACAAATATTTTTGCTCAGAACTTGGTCAATTTCAATTTTTCTTGGCTAAAAATGCGACAAATATCTCTTCCAGATTTTTCTCCATTTCCTTTTAAAATTTCAGCCAGATTAGGTCCATATTGAGGAAATGTATAGCCGACAAACATACGTACACTGACTTTTTATATATATATAATAGATTTAGCCTGCTCTCCGGTAAAGGGCACCTCTCCCTAAAAGACACTACGGCTCTGCAACTGTCCTTTACTGAGAGGTTCTCATGTATAACCAAAATGAACAATACAATAGTTAGTAGCAATCTAGTAGATTGGTGACATCACACCGGGAAGGTTTACCACTGAAGCCTTCCAAAATCTTCACTTCACCAAATTATAAAAATTCATCCTATATAGGGATTAAAGGAAATAGCTAGCACTCAATAATTGATTCCTGTTTGAAACTGATCTACCTTTGAAAATTTTAGTATTTTATGGCAACCTTTTACCTACTTTGTTTTTTTCAAAGCCTCAAGATGCCATTTAGGGGACCAGTGGAAGGATGGTCTAAATCATTGGTTTTTTGACCACTACGACCCGGTTTCGATTCCCTCATTGGGCACTTTTTTCTGATTTAAAAAAAAAAAAAATGCTCCAATGGCCTCTGATTCTTGAAAAAGTCCAACCCACCAGCGAGGGCAAGTAACCAAATGGATCTCTGGCATATTTTTAAGTGCAAAGTCGAGCTGCTTTTCACATGTGGTGCACTTACAGTAAAAGCAGTAGCCTACTTTCACCCACTATGATTATCAGGGCCTGTACCATGTGTACTAGGGATAAGCAAAAAAAAAGATGCCATTTAGCACAGTATAGTTAGGATTTTAAGATGTCCAACCCAAAAAAACATTGTCACATGAAGAAGGGCACTCTCGTTATCCTTGAGCTAAGAAATCATCACAAAAGGTAGAAGAGCCAAATTTATTTGGCCAACAACGTAGATGGAAGAAAGCACTGGCAAACCACTTCTGTATCAAATGGAAAATTTGTCCATAGTCACCAAAATCTAACTGTACATGATGGATGCTAACAACAACAAACAAACATGAGGTGAAACCAACACACAGAATTACACATGTAGTTAAGAAAAAAGCATCTCCTTATCGTGCAACTGAAAGTTGCTGATGGCTTGCGCCATCTATCGGGATAAATATCAACTATTCTCGTTGATTTTTAATTATTCCAGAAACTACCTGTTTCAGGATGCCTTAATGACCAATATTTTGGTCGTTTAGGTACAGCTTGCACCACGCTGATGAGGGCCAACAGCCCGAAACGCGTCCGTGGTTAGCTTTTCTTAATTAATCAAGAATGGGTATTTGGCCAATTCTGGAATAATTAAAAATCAATGAGAATAATTGATATTTATTCCGATAGATGGCGCAAGCCATCAGCAACTTTCAGTTGCACGATAAGGAGATGCTTTTTTCTTAAAGAATTACACATGTACATTTTTTGGCTGATATTTTGATGGCTTTGTTCTTATTTCTTGCCTCTAAACATGACCACTTATAAATTTATTAGAATGGTTTTTAAAAGAATGCTTCTTTTTTTGTCCAGAAAAGAAGAAATGCTTGAAATGCGGTGAAACCACCCATCTTAAAAAGGATTGCCCCAAAAAGAAAAAAACAACAGGTAAGTAAACTGTGACTTTTAAGAAAATTAATTAAGATTCAGCTAAATGCTCATTAGCCATTTCACTGCCAATCTTACCTTTTAACATTATTTTGGAATTTCACTCGGGTGCCATTCATGTGCTATCCTGTTATTTTATGCCTTAACTCAGGCACTCATATTGTGCTTACGTGATCTAAGCCTAAAACACTTATTCTACATTACATTTTAATCGTATTTGATAATACAGTATACCCTCTTTAATTCAACAGACTATAATTCAACACTTACTTCAACCAATTTTGTTTTTCAAATCCCAATCAGCATATTTAGTTTACCAAATGAAAAACATTAAGACGTGAATGTCCATTTTCACAAACAAATCAAACTTCTACTGTCCTTACTGCGATGAAAAAATATTGGGATTCCACCCTTCAGTGTAACATATATAAGCAGAATAATCCAATACAGTATTAGAGCTTTGAAGAAGCGGTCTGGTGGATTAAATTGGTGAAACCGCTGGGAGGGTTCACCACTGATGAGCCAAGCCCTCCGAATATTTTTTCATCGCAGTAAGGACAGTAGAAGTTTGATTTGTTTGTGAAAAGAAACATTCATGTCTTTCTTTTATATTTAGTTTAATTTAACCAACTATAATTCAACACCAACTTTCTAATTCTGATCCCCTGGGGTGTTGAATTAAAGAAGTTAGACTGTAGAGGTTTTTTTCTTTAAATATGACCCTGTATTTTGGTTTTTTAAACACTATCAACCTCTTAATAGGGCGTCGGTGGAAGGGTGTTCTAAACTGTTGATTTTCAACCGCTACCACCCAAAATCAAATCTCGCATTGGGGGCACTTTTTTCTAATTAAAAAAAAAATCTCCAATGGCCCCGATTCTTGCAAAAGTCCAACTCCACCAGCCAGTACAAGTAACCAAACGGGGCTCTGGCACATTTGTATGTGTAAAATTTGAACTGCTTCTCACATGTGTAGACATGTGGTGCACTTACAGTAAAAGCAGTCGCCAATTTCTATCCACCATGATTATCTTGGCATGTTCCACATGTACTATGGGGGGAGTAAAAAATAATTTATTAATATATATATATATATTTTTGCTTATCCCTAGTACACGTGGTACAGGCCATAATAATCATGGTGGGTAGAAGAAGGCGACTGCTTTCACTGTAAGTGCACCACATGTCTACATATGTGAAAAGCAGTTCGACTTTGCGCTTACAAATGTACCAGAGCCCCGTTTGGTTACTTGCACTCGCTGGTGGGGTTGGACTTTTGCAAGAATCGGGGGCCATTGGAGCATTTTTTTTTTTAAACAGAAAAAAGTGCCCAGTGCGGGAATCGAACCCGGGTCGAAGCGGTCGAAAACCAACAGTTTAGACCATCTTACCACCGGCCCCCATATTTATTAATATGAATGTATAAAACTATAACTTACTAACTATAACTAAACCCACTGTGAATTCATTCAATTATTTGACACCAATTGTGGTTGGTGCAGGTATTGTGAAGGAATCTGCCCCAGCAAAGGCTAAAGTGATTAGTAAAGAAGAAGAAGTTGATGATCAACTTGATGAAGAAGAAGAAGAAGTTGATGATCAACTTGATGAAGAAGAAGAAGTTGATGATCAACTTGATGAAGAAGAAGAAGTTGATGATCAACTAGATGAAGAAGAAGAGGAGAATGAGCAGGAAGTTGAGGAGATGGAGGAAGATGTCCAAGAAAACAATCAAGAAGAAGAAGATATGGAAGAGGAAAGTGAAGAAGATGAAGATATCTTGTCCTGTAACATCTGCGGCAGTGACGACCACATTGCCTACAATTGCCCCAAGAAGTTGAAACAAGCCAACAAGAAGAGAAAACTAGAGGAGGAACACTCACAAAACCAGAAGAAACAGAAGAAAGAAGTTCAGGAGAAGATAACCCAGGTGATCTCCAAGAAAGATAAGAAGGATCCACAGCCCAACAAGATTCAGCCGAAGGAAGCACCGCAGGCCAAACAGAAAATAAAAGTGCAGACACAGACTCCACCACAAGCCAACAAGAAAAATAATAAAAAAGAGCAAACACAAACGCCGCCACAGACCAACCTAAATCAAAACAAAGTAGAGGAAAACACATTGTCAAAAGCCAACAAGAAAAATAAGAAAAAACTACAAACTCCACCACAGACCAACCTAAATCAAAACAAAGTAGAGGAAAACACATTGCCACAAGCCAACAAGAAAAATAAGAAAAAAGCACAGCCACAAACACCACCACCACAGACCAACATCAATAAGGAAGCCGAGGTAACACCACAAGCCAACAAGAAAAATAAGAAAAAACCGCAAACACAAACTCCACCACAGACCAACCTAAATCAAAACAAAGTAGAGGAAAACACATTGCCACAAACCAACAAGAAAAATAAGAAAAAAGCACAGCCACAAACATCACCACCACAGACCAACATCAATAAGGAAGCCGAGGTAACACCACAAGCCAACAAGAAAAATAAGAAAAAACCGCAAACACAAACTCCACCACAGACCAACCTAAATCAAAACAAAGTAGAGGAAAACACATTGCCACAAGCCAACAAGAAAAATAAGAAAAAAGCACAGCCACAAACATCACCACCACAGACCAACATCAATAAGGAAGCAGAGGTAACACCACAAGCCAACAAGAAAAATAAGAAAAAAGCACAGCCACAAACATCACCACCACAGACCAACATCAATAAGGAAGCAGAGGTAACACCACAAGCCAACAAGAAAGATAAGAAGCAGACTACACCCCAGACCAACACAAATAAGAACCAAGAATCACAGGAAAATACACCTAAGAAGACTAGTGAGTTACTTTTAATCTAATAAATGTACAAAACCTTTATATAAATACAGTAGAACCTCCCTGTATAAAGGACACTTTAATTGCAGAGCCAAAGTGTCCTTTAGGAAGAGGTGTCCTCTTACCGGAGATTTGCCAAATTGTAAAAATGGTAGAGAGGCGTCCTCTAGCACGAGTGTCCTCTCATGGAGGTTCTACTGTACTGTAGGCCTTGATCTCTGTTGATGACATTACAGTGTGCCTAAAAATCCTATACCACAGCGCTATATAGTGGCTGGGGTAGGACTTCCCATTTGAGCATTTCTAAGCGTTTTAACAGGTGCTGCATCATGTAGCCAAGCATTATCATGTTGCAAAATAACTTTGTCGTGTCTATTGGTGTATTTCAGTGGTTTTTCTCGCAAAGCTCGGCTCAAATACATCAATTGTCTTCAGTAGACCTCCCCTGTGATACTTTTTGTTCGGTTGTAGCAACTCATCATGTACCACTCCTAGCTGGTCCCACCAAATGCACAGCATAATCTTCTCACCATGGATATTTGGTTTGGTCGTCAATGATGAGTCATGACCAAGGTATCCTTACATTGCCCGACATTTCGGTCTATCGTAATGGACCCACTTTTCATTGCTAGTTACAATTCTATGCAAAAACCCCTTTCTTTTTTTATGTTGAAGAGTTGTTCACACGTGAAAAAACGGCGTTCAACATCTCTTTGGCATCAGTTAATATGCCACCCAATTTCCTACCTTACTGATCATTCCCATATGTTGTAAGCGATGAAAAATGGCTGGTTGAGTGACTCAAAGTGTTTTTGTGTTGAATCTTCCTCGATCCTTGCCTCTAATTCTTCATCCTCAAACTTTGGTGGCGTTCAGAGTCTTTCTTCGTCTTCCAAATCAAAATTGTCACTTTTAAACTGTACAAACCACTTCTGACACGTTCATTCAGCTAGAGCATGGTCACCATAAACTTCCACTAAAATACGATGACTCTCAGCAGCTTTTTTTTTCTTCATATTGAAGTAATGAAGTAAACTTACCGCAAAAAACATTATTTGGTTCAAGAGTTTACATTTTAGAAGAAAACAGAAACTAGGTTGTTTACACTTCAGAAAAATGATGGTTACAGAAAAAGGAAGCCTTATGATGACACTTCAAAATAATGGTGTTGCCAAAAGAAGAAACAGTGGAATAATAAACTAGTAGCGTCATCTTTATCAACACCGCACAAACTTATTTATACTCCCAATATGTTCCAAGTAACAACATTGTTTAAACTGGGTACATCTCCAGAAGTCTAATGTGTATTCCAGTGAAGAAGAAGAAGAAATGCTACCTCTGTAAGTCCCCAGACCATCGCCAGAAAGATTGTCCCCAAATTGGTGAAAAAGGTAAGTACCAATATCCATTGAGAAACAACATTTGAAAATTATCCCGCATGAGTTTCTTTTCAACGAAAAATCAAATTTTATTCCAAGGAGAAATAACGATTATTTCCAACCTCAGGGATGAGGTATGAATTGTGAAGAGTAATGATAAACGGAAAAATAAAAGTGTCCAGGGATGGGAATCGAGAACACTGGAACACTGTGTTGGAAATAATCGTTATTTCTCCTTAGAATAAATTTTGATTTTTCGTTGAAAAGAAACTCATGCGGGATAATTTTCAAATGTCTTTTTACAATCACAAGCCGCATTATATTGTATTATAATATCCATTGAATTTAACACAATGTAATAAGACCAAATAAATAGTGTGTGATGTTCCAATAACATGCTATTACAGAAACTTCGCACACTATTTATTTGGATTTGATCTTATTACCTTATGTTTATAATCTACTAGCCAAATGACCCAGGCAATGCCTGAGTTTTGCCCGATTAAATGTTTTATTCAAATACTATTTGTTACAATTACAAATTGGCGCCGTGGATGTTACACTTGTGAAACGTCCTGCTTCAAACTTTGTGTGTTTTTAAAATAAAATTAATAAAACTATAAATTTTCACAACGATATTTGAAAATTGTATTATTTTGATTTTTTATATGAATATATTTTAAATTTGATATATACATAAAATGATAGCAAGTGATTTCTTGCCCCTACGCCATCATTACCTCACTCAAGGTCATTCTTGTGAAACGTCCTGCTCCACCAATCCCCATCGCACCACGTGGTCCATCCTTCTCCAACTTTAATCCCCAAAGTTTCCACAGTGAGGCGCTGGTTGCGAGTGAAATAGGGAAAATTTGTTAATAACATACATATACATGTTATATAAAAATATTATTTTATTTTAAATTATAATTTCATAGATTCAAATACTCTGCTAAATCGACCGCCAAAGGTCACTCTTCTCCTATAAAAACTCATTGTTGTTTTATCCCAATGGCCGGCTCAAATCTTTTGTTTTCCTTATTCTACTCGCCTTAAGCCAGGCATTACTTTTATCAAATTGTTTTTATATATATTCCATGGGTTCAATTAAAGCAATATCTGATCAAGACTATTTTTATTATTCTTCTTTCAAGAATTTTAACCACGACTGCATTACCATAATCCTCAACATGATATAAATTCAAGCATAAAATCTCTTTTCTATTTATATAATATACATACATACAATTTTAGTATTTTAGCGTAAACCTCTAAAAAGCATAGGGCTCTTCTCCCATCAAATAAAACATCAAAACTAGACGCCGTCTATTGACCTTCGCCGCAAACTAGTGGCTTTGGGTCAGTGACAAAGTCACAACACCAGCTTTGACAAAAGCATCCACCTAGAAACCATAGTTTCGGGCTGATGGCCCTCGTCAGTCTAGTTTTTGATGTTTAATTTGGTGGGAGAGAAGCCCTATGCTTTTTTTAGATCATTTCCTCCCAGAAAAATTTCCATCTATGTAAATCAGTACTTCTTGTCTTTGTTGCTTGACTGGCTGCTTCAGTTTTTTTACTGTACTATCATCCCATTTAGAGCATTTTCTGTTTCTTTTCCATTAAAAACATAGGTAACAAAACCCCACATCTCCAAATAAATAAATTATGGCTGATGTGTTTCAGCATTGTTACCATCTACAGACAATCTGGCAGTATTCTTTGTCTGAAGATGATAAAACTGCTGTTACTGAAATTTTTGTTTTTCATTGGAAAATGGGTGCCGTTGCCACCTTAGTACCTTGGACCAGAATTTGGTTGAATATTCCAAGAGTCCAGGGGGGACTGATGTGGTTGGACCTCTCTCCCCCCATTGTTACTGATATGTCACCCATAATTTATTGGTTGGAGATGTGGTCTCTTGTTACCTTATGTTTGCCATCTATAATCCAAATTGTGCCTTTATCATTCCTTATCCATTGGTTTATGAAGATGGTAAAACTACCCCATTACTGAAATGTCCCCCATCAATAAATTATGGGTGATGTTTCAGTAGCAGCATTGTTACCACCGTCAGATAATCTGACAGTATTCTTGTCTGAAGATGATAAAAATGCTGTTGGTGTCATTTAGCTCTGACACAACTGGATATTAAATCCTTTCAAAAGAATCATACGCGTCTATAATAGATTCGAAATTTCATAACAGATGGCATGCTAATGCATCATAATATAATTGTTCCATTTAATTGTTCCATTAAAGACCCAATTTGATGTTTGCCGAAGAGCAATTGCTCGAAGCATATTATATATTTATAATTGTATGTAATTCTGCTGTCCTCAAAGCTTATGTCTATAGTTCATCTAAAATACCCATTCCAAAAATCTAGCATCAGTATCACTATAAAAGGAAGATCGAAAAATGCAATATAACAGCGGTATGGTAGATTAAACTGGCGAAACCGCTGGGAGGGTTCACCACTGATGAGCCAGGCCCTCCCATTTATTTTTCCATTGCAGTAAGGGCAGTAGAAATTGTTTAATTTTCAAAAGAATACACGTCTATAATAGTTTTGAAATTTCATAACAGCTGGATATGTTGTTTACAGAGCTGAAGCCGGTCAAATGTTCACTCTGCCACGAAACTGGCCACAAGAAGAAGAAATGTCCGTCTAGGATAAGTAAGTGATGAGCTGGAGCACTGCACTTCTGTTGTCACACGATTTGTTAACACACAACTTGTGGAAGCATACACTAGATATATATATATATATCGTCTGTAATGAAATAAATATTAAGTTTTTTATATATATAATCTCGTGTTTTTTTTTCTCATTTTGTTTCCTTGAAAGTTTGTCTGCCCCTTCATCATATTGTTTTACAACTTCTGCTTAAAAATAGAGAAGAGAATCTCAAGAGTGGTGTCTAATGAGAACACATCTTTTGATTGTACAACTAAATGTTGTTGATGGTAGAGCACCATCTATCAGAATAAATGTCAACTGAATGTATTTATGTACATTTTGCCCTTTTTTTTTCCCCTTGTTTTAAAAAGAAGCGCATAAACTCACCTTGGTGAGTCGAGTGCTAACAGGGGTCAACAGTCTGAAATGTACAGTAGAACCTCCCTAAGTGGACACTCACACTAGAAGACTCCTCTCTATAAAGGACAGTTTTTATTTGCAAAATTACCATTTTTACTATTTGGCAACTCTCCAATAAGAAGACACCTCTCTCTCTAAAAGATACTTTGTCTCTACAACTAGGTGTCCTTTACAGAGAGGTTCTACTGTAACTTGTTTATTTAGGAAATAGTGTCCACTAATACCAAATTCTGGATAATAAAGAAATATCAATTCCAATAATAATAAACCCTTATATAATATCATTCAAGTAAAAAATTCCAACCAAGGAAGAGTGTCTTGCAGAAATAAAATTTAATATACCTGAGCTTTCGGGTTTTGGAATTATATTTCTTGAAAGAGACTCTTCCTTGGGGATGGGATTTTTTCTCTCAAAAGAAATCAATTAAAATAAGAAGGTAGGTTGTAGAACAAAGATATTATTGTTGTTGGAAGTGATGCCAGCTTTCTTAAGCTCTTCCTCAAGCTACAGAGGTTAGTGCTAGAGCCTGTTGAAGACCAGGATGTGCCTGCCAGCTTGCCTCCCTTCCAACAATACAAGATACCCTCTAACTCTGCCTTTGCCGGTCCCAAGCCCGGATGAAAAAGGAGGAGGGGGAGCAGTAACAAGCTCACTAAAAAAAACCTGGGCTCAGCTGGCCCGGCTGATAGTACCCTGTAAGAGCTCCTAATCCAGGGATACAAGATGAGCAGTGTTTGTACTCCATGTTAGGAGTGGCTGCACATGGCGTCTGTTCCTCATGTCAGAGGCGGCCATTTCTTTTGGAGCTAAGTTGGCCTGCCACTGAGTAGTGCTCCCAGTCTTAATGTCAAAGGCATTCTACTTCACCCAGTGTGGAGATAAGAAAGAGAGAGATACCCTCTTGTCCTTATTTTAAGATATACCGGGTGGTTATTCTTTGTATAAAGAGGGAAATCAATTTTTATATTCATTTTGATAGATGGTGCTCTGCCATCAGCAACTTTAGGTTGTATTTTTATTATTAAATTCAGATATGTAACATATGCAAATGGGTATATGCAAATAAGGTTTGTTATATAAAACAAAGTTTGATTATACAAAATAATAAGTTGTAATACTTTAACAAAGGTTGGCTTCAGCCAACTGAAATATTGATAAATAAATCATTTTCATTCAATCCAATTATATTCCTTTTTTCTTCAAATAAAAGACACTTCGGCCAGTAAATCTTTTTATTGTCTCTACGTTTCGACAAAAATCTTTTGGCTGAAGTGTCCGTTATTTGAAGAAATATGAATGCCGGCCAGGCAACCTCTATCTTTACGATATTCCTTTTTATTATCTAAAAATGGTTAACTCTGAATTGTCTTCATGAGTACAAGTTCTGGAGGAGAGATAACTTGGGAACAAGACAACAGTGAAATTACTTATTCAAGTTCATATTTTATGTCTATTGGGGCCATGTCTATCTATCTACAAGTGGATACTGTACTTGTAGTTTGTCTTCTTCTTCTTTCTTATCTCCACTCAATCATATTAGGGTATCAAGCTTGCAAAGCTTGAGACTTTTGATGGTGTCAGCCGGGGAAGAGTAGTGCTCATCATTGGATGAGTCAATACAGTCAATAATGTGTTTTGGGGTTGCAGGTTGAGAATTGCACTTAGTACATAGTGGAAAAACCTTGCAACCATTCTGGAAACTCATTGTCCGTAGATGACCAGACTTAAGTCTGGAAATCAAAGATTGTTGTTCTCTACTTGTAGTTTGTTATATCAGTTAATTCTTGCCACTATCTCCATGTATGAGGATACAATAGAACCTCAATAAATTGACATTCCCACTAGTGGACATCTCTACAAAGTACAGTTTCAATCCCCAAAATTACAATAAAATGCAGGCTCCAAGGATAAAAAAGGAAACTCATCCTCGGAGCCTGCGTTTTATTGTAATTTAAATTTCAGAGGATTCTTCCGATATCCCCAAAATTACCATTTTTTACTAATTTTCACCTCTACAAGTTATAAAACACCTCACTCTAAAGAACACTTTGGTTCTGTAACTAAGACTCCTTTATAGAGTGATCTTACATCTTCTTCTTTCTTATCTCCAACCATCATGACTGAGTGAAGTAGAATGTGTCTGCCTTTGTCATTAAGACTGGGAGCACTACTCAGTGGCAGGCCGACTTAGCTCCAAAAGAAATGGCCGCCTCTGACATGAGGAACAGATGCCATGTACAGCTGCTCCTAACATGGAGTACAAACGCTGCTCATCCTGTATCCCTGGATCAGGAGCCCTTACAGAGTACTATCAGCCGGGCCAGCAGAACCCAGGTTTTTTACCAAGCTTGTTATGGCTCCACCTCCTCCTTTTTCATCCTGGCTTGGGACCGGCAAAGTGTGATCTTACATAAACCTTGTGTCTTATTCATGATAATTTGATATTGAACCAGCTTTGATAACATATTCCAAAAGCTTATCTGAAGATGATAAATCACAATTTGGATTATAGATACAAGAAAATAAGACCTAATCCAATTAATTTAATAGTGTGTGATATTTCGACATTTTTTATTCTTTTGTCTGATGATGGTAACAATACTGTTACCGAAACATCACACACTATTAAATTATTTGGATTAGGTCTTGTCTTGTATCTTGTCTCAAGATTATAATGATAAGCTTTGGTTCTCATTATTCCAACCACATTTGTCTTGTAATTCTCCCTAATCGGATAGCAAGGTGTTTACTGTGTGTATTTCTGGTATAGAACATGAAGGACATTATAAATGATGATCCAAAAAAGTTTTTGAACCTCTGGAGCTTGAAGCTTTGGCCAATTTTCTGATTTAAAATTTGTTGACAAAGTTACTTAGTATCATAAATGTAATTTTGTTCATTGTTATCATGATGAGATTAGAGTCTGGTATCATGACATAGCCGGTGCCAGAAACAAGCTAAGCAACGGCCTTCTCCCTCGTTGGTTGTAGCTAGGCATAAAGAGAGAGATATTTATAACCCAGGTTCATGGAGCACAGAACGCCAACTACCCGGGGAGTCCAGCTCACTAGTATGGACTAGTGTTGAGCGCTTTTACTCGCGTCCTGTTTTGATTGCTGAGTTGAACCAGTTGACCAGGAAGTTCCATGCTGAGGTTGAGTCTAGGAGGCTGGCCATAGATATAGGATTGAGGTGGGTCAGTCCAAGTAGGATAGCTGTTTGCATTCTATGTCTTAGGAATGCTGGAAAGCTGAAGAGAACTAGGCATAACCACGTGTAATCTTTTTTTATTTGAAAATAAGTTTCTTTATCGTAACTACTGGCCTCTGTCTTCTTCTTTCTTATCTCAACTCAATCCTATTAGGGTATCAAGCTTGTAGAGCTTGAGATGGTATCTGCTGGAGATGAGTAGGGTTCATCAAAGGAGATTTGACAACTGTCATGATTGGGTGAAGTAGAATGCGTCTGCTTTTGTCATTTAGACTGAGAGCACTACTCAGTAGCAGGCCGACTTAGCTTCAATATGAAATGGCCGCCTCTGACATGAGGAGCAGACACCATGTACAACTGCTCCTAACATGGAGTACAGACTCATCTTGTATCCCTGGATCGGGAGCCCTTACAGGGTACTTTCAGCCGGGCCAGCTGAGCCCAGGTTTTGTAGCAAGCTTGTTATGGCTCCCCCTCCTCCTTTTTATCCAGTCTTGAGACCGGCAAAGGTAGAGTACCGGCCTTTGTTATTGGAGTAAACAAAACATAACAGAGTCCTTGGGTGAGACTTGTCCCTCAATATATCCTTGTATCCATACATTGGTGTATCTACCATTACTGAGATTGTCTGGATTGTATAAGAGCTGGTCTAGATAAGGCCAAAAATGCATGGTAGAAGATAAATTTTTATATAATGTAAAAGTGTGCAAGAAAGATGTGCTAAAAGAGGCACCTCTCCTTTTAATTAAATGCATTAAATTCACATTTCTGTGCTGAACACCATGACTCAGTTCGATGAAGTGGCCACATCATCATTTGGGATTAAACCATATTGTGAGATGTAAATACATTGCTTTTTGGAAAGGATGAACGGATTGGCAGCATGATTGTTTTGTGATACGAACCTGAGGTGCGAGAGTGGTGCTTCAGTGTTCTCCCCTTGATTTTAACAACTTGCTTGCTTTGAAAGCGTCTGCATTTACTCTCATTCAAATAGAACCAAATCTGATTCAAATATATTTATTCAATATATGTACAATCAATGGAGAGCTGGACATCTATAGATGATCAAAACAAGATTAATAGGAAAATAGACATACCGCAATCATACCTACAGTTAAAACAAAACTAGTTAAATATAATAGATATAGCATTTTATTTCTGATTATATAATTTATTCATTCAAAATGATTCGGTCACTCCAACTTATATAAACAATACTTCTTGTGCAACACGCGGATGATGGGCGGAGTTTGAATTCCTAGAGGAAGATAGGCGAACAGCCTCATCGAAATATCAGAAATATTTTAAATAAATTATATTGATCCAAAATATGCCTTTATTTTAAATCAATAAATAAAATTGTTGGAGATTATTAAAGCTATTGTTCTCCGATACTTTGAGTATTTCATTTTATTCGGTTGTTGGTTCTTATCCCCTTGTGTAAAGATTACATGAATTCCATGAGTTCATGCTCCTCGAGTTGTTTTATGATAAGCAGCAGCCTCTCCCAAAGATCCTGTTTAGTGCTTCTAATGTAAGCCAAAATGTGTTCTGGAGCTGCAGGTGCCAAGCTACATTTTGGGCAAGTGTGGTAGATCTTGTTAATGTTGTTTGATGCTGTCTCATTCTGAGGTTCAGAGCTTCTCCAGGGTCCACTCCACTGTACCAACTGTGCTTAGGTGGGATCCTCCAATTCTTGTTTATTTTTGTTTTGGCTACTGTCTCTATTTCTTTATAAGTTTATTTTCAGTGGCAAGGGTTCTCTATTTTATTGTACTCGACAATGATGTAATGATTCAGACTTAAAACCTGGACATTGGTATTATGATGGTATAACCAAATGGTGTTATAAAGAAAGCTGTTATAATGAGGTTTCACTGTATTTTATCTTAATTCTTTATTAAAAGGGAGAGGTGCTCCTTTTTGCATAAGTATACAGTGGAATCTTTATAATTACAACATAGAATTCTAAAGTAACAAGTTTCAAGTTCCAATTGTTCTCAATTGTTTAAACCATGTTGTTGTTGTTTCTTATCCCCTTGTGCGAAGATTACATGAATTCCATGAGTCCATGCTCCTCAAACAGTTTGATGATAAGCAGCAGCCTCTCCCAAAGGTTTAAAAACAATGGCCATCTATATATAATAACTAGCTGATGTGCCCAGCTTCGCCAGGGTTTTACCCGAGTGAATGTTTGTCTAACGAACATTTGTTAAAACAATTCTATACAAACTTATAAAGAAAAAGATATATTTTGATAATTTGAAACTCGTAAATTTGAATCTCTCGATAAAGTGAACATTTTTTCCTGGTCCCTGTGTGCCGTGTCATACTGAATTTTGTCTTCCATAATTTTCTACATTACAAAATCGTCGTTTTATCTAGTGAACATTTTTTTCCCGGTCCCTTGAAAGATATTCGATAAGTTGAATAAAATCATGGTCTTGAATCTCTCGATAAAGTGATTATTTTTTCCCGGTCCCTGTGTGCCGTGTCATCCTGAATTTTGTCTTTCCTAATTTTCTACATTACAAAATCATCGTTTTACTACATATTTTCCCGGTCCCTTGAAAATTACTTGATAAGTTGAATAGAATCATGGTCGTTTATGGAAGATGGACGTAGTTCCCGGAGGTTACCCGCCCCCCAGCGCCAGGACCTCTTGATCCCTCTGATTGGCCGGCGGGACGGGGGTGGGGGGGAGGGTGGATCTTGATCCCTCTGATTGGTCGGTGGGAACTTGGACTGTCCAATGGCCGGCGGCCGGACGGGGGGGGGGGGGGGCAGACCTAAGCCTAAGGTGGCTTGCTTGCGAGTTAAAGCTACAAATCTGCAAATAACTCTAAGGATATTAAAGATATTCAAGAAATTATTTTTCGAAAACCTTTCCGGGGATACACCTAATAATATCCCAAAATTTCACGGCGATTGGATGTATGGTTTTGAATCCATAGAGGACACACACACACAGAGACACACACACAGACATTCAATTTTATATATATAGATAAAACCATTAAAATACGAAATTATCTTTTACACATAAAATAAATTTATACTGTTCTTACTCCGATGAAAAAATATTATTGGAAGGGCCTGGCTCATCAGTGATCTTCTTTCTTATCTCCACTCAATCATATTAGGGTATCAAGCTTGTAATGCTTGAGACTTTTGATAGTGTCTGCCGGGGATGAGTAGAGCTTATCAATGGTTGAGTCAATACAGTCAATAATGTATTTTGGGGTTGCAGGTTGAGAATTGTAATTAATACATAGTGGGAAAACCATTCTGGAAAGTCATTGTCCGTAGATGACCAGACTTAAGTCTGGAAATCAAAGACTGTTGTTCTCTTGGGAGGACAGAATCAGTGCTTGCCCATCCTGCTCTGTACCAGTCATGTGCAGCATTAGATTTTCATTCCTGAAAGCATTGGGTTTTGATGGTACGGAGGAGGTCTCTTTCGTCTAGTTGGGTAATCATCATCAATGATGAACCCTTCCAGCGGTTTCACCAATTTAATCTACCAGACAGATTTTTAATTCTAGTACTTTATTGGACGATTCTGCTTATATATGCTGCACCGAAGGTGGAACCTTAGAAATGGTATTCTACTGTTCAAAAAGCTTATGTCCATAGTTTACCTGAATACCATTTCTGAGATTCTACCTTTCAGTGTAGCATATATAAGCAAAATCATCCAATACAGTATTAGAGCTCTAAGAAACGGTCTGGTAAATTTAATTGGCAAAAACACTGGGAGGGTTCACCACTGATGAGCCAAGCCCTCCCATTAATATTTTTTCATTGCAGTAAGGATAGAAGAAGTTTGTATTATATGTAAAAGATCCTTCCATGCTTTAATGTTTTCTTCACTGTAGCATATCACAAATTATACTACTCTGATCAAAAAGTTTTGACACTTTGCTCATAAGTTAAAAAAACTTTATTATTCTACCAAATTCAAATTGTCCCCTTCAAAGTAGTCCCCGTTGGCCACGATGCACTTCAGCCACCTTTTTTTCCAGTCAGCAAAACACCTCTGGTAGTCTGTTTTTGGGATCGCCTTCATGGCCTTCTTCAATTCCATTTTGATCTCTTCTATGCTCTGAAATTTCCGATCCTTTAACTTTTTTTTGAGCTTTCCAAAAAGGAAGAAGTCGCAGGGGGCCAAATCGAGACTGTAGGGGGGTTGGGGGAACACAGATTTGGGGGGTTTGAGGGCTGTGTGCGCCGGCACGTTATCGTGGTGGAGGATCCACGACTTGCTCCTCCACAGCTCCTGCCGTTTCTGCCTGATTGCTTCCCTCAATCGCCTCAAAACTCCCAGGTAGGAGTCAGCAGTTATTGTAGAGCCTTGTTGTTGAAATTCATGATGAACGATGCCCTGGTAGTCGAAGAACACCGTCAACATGACCTTGACTTTGCTGGGAGCCTTCCTCGCTTTCTTTGGTCTCGGATCATTTTTGAAGCACCACTCCGATGCCTGTTGGGTAGTTTCCGAATCAAAGCCGTAAATCCATGTTTCGTCTCCAGTAATGACCCTCTTCAGCAATTCGGGGTCGTCGGTTGTCCTTTCGAGATTGAGACTGGCCGTTTCTTTCCAAGCGTTCTTTTGATCAAAAGTCAAATCTTTGGGAACGAGAATGGCGTTGAGTCTTCTTACTCCCAAAATGTCCTTCATTATCGATTGAGTCGACCCGAATGATATCCCTGCTTCTTCGGCGACCTCCCTGACAGTTATTCGTCGGTCTTCATGCACCAGTTCCAACACCTTGTCCACTTTTTCAGGCGTGGTTGGTGTGGACTGTCTCCCAGAACGCTCGTTGTCGGCGGTCTCTTCACGACCCTCCTTGAAGCGCTTGTACCACTCGAAAACTCGTCTTCGGCTCATGACGGCCCATAGGCTGTTTGCAACATACAAAAAATTTCGGCACCCTTGAATCCGTTTTTCACACAGAACTTGATGCAAATTCGCTGATCCTCCATTTTGGTGACTAACGAAATCGAAGCACGGGCAAAATGGCTTCACTTCGAACAGCTGTTGTAGCATGATTTTGAAAATTGGCAGGTCTCCAAGCCAAGGGCGACGCTTGTGTTTGCCACAAACCGGAGAGAAAATATATTGAGTTTTCAGGATTTTATGAGCAAAGTGTCGAAACTTTTTGATCAGAGTAGTAGGTTCTCCAATGGACCCGGATTCTTGCCTAAATCCAACCCCACAAGAGAAATAAGTAACCAGACATGGCTCTGGCACATTTGTTAAGTCCAAAAGTCGAACTGCTTTTCACATGTGTAGACATGTGGTGCACTTACAGTAAAAGTAGTCGCTAACTACCCACCAGGACTATCATGGCCTGTACCACGTGTATTAGGGATAATTAAAAAAGAAAAAAATAACAATAGCAATTACCTTATGATTCGTAAAAGGGAAGGTATATCTCCAGGTTCTTTTTAGTGAGGTTTTACTATATTGTATATTAATATGCTGTATTAATCCTGCATTGGGCACTTTTTTTCTGAATTAAAAAAAAAATGCTCCAATGGCCCCTAATTCTAGCAAAAGTCTAACCCCACCAGCAAGTGCAAGTAACCAAACAGGGCTATGGCACATTTGTAATTGCCAAAGTCGAACTGCTTTTCACGTGTGTAGACATGTGGTGTACTTACAGTAAGAGCAGTCACCAAATTCTACCTACCATAATTATCATGGCCTGTATCACGTGTACTTGGGATAAGCAAAAAATATATATATTGCATATAGAATACCTTTACAGATTTTTATCTAGTATCTAAATATTACTTCCATATCAAATAGTGGGTTTATACATTGAGGCTGGGAGAGGTCGTGGTGTGTCGATTTATTAGTCCAGCGATGGCCCAGAAAGTATTTCAAAGTTAGTGTCTAATTGGTATTACTTATTAGCTACATTTTTAGAGGAAGACAAGAAGGACAACACCCTAGAATGTCTATTCTGGTTATCATTGACTTCCACAGATCTGCCACCACACACAGCGGTGGTCATCTCCAATTTCATGGCCCCGCTTGTATGTTTGCCGTGGTCCGTCATTCCAGCAGGCTGGAAGGAAGTCCCTCTGCCCCCACAGTACTCCCCTTCCAATGGCGAAGTCACGATTCAGTGCACAAAGTGGTTGATTACAATATATATACATCATCAATGTAGGCAAGAAAAAAATAAGGAGAAATAAGGCCATCCTATTGTACAATCCCCAACATAACAGTGATTGGTGAGTCCCATCCTGCTAGTTCAGTGAAAGTTGTGCGATACACAGTTGCCAAGTCCGGCGGACCTGACATCAACCACTCTCCTACCTCATTGCAGGAGTCCCCAGTTAAAGGTACGGATGGACTTCACTCTGCTCTGGACTCCAGGTCGTAATGGAATCCAGGCTCTTCTATTCTTTGTGTTGTGGATAGACAATTTTGACAATTAAAATAATATTATTGACATCTTATCAATACATGCAAAAGTACACAGTCTGCACTATTTTATAATCTATATATATAAAATTGAATGTCTGTGTGTCTGTCTGTCTGTGTGTGTGTGTGTCCTCTATGGATTCGAAAACCATACATCCAATTGCCGTGAAATTTCGGGATATTATTAGGCATATCCCCGGAAAGGTTTACGAAAAATAATATCTTGAATATCTTTAATATCCTTAGAGTTATTTGCAGATTTGTAGCTTTAAC
The DNA here is from genome assembly GCA_030710605.1 of Cordylochernes scorpioides. NCBI lineage: Eukaryota > Metazoa > Arthropoda > Arachnida > Pseudoscorpiones > Chernetidae > Cordylochernes > Cordylochernes scorpioides. The sequence goes on along the minus strand of CP092871.1, from coordinate 69,460,797 downwards.
TCGCAAGCAGCGCCACCATTGAGACGGAGATAGGCTTTTTCAAGAGGGGGAGTAATGTTAGGAGAGAGGAGCGCGTCTCGAGGCGGGTGCTCACGTGTCACTGTTAAAAACCTATTTGTTTTGGCTACATCTTTTCCCGTGGACTTAACGATAACTTTTCTAAAACTTATATCAAATTTCATATATAATTATTTTTACATCATTTAGTTTAGTATAATTATTTACTATAATTTCCTATCGTTTAATTATTATACTTTTTGTTCTTAAAGATTATTTAAGACAATAATCTTTAATTAGAAAGTGCTTTGCCAAAAGATTGGAGTGGGGCAGACCCCGTGCGAGAATGGATTCGCCCAGCCGCCGGCCGACAGTCAAAGTACCCACCGACCAATCAGGGCAGAGTTGGCAACACAGCTATGCCAAGTAGACAAGAAAAAAAGCCTCGCGGGAGCTTGCCCAAGATGACCTCCGGGAACTTCGTCCATCTTCCATAAACGACCATGAATTTATTCAACCTTATCGAGTATTTTTCAAGGGACCGGGAAAAAATGTTCACTAGATAAAACGATGATTTTGTAATGTAGAAAATTAGGAAAGACAAAATTCAGGATGACACGGCACACAGGGACCGGGAAAAAATAATCACTTTATCGAGAGATTCACGACCATGATTTTATTCAACTTATCGAGTATTTTTCAAGGGACCGGGAAAATATGTTCACTAGATAAAACGATGATTTTGTAATGTAGAAATTTATGAAAGACAAAATTCAGGATGACACGGCACACAGGGACCGGGAAAAAATAATCACTTTATCGAGAGATTCATGACCATGATTTTATTCAACTTATCGAGTATTTTTCAAGGGACCGGGAAAATATGTTCACTAGATAAAACGATGATTTTGTAATGTAGAAAATTATGAAAGACAAAATTCAGGATGACACGGCACACAGGGACCGGGAAAAAATGTTCACTTTATCGAGAGATTCAAATTTACGAGTTTCAAATTATCAAAATATATCTTTTTTTTTTTCAAGTTTATAGAGAATTGTTTTAACAAATGTTCGTTAGACAAACCTTTACTCGGGTAAAACCTCGGGCGAAGCCGGGTACGTCCGCTAGTTATATATACAGTAGAACCTCCCTGTAAAGGACACCCAATTGTAGCCACAAAGTATCCTTTAGAGAGAGGTGTCCTCTTACCGGAGAGTTGCTAAATTGCAAAAATGTTAATTTTGCAAATAAAAACTGTTCTTTGTGGAGAGGTGTCTGCTAAAGGGAGGTTCTACTGTATATATATATTGTGTGTATTGTGGATAGATGGCAGGCTCGATTATTCTCACACCTTGGATTCTAAATACAGTATAAATAATTCCTCTGTGTAAAAGACAACACCTAGTTGCATTGCCCAAGTGTCCTTCTGAGAGAGCTGTCTTCTTACTGGAGAACTGATAATTAGTAAAAAAAGGTAATTTGGGCAATAAAACTGTCCTTTGTAGAGAGAGGTGTCCTCTCTAGAAGGACTGTCCTCTCATGGAGGTTCTACTGTATTTATTAAATATCATTATCACATTAGCACCCTCTATCGCCAAAAAAAAAATTGTTGCCAATTATTTATAACTACTTTACATATACAGTAGATACTTATATATATATCTCTATATATATATAAAAGTCAATTTCTGTCTGTCTGTCTGTTTCGCGATAAACTCAAAAACTACTGAACCAATTGGTACCAAAATTTCCATACATAGGTAAAAGAATACGGGGAAGATGATAGGCTATTTTAAAAAATATATAAATCAATTATTAAAACTATATATTCAAATTATTCAACTTAGCTCACGAGCAGCGCCGCCCTCTAGAACACGTGACGTTTTGACGGCGGGGGGCGCCCATTGGCGCGCGGTCCTGGTGTTGGTGACACAGCTGTGCCAGGTGCCAAAAAAAGCCTCGCGGGTGACCTCCGGGAACTACGTCCATCTTCCATATGTAAAATACATTTAATTGTGTAAACCCGAGCGTTGCCCGGGTCAATCGTCTAGTATATATATATATATATAGATGGAAAATTTGCCGGGAGGAAATTAATCCATGGAAGCAATGGTCGCCTCTCCCGTCAAAATAAACGTCAGAATCTGACGCCATCTATTGACCGTCGCCGCAATTAGCGGCATCGGGTCGGTGACAAAGCACAACACCAACTTTGGCAAACTGATAAGCGTCCACCTAGAGACCATGGTTTCGGGCTAATGGCCCTCGTCAGTCTAGGGCGGACTTTATTCCATGAGATCCACACGGGATCTAATGGAATCCTCACAATCTACCAAAGAGGTGTTTTGCTGGCAATGTGGCTAGGCCAAATCTATTGGCAAAACATAGATGGAAAATTTGCCGGGAGGAAATTAATCCATGGAAGCAATGGCGTCAGATTCTGACGTTTATTTTGACGGGAGAGGCGACCATTGCTTCCATGGATTAATTTCCTCCCGGCAAATTTTCCATCTATGTTTTGCCAATAGATTTGGCCTAGCCACATTGCCAGCAAAACACCTCTTTGGTAGATTGTGAGGATTCCATTAGATCCCGTGTGGATCTCATGGAATAAAGTCCGCCCTAGACTGACGAGGGCCATTAGCCCGAAACCATGGTCTCTAGGTGGACGCTTATCAGTTTGCCAAAGTTGGTGTTGTGGCTTTGTCACTAACCAGAGGCCGCTAGTTTGCGGCGACAGTCAATAGATGGCGTCTAATTTTGACGTTTAATTTGACGAGAGAGGTGACCTATGCTCTCTTTGATAGATATATATATAGTTAAAACTTTTATTGAAATGGTAGTGCATGGCTCTATAAAGTGGTCTGGTAGAATAAACTAGCAAAACCTGGAAAGGTTCACTAATGATGAGCCATGCATTCCCATTTCAATTTTTAGCATTGCAGTTAAGGTGTATATAGAACTCTTTAATTAATAAATACCAAAATACTTCAATTTCCAGCCTATTGTTCTATTTATTCCTAGGATACTGTTAGGTTTGTTTAATTAATGACAAAGGCCAGTTTAAAGGTTCTACGGTGAAGAAGGAAACATAGTTTATTAACTTTTAAAATATACGCGTGGTCTCATGCTACCACTCGAGATAGGCTTTTTTCTTCTACCCCCGCGCATGCGCGGCGGCTACGTCACGTCCGGTGACATCACAGATACATTTTAAAATTTTCTTTTTCTCTGATAAGGTACAATTTGGATTATAGATTAGAACTACAGTAGAACCTCCACTAGAGGATACCTCTCTACAAAGGACAGTTTTCCTGGTACCTGGTAATAAGACCAAATCCACACATTATTAATTTATTTGGATTTAGTCTTATTACCTTACAATTTTCTCTGCCAACAATGAAATTGTTTCACACCAATCACATAACAGGAAGAAGAGACACACCACATTACCTGTAAATATGAAGTGAGTGAGACAGTTGGTGTTGTGTGCAGTCAGGAAGCCCTGCAAACTCTGCAGATCCACAGACCACAAGACCAAACACTGCCCCCAGCAAGCTGCTACAACCATCGCCCCTGGTCAAACGTAAGTCACAACTGTATAAAACCCTAGATAGTTAGACATTATCATGTGAAAAAATAATAGAAAAAAAATAATAATAAAAAGGTCAGGTGTTGATATCTATATATATAAAAATGAATGTTTGTATGTTTGTTTGTATGTCCGGTATACAAATTCGCAGTAGTTCACTAATTCAAACCAAAATTTCCATACATAGGTAAAAAAATACGGAGAAGACGATAGGCTATTTTAAAAAATATATAAATCAATTATTAAAACTATATATTTTTAGTCAGAAAATGATGATGATGATATTGCTGTATCATGTTTGATTACACTGATAGACAAAACTTAAGGAAGTTGTACCTTGCATCAAATATCTCTCAGAGTTATTTTCTGAATCCCGATATATATATGCTATAAGGTACAACTTCCTTAAGTTTTGTCTATCAGTGTTATCAGATACAAAATTATATCGGAAAAATTCCAAAAAGCAGAGACCACGGGTGAAACCAGTTTATTATTTTGTACGCAGGAACAAAATTCTAACAGAAAAACATTCATTCGAGCAGAAAACAAAAGCCAGATCATCTTTCTATAAAAATATCGCTTCTCAGACACAAAGTTTGGAGCGGGACGTTTCACAAGAGTGACATCCACGGCGCCAATTTATACATGTGCTCCTGGTCAGGATATGCCATTTTTATTTTTAGACATTATTATAGATTGTTGTGGAAGAGAGAAGCCCAAGTTGATATAATAGAGGTTTCAATGACAAAAGCAGACTCATTCTAGTTCAGAGTTATGGGGGAAAGAGAAGGTTCTTAGTATAGTGGCATCTGCATCTACGCTGTTTGTAGACCAGTAGAGACCTGGATAGATACCTCGCAGTGAACCACTAAATCAGCTAGGAGAGACCTCTAGGCCCCGAAGCCTATAAGAAAAGTCCTTCTCTAGAAGGACTTTATGGATTTATACTTATGGAAAGATACATCTTAAAATACAAACATCAGGCCTCCAGGGAAAAGTTTATTTTTAAAAAAATCTTTCATTTACAAATCTCTCTAGCTTTCGGGCAAGAAAGCCCTTCTATAGGAGAAATGTATTCAAGGGATTATTTTATTGAAAGATATATCTGTTGCATATATCAATAAAGTAAGGATTGAAATTTATGTAACTTCCATCTCCCATGACTTCATCCCAGTTTGTTGTCTCAACTTTGCCATTTGTTGTTACAGAACTGAAGTTGAAGAAGATCAAGTTGTAACAGAGATGAGTTAGCATTACCTCCCCTTTCTCTGTAAATAATCTCATCAACCCCCAGTCTACACAGTCAAACATTCTAATCAACTTTTACCAATAAACTCTGTCAAATTTGTTTCTCCTATTTGTACTTTTGACAATATTACAATAACCCACCCAGAGACTACCCAAAAACATTAACAAAATGGTCTTTAATCATATAAGGCGATACCATGCCATCTATTTATAAGAAATGGAAGCATTATAAAGCATGAATGTTTCTTTTTTTTAAACACAAAACAAACTTCTCTACTGTCCTTACTGCGATGAGCCACTGATGAACCAAGCCCTCCCAATATATTCTTTCATCGCAGTAAGGAGAGTAGTGAAGTTTTTTTATATTTAAAAAAAAGAAATATTTGTGCTTTATAATGCTTCCTTTTCTTATAAAATGGTCTTTAACAAACAATACATAGAACCATAGAAATGTTGTGAATGAAATTATCCAGTACTATTTCTTTTTATATAATCGTTCAAAATGAATTTTTGCAATTCACAGAAATCTCATAAATTTATTCAAATAACATCGCACTTCAAATGCAGACAATATAAGCTTGAATTAAATATAATAGTTGTAGCTTATATAGATCTGATGAATTAAATGGGAAGGTCACCACAGATCTCCAAGCCTTCACAATCTTCAATTCACTAATAAATTTATCCTATATGATCAAAAAAGAGAAATAGCACTGATAAAGCACAATTTGGATTATAGATTATAATACAAGAAAATAAGACCTAATCCAATAAAATCTCATAAATTATTTGGATTAGGTCTTATTTTCTTGTAGAAATAGCACTGAATAATTTAATCATACAATATGATGTCTCATAGAGGTATTGTTTATTGTTGCTGTTTCTTATCCCCTTGTGTAAAGATTAAACAAATTCCATGAGTTCATGCTCCTCAAGCTTAGTGGTGTTTAATTAGAGTCATATTTGGCATGCGACTTCAGCCAATTTTTTTCTATTTAGTTCCCTACCTCTCAGTGATTCATTGTCACTCGCCCCTGAGGTTGGTTGATGTAGCCATATATTTTTCCAAACAAACTTCCAATCAATAAAAGATCTTCAAAAGTCATATACGATTTTACAAAAGTGATTGTTCACATAATGGTTGATCTAGTCATCTGAAAGCTCACTAGAGAGAGAGGGATATATGCCTGTGATGGGTGTTAAAAATTTCATGCAGAAAATGAGCTCCAAGTCCTATTATATACATCATTCACTGTGAAGAAAGGGATGACCCTTAGTTGAACAGAAGAAAGATGAAAAAAGAGGAGGGGCAGCAGTAACAAGCTTGTTAAAAAACCTGGGCATAGTTAGCCGGCTGATAGTACCCTGCAAGGTCTCCTGATCCAGGGATACAGGATGAGAAGCCTTTGTACTCCATGTTAGGAGTGACTGCACATGGTGTCTGTTCCTTATGTCAGAGGCTGGCCATTTCTTTTGGAGCTAAGTCGGCCTACCACTGAGTAGTGCTCCCAGTCTTAATGACAAAGGCAGATGCATTCTACTTTACCCACACCATCAAAAGTCTCAAGCTCTACAAGCTTGATACCTTAATATAATTGAGTGGAGATAAGAAGGATGTCAGGGAGTCTTGTACTCCTGGTTGGGCTAATGTGAAGACCATCCCACTATGTCCAGCTGAATGCTAGCTGACAAAAATGTATACCCACCTATGTATTATCAACAGGAAACATCAATATTGTCGCCCGCTTCTCCTCTAGGTTCTTCTTCGCGATGATGACGACGCTTCCTCCTTCGTGGATCACCTACCCAGGCTCCGTTGCTTTACCTCTGCAGACCACCCAAAGATCTTCTGAGAACCACCAGTCAAGTGGATCTCCTTTCCTCTGGCAGTATCTCTCGGCCTTACCACTGGTGGGGGGACATGAGAGACTTACCAGAAGAGTAGCTACTGTGGTGTTGGCGAGAGAGTCACAACAGCAACAAGTTATTGTCATCTTTAAACCACATTACATAATAACTCGAATATTAATCAATGGGTATTTACACTATTTTTCATCCCAGGGCCAATATCAATGGTTCAGAGTCCAAAATAAATCGTAGTGTTTCTTGTAGAATACATTTCCAAAAGGCTCCTCACATGATAATTATAGAGGCACCCTCACCCCATGGACAAGGGAACTCTATATAAATAACAGGATAAATTACTCAACTGCCTTACAATGCACAATTGATGAGTCAGCAAGACATCATATGCTTTAATCATTACTGTAGAGAGAGAGAAATCAGTTTTCAATTCTGAAAAAATCTACTCTAAAATATTTTATTCACACTAGATTAGTGGACAAAATTAACACCAATATACCTCAATTCCTTTCTGACAACTATAATCGAAACATAATTTACATGTAGTGCAATAAAAATAAAGGTTTCTGTCAAAATATGTTAAAACTAATCTATATTATTTTCAGTGTCTATTTTGCAGGGAGAGGCGACTTTTATTTTTATAGATCAATTTCCTTCAGCAAAATTTCCATGTGTATAGTACAATAAATTTGTTTAAATATCATAATTATTCAACTTCTTACTCCCCCATCATCGACTCCTTTATCTCCCTCTTTGGCTCCCCTCCCCCCCTCGCCTTCTCTTCGCTGGAGATGTCAATGCCGTTTCCCCTCGCTGGAGCTGCCAAAAACCAAACTCCAAAGGCAACTACATCAACCTCCTCGATGCCCTCGACCTTAAGGTTTGCAACACCCGGGGAGCTATCACCCGCTCCCAGGGCTCCAGCTCCTCCTCCATTGACATCTCCAGTGTCTCTTCCTCCCTCCTCTCCTCTGTTTCTGGCTGGACCTCCTACCCTACCGACCACTACGAGATCCGCTTCTCTCTTTCCCTCCCTCCTGACACCATCCCCTCTTCTCCTCCTCCCCCTCCTTCCCCTTTCCCCGACTTCTCTCCCCTCCGCTTTCCCTCCCAGCCTCCTTTGTCCCTCTTTAACTCTCTCGCCAGATCCCTAACCAACTCCGGCTCTCTTATCCTAGCCCTTGGCCACTGCACCTCATCAGACTCTCTCGACTCTCTACTTCAATCCTTCTACTCTATCCTATTCCTCAACTGCCACCAGCACCTCCGCCCCCGCCCTCCTTCCACTAACTTTCCCCCTCCCGTCCCCTGGTGGTCCCCCCAACTGCAATCTCTTAAATCACTCTCACGCAAGCTTCGCCGCTCCGCTCAAAACAGCTCTCCCCCCAGCTTCTCCGTCGGACACTTCCCCACCCTTTGGAAAGTGGGTCGCCTCCTCCTCCTCCCTAAATGCTCCTCCTCCACCGACTTCAACCATAAATGCCGACCCATTATAATTCTCCCCATTCTCAGCAAGCTACTCGAAAGCCTTATGGCCTTCCGACTCTCTCACCATTTCGAGAGCAACCACCTGCTCCACCCTCACCAATTCGGCTTCCGACGAAGGCGCTCTACCACCGACGCTCTTTCCCTTCTCCATCAAAAAATCAAACTGTCCATCTCCAAATACCAGTGCTGTCTCCTCATTAGCCTTGATATCAAATCAGCCTTCGACCACCTGTGGCATCCCGCCCTTTTCGGTCGACTTGTCGCCGCCTCCTGCCCCCCCCGCCCTCCTCCAACTTTACCGCTCTTTCCTTTCCAACCGCTCTATCCACTTCTCCTATCGAGGATTCTCTCGCTCCACCTCTCCCTCGCGGGGATGCGCTCAGGGCTCCATCAGCGGTCCCCTGCTCTGGAACATATTCTTTAACCCCATTCTCTCCCTCCCCTTCCCCCACGGCGTCCACGTTTAGGCCTTCGCAGACGACATTCAGATCCTCGTCTCAGGCCCCCCCAACAGCCTCCCTTCTCTAGCTCAGTCCTCCCTAGACCTCATTCACTCTTGGTGCCTGGACAACAAGCTCTCCCTCACCCCACATAAGTCACTGGTCCTCCCTATTTACTGCAACCCTCCCCATCTCCTCATAGACAACACCCCCCTCTCCTGTCCCGAAACCCTCACCATCTTGGGCGTTACTTTCGGCGATCGCCTTTCCTTCACCCCTCACCTCTACCGAGTCTGCGATAAGGCCTCTTCCCTCCTCGGCAGGATCTCCCAATGCTCCAACGCCGTCTCCGGGCTCGGCTACATCGCGAGGAGACGCTTCTACAGCGGAGTCGTCGAACCAGCCATCACCTACGCCGCCCCCATCTGGTGCGAAGCAGTCAAACTCCGCGTCGGTAAAGCGAGCCTCCGTTCCATCCAACGCAAATTCTGCATCCACGTCATTCGGGGGTTCCGCACAGTCCCTACCCTCACCGCCATTGCCCTTCTCCGCGTCCTTCCCCTGGACCTCAAGGTCCTCTTCCTCTCTTCCCTCCTTCGCCCCCCCGAGCCTCTCCCCTTCACTCCCGAAACCCCCCCTCCCCCATTCCACTTCCCCTCCCCTCCTCTCCTCCCAGACCTCTCCTTCTCGCTCCTTCCCCCCTCCGCTCCCGACTTCGACTACTACACCGACGGCTCCAAGTCGCGCAGCGGCGTCGGGGCCGGCATAGCCAGGATCTCCTCTTCTCCCCTCTCCTCTCGCTTCCCCCCCCCCCCCCCCCCCCCTCGACCTCTCCATCCCCCTGGCCTCCCACTGCTCCGTTTTCCAGGCGGAATGCTTCGCCTTCTAAACCGCCCTTACCTATCTTAGCAGCCTTCCCCCCTCCCTCTCCGCCGCCATCTCCTCCGACTGCCTCTCTCTCCTTTCTGCCCTGTCTTTCCCCCACTCCCCTCACCCTCTCGTTGCCAAGTGCCAAGCCCTCCTTTACTCCCTCCTCCCCTCCCGCAACCTCACCCTCCACTGGGTCAAAGGTCACTCCGGTAACTTCGGCAACTGCCTAGCTGACTCGTTAGCCAAAGGAGCCACCGTCGCCCCCTCTCTCTCGCCGAAATACGCTCTTGCTTCCAAAACTACTCACCACAAGTTCCTCTCCCATCACTTTTGGTCTCTCTGGGAAGACGAATTCATCTCGGCCAGGCCCAGCTTCTTTCTCAGACTCGGCCTCACCCCCAGCTCCCTCTCCTCCTCCCATAGCTTTCTTCTACCAAGCTCTGCCATAGCCACCGGTCTTATCACTGGCCACACCTTCATAGCCGCCAACCCTCATAGGAAGACCCCTCCCCCCTTTGACCCCACCTATCCTCACTGCAACCAAGCTCCTGAAACTATAGAACACATTTTCTTTGACTGTCCTGACCTCGACTTCCTCCGCGCTACCTTTTTCCAAAATTGCCTAACCAACCTCGGTCTCATCCCTACTTCCTCCCTCAGCTCTTCTCTTCCAGCAAAGCCTGGGCCCTCACCCTCGACTTTGCCACCCATTCCAATCGATTCGTCCCCTCCAACATCCCCCATTCTAGCTCCGACAGTGACACCTCCACTTAGGACCCCCTCTCTCCCCCACAACCCTCACTCACCTCTCTCCTCTTCCCAACCACTCACCCCTCAACCTACTAGACACACACCAACACACCCAACACAACTCCCTGAACCATGAACATATCCCACTCTCCACTATCCTTCCCCCTCCCCTTCCTGGTAATACCCAGTTTCCTCCCTCTCCAGCTTCCACCTTTTGTAAATACCCCTTTCCTCCATTCCCATTAAACGCTTTTCTTTCATTCATATTGTTAATAGCCCTCTCCCTCCTCCTTGAATTAATCTGCCCTCCCTTCATGTTTCTTTTTCTCATTGTTCCGTAAATACCCCTCATTTTTCCTCCCTCCTCACCCCTACTGCTTTATGATGCCTTGTTTGCCCCCTTTGTATATAATTCAACCCCCTCTGCTACCTACCTAATCTTTGTACTTTTGTGTTTACAATAAAATAAACTGGAAAAAGGGGTAAATTTGCAATCTGCCAGACTTGCTTGGAGCCTGGCGCTGTACTTGGTGCTTCCTTGGTTCCCTCTCTAACCCTGCTACCGCCCTCTTCCTCCTCGGGGCGCTTACGCGCCCAGTCTGCGCCTCTCCACCCCTCTCCATGGCCCTTCCTCGCAGCGGGCCCATGGCGACACCCAATGATGAGTTCTGCCTTAAAATGCTCGACCTGAAGCATGTAGAAGGCTCAACAATTGAATATATCATAATTATTCCTCTGAAAAGGCAAGTAGTGTGATTGTGATATTCACATCATTATTGAGCGTGAAATTATAGTTCATCCGTCTTATTTTCTACACTCAATTTTGAGTTGTGATGTCATATTTCCTTATCAAAAATGACCAAAAATTCACATAGGCCTGTCAAAACCAAGTCATTTGTCTAGTTGTTCAATCAAGTAATATTGATGAATCTACCTAAAATATGATATAAAAGTTTTTATATTGATAGTTAAAATTTTAAAAATAAACTTGAAAATATCAACTTATAGCAAACTCGCTGCTTTTACTGATAGTACAATACAGTAGAACCCCATGCTATAACAAATGCACTAGATACCACGATTTTTGTTGTTAGAATCCAATTGTTGATATTGTTAGGACACCTCGTGACCACAGTATGCCAAAATCACCCAGAACCCTACCTAACCTAACCATGTCTCACCTTTCCCCATCTAAGCTGCCAACCTCTAGTAATTTTGAAGTGTAGAGATGGAGCCTGAGGCCGCCTTCAACCTTGACAGCAACAAGCCAGAGTCCCAGATGGACTCAGACGCCCCTTCCCTGTGGTCAAGCCACTGAACTGTGGTGGATGACCTGGCCCTACCAAGCTAGTCTGAGATGGACTTAGCACCCCTTCCTTGTGGTCGAGCCACATGTCCCATGGTGGCTGACTTGAACCCAAGCCAGAGTCCAAAATGGACTTAGACACCCCTTCCATGTATCAAGCCATTGACCTATGGTGTTTGACTTGACTCCACCAATACCAAGCCAGACTCCAGCATGCATATGGGCAAGCCACAAGCCCATGGTGGGGGTGTTAAAATCACCATCTTCAGGCAGAACACCAGCTTCACCACAGCCCTGAACCTTTCCCAAGCTGACCCCAAGATGCCCAGATCCTGCAATATTAATTATATTTTTTTTTATTTAATACTTTATAATCTTTTTTTGTGCGATTCTTCTTAATAATTTTATATTTAATTTTTTTAAATATTTTTTAAAGATATTTTTATATTTTTTTCACAGAAAGAAGGGTGATGATAGCCTGGGAGGGGGGGGGGGTGAGTCCAGCAACACTGGGGCAAGGAAGCGGGATATTTACATTAGTGGGAGTTTGATTTATTTTTCCTGAGAAGCAGAGGATTGGGAGTTGCTGAAAGCCAGGCCGCTGGCCTGTATGCGTCCTTGGCCGCCCTTTTTCGAATCCTGGATTTGGGTTACTGGATGTAGAAGTAGGTGGGGATAAATATGATTTTGGCATGGTAGGCCTTTTTATATATATATATATATATATATATATATATATATATTGAAACGGCAGATCGGAAAATCTTGCTTTGTTTGCAACGACACGATATAGCACGCAACACGCGTGCAGCCAGCAGGCGGAAGGAACGGCTGTGGCGTCACAACTGGGTCAGCCAATCGGGGCGCGCAGAACGTTCTAGCATGTTTTTCCCGCCAGTTTTGATTATCGCTGGCTGGCGGCGCGCGAGACAGTTCGTCTGAGCGTGCGCTACCTGTTCAACTTGTACTTTCCCTAGCTGCTGGATTCTTCGGGAAGGATATAGAAAAAGCCACGCTGGTGTGTTCAATGACGCATATAAAAGCGATTGACCGCGATATCTTCGACGCAGCCTCTCGACATGTGGACTTCTAGGGTCGGAACTGCGATTATCTGCAGCATCTTGATGGTGACTCTCGAACTGAGAGGACATTGGGGACTGTTATCACCTCTAAGTACTGTGAAGATCTGTTGTTTATTTACTAAACTGCAAAGCCTGCAGTTTATCTCCTTATTTAATTTATTCTTTGTATCAAACACTACCAATAAATTTCTGCATCCCTATTGAACCTCGCCATCTCTTAGGCAGCTAGATACGAACGCAACAATATTTATATATATATATATTAAACTCCTCCCTTTCAACCTTTTATATATAGTTTTTTAAATCCTTTTAAAAATATTATATATGCGTGATCTTATTTAAGTATTTTTTTGTTTTATCTATATTTCTGAAGTACATTGAAAGATTATTTTATTGGCCTAAAAATGTTTAGCCAGAAAGGATTGGTTAATTTCTCCTACAGCTTTAGGTCTCTACATGTGCCATAGATGAATAAAATTGTAGTCTGCTTTTCTGAAGCCACTGTCGCCCGAATATTTTGACTTGTAGAGATCTGGAAATAGTTTTTTTTTAAGGACAACAAGGAAAAACGTATAAAACCACATCCCGATTTTAACACTATAATTACAGTTAAAACAAATTAGCCTTGAATTATGATGGTGTAGCCAATTTTCTGTTACAATGAAGCTCCACTGTAGGCATCACTAATGAGAGTAGGCTGCAAAACATCTTTTTTTCACAGGTTTTGGCAAAAGCTCCCGTAAAAACTCATGAATATTGTGGATTCAAAAATGCTCATCTAGCATAAAGCAACCTCCAATAAGGTCATGAAGAAGAGTATATAGTAAATTGTATAATTTAACAACATTATAAAATATGTCCCTTTAGGTAGCTAAAGTCATGTTTTTGTGTCTCAGGCAGAGCTTGACACCACCATTCTTGCAGCAAATTCACCCTCCACTCTACTTATGTCCCTGTCCCTACACAATCTAAAATATTAAAGTAATGCATTTCTTCAATCTCCTTCTTCTCTTCTTTATTCAAAAATTTAAAAATAAAAATTAAATATAAAAATAAATAAATGTGAAATAATGATAGCCTAATCGAGGGTCTAACAAGACAAGACTGACATGAAGTATATGACATGCTTTAAACATGGTTCTGGGTTTCACATACAAGTAACAACAATATCTTTCAATCTATTCACTTCTATATAACGCGGCTGATGATTGTAAAACGAAAAATGCAATTATACCGCGAATGTTTCTTTTAAACAAAAATCGAAATTTATTTTAAAGAGAAATAACAACTATTTCTAACTTTAAGGATGAAGTATGAAAGGGTGAAAAATATGAAGAGTAATGGCGAACGGAAAAATAAAAGTGTCCAGGGGCGGGAAGTTTTAAAGAAACATTCGCGGTATAATTGCATTTTTCGTTTTATTCACTTCTATGTTAATTATTTCACACTACTTTTATCCTATATTGTCAGGTTTTTATTTAAATAGTTTTATTTCGGTTATATATAGTATTAAATGTATTTTGGATGACATAATGTTTCTATAACGGCCTTTTCTATAGTTTTGAAGTATTTGCCTTAATTTATAAATGCATTTAAATAAAGATAACGAAAAGACATTTTTAAAATATATAATGTTTTCAATATAATATGCTATAATATCATTTTTTATTTGCTCTTGAATAGTTCACCCTATTTTTTATCCTATTAATATTTTTCTGAATTATCTAAGAATATTCCAATATTCTCAATTTTTCTATCTATATATTATCGTGATATGAATATAAAAATATATTTGAGTAGGTGTGTCTCTATTAAAACACACACACATTTTGAAATTTAAAAAATAAATAATTAAATTTGTCAGGCATTTAATATTCGTTTAAAAAATCATAGACTAAATAAAATATTATTCAGTTATCATCGCTAAAAATAATTTGTTTATATTATTGTTTTGAATTGAAAACGTGTTTATAAAACAAACTTTTGGGTGTTGACATCCAAAGATCGGTACGTTAAATAAATATATTAATATAATGCATTTATAACACTAAAAACATTGTTTGTACATTTAGGTAAAACATGTACATACATTAATGCAAAAAATGATTAATAATTCCATACACTTTATAGATATCAGTGTTGACCATTTTTTATAAATTAAAAAAAAAAAGACACGCAATTCATGTCAGAATCTAAACCTCAACACTAGATTTGACAAATTGGGAATTCCATCAGAAGACTTCAGTTTTGTCAGTTCTAGGAAGGTCACAATTCCATGAGAACCACCATAGATTTTTAAAATCTTTCAAATAGGCATGACAAGCTTCAGGTAGGCATTCCAAATTTGCAAAGCAGATTTTGTGGCTTTGTCACACGTTTGCCAGATTACAGAAGCAATGAATAGATAGCTCATGGTTTTTGTAACTTTTTTTTTACTATAGTGTTGCCTTTTCTTTATTAATTGTGTGGTTGGGAGCAGCAGAGATGACACGGAAGATCCGATTGCCCAAGAAGCTACCAGAGGCAAGTCCTTGGGAGGAACTGGCATCCAAGAAACCAGAGGCAGCTGCCCCCAAGGAAGAATCCACCACTCAGGAAGAAGCAGCTCCACAAGAGAAGTCCGGAAAGAAGTCCAGGTTCCGACAGAGACTGCAGGCTGAGAGAACTAAGAAGGGAATTTTGTTGCTGCCCCCCCAAGTCAGAACAGAAGATCTACCGGATCAAGAAAGCTCTCAAGTCCAAGGGACTCCCAGAAGACAAGATCAAGGAGGAGTTGAGGAAGGTTCGACGTACAGAGGAACTGAAGTACAGGAGGGAAATGAATGATGTAAGTTTCACAGTTAGTTGAACCTCCCAGCAGAGACTCTGTTGTAACTAGAGGACTGGTCTCTTATTGGAGGTTGAGTTATCTGATCACAAAATTTGTCCTATGTGAGAAGGTACTTTTACCTCATGGGGGGTATGAATCATCAAAGACTCCATGTCACACAGGAGGGTGTAATGTCCAAGCTATTTTTACCTAGAATCCTTCTAAATAGATTTTTTTTTTTATTATCCCTAATACATGTGGTACAGGCCATGATAATCATGGGAAGTTAGCAACTGCTTTTACTGTAAGTGCACCGCATGTCTATACATGTGAAAAGCAGTTTGTCTTTGCACTTACAAATGTGCCAGAGTCCCGTTTGGTTACTTGCACTCGCTGGTGAGGGTTAGACTTTTGTAAGAATCAGGTGAGACATTGGAGCAAATTTTATTTTATTTTTTTTTTTTCATTAGAAAAAAAGTGCCCAATGTGAGTTCGATCCTTGGTCCTAGCTCTTGAAAACCAATGGTTTAACCACCCTTCCACCGACCTCCCCTTCTAAGTGGTTATTTCAGCAATCAAATCAATCCGCCCCACCAGGGAGCTGCTGGAGTAATAAACCTACATTTAATAAGATGCCAAATGTCTTGTAAAAAAGACAAGTGATGTAAGAGGGATGTAGAGACATCACAAAACACATGAAGAGTAGCTGTTGTTCTTCCTTATAGCAAAGAGAGGACACTTATACTAAAGGATACCTCTCTACAAAGGACAGTTTTCACCACCAAAATTACCATTTTTACTATTTAGCTGCTCTCTGGTAAGAGGACACCTCTCCCTAAAGGACACTTTAACTCTTCAACTAGGTATTGTCATTTACAGAGAGGTTCTACTGTACATCTTTATTCCAACATAAAGGAGATGGTCAGGCACTTAAAATGATGAAAAATATATTTCCTGAGGACTCAAATAAGCATTTAAAGATGGCAGAGAGAGCACCATCTATATATACCAGATGGCCCATAAATCCCGAACCCTCTTATTTTTTTATTAGGGATTGGAGGGCAAAGTGGAATAAACACTATTACTGTTTTGTTTTAAATAATAGATTAAAATGATAAGGCACAATTTGGATTATAGATTTTAAATACAAGGTTATTTATTTGGATTTGGTCTTATTACCTTGTGTTTATAATAGATTAAACTTTAACTAAAATAGAATTAACTAAAATAGAATAGTTATAGTTTTTTATTATGGTTTAATTTTTACTTGGGACTTGAGAATTATAATGAGGTCACTGTACACAGTCTAGCCATAAATTCTGTTACAAACAATTTTATAAATTAAATGATTAAGAACAAAAACTAATGGAATATATAAATACATACTTTATTAGCCAATAGGACATAGATTTTAAATATATACAAGCATTCAAAATGTTTTCCCTTATTTTTGACACAGGATCTCAAACGTTCGGGCCACTGATCTATGGTGGCACGCACCTTTTCTAAGGGTATTTCTTTCATTGCTCTCACCAATGCTGATTTCAATTTATCCAAATTATGATATCTTTTAGAGCACACCTTCTCCTCTAAATATGCCCACAAACTGTAATCAAAGGGGTTTAAATCAGGGCTTCCAGAGGGCCATTCATTGGCCTTTATGAACTCCGGAACATTCGTCTCCAACCATTGTTGAGTTGACTTAGCTTTGTGAGCAGGAGCTGAATCTTGTTGAAATATCCAATGTTCTCCATTAAACATTTTTGTATTCAGAGGCTTTACTATTTGTTACAAAATGTCTTATTTATAGTTTTTAGCTGTATTTTTTACCCCTTTGGCACAGAAGTGGAGATCTGTTACACCTTGGTAGCTAACTCCCCACCAAACCATGACAGAAGAAGGATGGTGACTTTTTCAAGTCTTCTGACTTTCAAAGAAGCTTCTAGAGAGCTACGAGCATATATCCTATCATTCTGACGATTAATCTTTTCCTCGACAGTGAAAAATTTCTCGTCTGTGAAAAGGATTCTCTCATGCCACCGACCATCATGCTGCGCCAACAACATTTTTGATCTAACCCTTCTAATATCTCTAAGAGCAGGGGTTATCAAATGACCTGTGCGTCGTTTGAAAGCTCTCAGTCCAAGGTCTTCGTTGATTATTCTTGAAACTATCTTGGAGCTAAATTTATCTGCTTTGCTAAGATCTTTTGTTTGCAGTGTGGATTTCGACGAATTCTTTCGCGAATGGCTTTTATAGCTGCTTGCGTTCGTTGCATGCGAGGTCGACCAGATCTTTCAAGGTCATCAATAGTGCAAGCCTTGTTGAACCTTTCAATGATTCGATAAACAAATTGACGCGTAATATTCAAATTTTGTAAAAGTTTAAAAAGGGTGAAAGATTTTGGCCTACCTTGTGTAAGGCTATTACAACTATAGGGTTTTCTTTAATACCCAAACCCATTATCAAAAAACAAATATATTTTGATTTTTTTTCTGAGCACGTGTGCACGAGATATTCAAATAACAACAACTGTATTTTGAATACTTAACGTGGTCAAATTAATTTTTTATCACTGATTTGGTTTTGTAACAATATTTATGGCTAGACTAAGTATATACAGTAGGGTGACTAGAGGAAACTTTGCTCTACAAAGGGCAGTTTTCATCGCCAAAATGACAATTTTTACTATTTAGCTGCTCCCCAGTAAATTTCTCCCTAAAGGACACTGGTTCTGCAACTAGATGTCTTTTGGAGAGAGGTGTTCTACTGTCTTCTTTCTTATCTCCACTCAATCATATTAGGGTGTCAAGCTTGAGACTTTTGAAAAAGAGATTTGACAACCATCATGATTGGGTGAAGTAGAATGCATCTGCCTTTGTCATTAAGACTGGGAGCACTACTCAGTGGCAGGCCGACTTAGCTCCAAAATAAATGGTCGCCTCTGACATGAGGAACAGACGCCATGTGCAGCCGCTCCTAATATGGAGTACAAACGCTACTCATCCTGTATCCCTGGATCAGGAGCCCTTACAGGGTACTATCAGCCAGGCCAGCTGAGCCCAGGTTTTTTAGTGAGCTTGTTACTGCTCCACTCCTCCTTTTTCATCAAGGCTTGAGACCGGCAAAGACGGAGTTGGTGTTCTACTGGTTTTTTTTTTTTTTTTGCTTATCCCTAGTACACATGGTACAGGCCATGATAATCATGGTGGGTAGTTAGCGACTGCTTTTTACTGTAAGCGCACCACATGTCTACACATATGAAAGCAGTTCGACTTTGCACTTACAAATGTGCCAGAGCCCCGTTTGGTTACTTGCACTCGCTTGGTGGGGTTGGACTTTTGCAAGAATCGGGGGGCCATTGGAGCATTTTTTTTTAAACATAAAAAGTGTCCAATGCGGGAATCGAACCTGGGTCGTAGTGGTCGAAACCAAACGGTTTAACCAGCCTTCCACCGACCCCCCGTGTAAACTAGATGAATGTCCCCACAAGTTCATATTTACCCTGGTATATCTCTAGTTGAGAGGTTTAATTATTCCACACCATTCTCCCTCCATGTGTGTAAACTTCCCAAATCATTTATTTATTTCCCTATTTTGGCTGAAGAATTATGATGCACATGTTCCCAATATATATGGTGCTCAAAGGTCCACAAGCCCAACTGTCCATTACACCCAATAGTAAACAATAGACCTTCCTTTCCCCATTTTGTTACATTGAACGAAGGAATGGGGATAAAGCTGTAGCAGTACAGGGCTCTTTTTCATTTGGATGCAGTAAAACCTCCATGAGAGGACGCCTCTATATAAAGATTGTTTTCATTACCAATTAGCTGATTCTTTGGTAAGAGGATACTTCTGTGGCGACCGCATTTTGCTTCAGCGAACTGGGACAAAGCTTCAAAACACATACGGGCAGAAAAATGGCGGCCCCACTATGCCTCGGCAAGCACGTGTTTTGAGAACACTTCACTACGCATGCGCGGGCGTCATCCGGAACTTTCTAGCAGCTGGCTTCTTCCGACACTTGATCTGGCACTCACGCGGTAAACAACAAGGCTTCAGCCGACGGCCGTTACTTCAACCGTTACTTCTTTTCTCTTTATAATTTCTTGCTTTAAATAAATTAATTTTAATTATAATTTTATCAGCAGCCTTTCCACAAGCCACACCAACACATCACGCAACAACCATCCTACACTTCTTTATAAAGGACACTTTGGCCCTGAAATTAAGTGTAGTTGTCCTTTACAGGGAAGTAGTTCTACTCTACTAATTTCTACATAGTACTCACGAAATTGGAGAGGAGTGGACTTAAGGAATTGGTTTAACCATGGAGATAAGCACCACCACTATACAGAACCTTCTATTGGTGCCTCTTGTTAAAACATTATTTATGTCACATCCAATATATTTTTTGTCACAAATATAATTTCTCATAGAATTTTTACTGGAAAATTTTACCCTGTGTTATACACAGAGTAATGACAAATAAAATTTACTTCCAAATTTACTTACTAGGACCCGGGTTCGATTCCCGCATTGGACACTTTTTTCTGTTTAAAAAAAAAATGCTCCAATGGCCCCCGATTCTTGCAAAAGTCCAACCCCACCTGCAACTGCAAGTAACCAAACGGGGCTCTGGCATTTGTAAGTGCAAAGTCGAACTGCTTTTCACATGTGTAGACATGTGGTGCGCTTACAGTAAAAGCAGTCGCTAACTACCCACCATGATTATCATGGCCTGTACCACGTGTACTAGGGATAAGCAAAAAAAAAAAAACTTCCAAACAAAATAAAGGTGAGAATTTATCAAGATACTGTTATCATCATCATTTATTATTTTCACAAATAATAGAAATAGGGAGAGGTTTGTACTTAATGTAGATTTAAGATGTAAATGTATACAGTAAAACCTCAGTCTCCGGAGTTTTCATTTGGTTCCAATCAAAAATTAATTATCAAGACAAGTTGACTTCTAAGACAGGGGTTGAATAAATTGGTTATGATAAACCTAAAACTGTTCTTTATAACCCAAATTCAGTGATGTTCCTAATATAGGATATTCAATTAACTTAGCCATTTGGTGCTTAGAGAATTTAGACATGAATCTGTTAGACTGGATCCAATGACTTAGGAAGACTAAATTGTTGAAGAAACAAACTGTCCCCACTATAAAGTGACTCCTAAAGCAGGTTCTACTGTAAAGTCATCAAGAACTAGGATGTATTCTCTTTCCTGTTTTGTATTTCTTCCCCAGTAATCCAGTAGAATCCACATTGCAGAGGATTAGCCCTTGTATAGAGTATAACATCTTTTATTCAACACTTTTTTAAAATCCCAATCAGTCATTTAATCAACTAAAATTGAGCACTGATTTCAACTCAAAATTCTGATCCCTTCACACCAGACTGTACTTGGCTTCTTCCCTTTTCTTTCTTATCTCCACTCAACACTCATGATCCACAGAGATATCTTAAGAAAACTACATACAGTCAAACCCCTCTTTAATTCAACACCCCAAGGGATCAGAGCTTTCGGTTGAATTAAAGGAAGTGTTGAATTAAGGTTAGATGATAAGCTAATCATCTAACTCACGAAAATAACATTTTAAAAAAATTGCTTTGTAATATAAATTAATGATATTAATTGAAACCATTGTATGTACTTTTTTGTATTTATTTTTTTATTTTGATGATTAACTTTTAGTATCAGGGACAAAATGGCAATAATACATATTTTTGAAGCATAAATAATTACAAATAAAATTTATTCTAATTGAAGAATATAGCAGTTGAAAGGAAATAAATATGGAAAATAAAAAGAAAATTTAAAAATAATATTTTAAAATAATCATGAATACGAGGTGTGTTCAAAAGGTTTCGCGACTTTTGTGTTTTTTCAAAAATTATTTATTTATTCATGAATACCTATTTTGTCCCCTTCAAAGTAATCCCCATGAGATATTATACACTTGTGCCAACGGGTTTTCCAATCTTCGAAGCACTTCAAAAAATCATTTTTTGAAATCTTTTTCAGCTCCTCCTTCGATGCCGTCTTTATCTCGTCAAGCGTAGCGTAACGTCGTCCTTTCATGGGCCTCTTCAGTTTAGGGAACAAGAAAAAGTCACAGGGGGCCAGATCTGGGGAATACGGTGGCTGCGGCATCATTAGTGTGTTGTTTTTGGCCAAAAAGTCGTGCACAAGCAACGATGTGTGAGCAGGGGCGTTATCGTGGTGCAAAAGCCAATTTTTGTTCTTCCACAAATCCGGGCGTTTCTGGCGGATTGCTTCATGCAAATTGCGCATAACTTGCAGGTAATATTCCTTATTGACCGTTCTACCCTGTGGCAAGAACTCATGATGCACCACGCCCCTGCAATCGAAGAAAACTGTCAGCAAAACTGTGCTGAGAACATCTACGTATGTTTTCCCACGTGACGCAGCGGAGCGTGACCTTGCCTGCACGGGTGAGTCAGTTGTTGTTTTGAACCCTGTATAGATGGACATTAAAACATGGTGGCAGCGATAACTGGATAAAATACGAACCCGTATATCGCAAAATATCGATTTTTGTGTACCTTGGAAGATAATTCAACATGGCTCAGATTCAACCTCCAGAAACTTTCGACTTCTCGACTCCCAACGAATGGCCCAAATGGAGGAAGAGATTCGAACGATACCTCGTGGTCAGTGGAATGAAGAAGAAAGAGGAGGCGGACAAGATCGATTTGTTCATGTACTTGATGGGTGACCGCGCGGATGATATATTCAGGACCTTCAAGTTCGAAAAGGAGGAAGAGGCAACGAAAATTGATTCCGTCCTCAAGGCGTTCGACAGCCACTTCTGTGTCAGAAAGAATATTATTTACGAACGTGTGAAATTTAATTCAAGAATCCAAGAGGATCGGGAGCCAGTGGATGAATTCATCACTTCATTGTACAAATTGGCTGATAGTTGCGAATTTGAGGGTCTTCATGAGCAGTTGATCCGTGACCGAATAGTGGTTGGGGTGAGGGACAAAGCTTTATCTGAAAGAATGCAGTTGGACAGCGAACTGACTTTGGAAAAGGCGGTGAAAATGGTTCGACAGCAGGAAGCCGTTCGACAGCAGCAGGTCGACCTGCAGCGTCCCTCAACAAGCCAAAAGGTCAGTCAGGTGAAGTTCAACTCGAAGAAACAATCACCGAAACAACAACAGCAGCCTTCGAAGAAGAAGGAGAAGTCAGCCAAAACAAGATCACGATGTCCAAAATGCGGAGGTTTTACCCACAGGGAAGGACAGGCTTGCCGTGCTGAAGGACAAAGATGTAACCTATGTTCAAAAACTGGCCATTTTGCAAATTGCTGCCCAGATAAGCAGGCGAAGACTGCGGAAGTCAAAGCTGTGTCTGAACTTGATAAAGAAATTGGTTTTCTCCTGGAGGTCTCAGCTGTGGAGGATTCATCTAATCTCGATGATGATGAAAGCGAGTGCAGGAGGCGGTGGACAGCAGAAATCCAAGTGAACGGGAAACAAGTGAAGTTCAAGCTCGACTCCCAGGTGGATGTTACATGTGTTCCTCTGTGTCTCTTCAAGAAGATAATGGGACAGCAACAACTAGTGGAAAGTGATATCAACATTAGAGCTGCTGGATTTTCCGAACTTCAGACTGTGGGTATGTTTATATCAACGCTGCGAAATGGCAATTATGAAATCAAGGAGAAGATTTATGTCATTCGTCGTTTGAGTGAACCTCTTCTGAGTCGCCGGGCATGTGAGCTCTTGAACCTGGTGAGGCGGATTGAAGTGGTTGCGACGAGAATTAACCCGATCAAGGAATTCCCTGAAGTATTTGAAGGACTGGGACAGATCGGAAACCCTTACGAAATCAAATTGAAACCTGGAGCAAAACCTTATGCTGTGCATACTCCTCGACGGGTACCAATACCTTTGATGGAAAAGCTTAAAACAAGATTGGAAGAGCTCGAGAAGGCGGGAATCATAGCACAAGTTAACGTTGCGACTGAATGGTGTGCACCGACTGTGATTGCTGGTAAACCGAAATGGCGACATACGACTCTGTGTGGATCTCTCAAGGCTGAACGAACATGTACAGCGCGAAGTGCATCCCATGCCAGTGGTGGAGCACATGCTGGGGCAACTGGGGGAAGCAAGATTCTTTTCGAAACTGGACGCGAACAGTGGCTTTCACCAGATTCCGTTGAGCCCAGACTGCCAGCATTTAACGACCTTCATCACTCCTTTTGGTAGATATAAATACTGCAGAATGCCATTTGGAATCTCACTCGCCCCAGAGTATTTTCAGAAAGTTATGTCAATAATCTTGCAAGGCATGGAAGGTGTAATGTGTTACCTGGACGATATCCTGATATTTGCCTCCGACTCCAAGACTCACGATCGAATTCTTCGTTTAGTGCTCCGAAAACTGAAAGAGGCGAAAGTTACACTAAACAAGGCCAAGTGTGTCTTCGGCGTGCCAAACATTAATTTTCTTGGGCACATACTGGATGAAGACGGTATCCGACCAGATCCAGCGAAAATCGAAGCAGTGGCGAGGATGCCTGCTCCGACCGATGTTCATGGCGTAAGAAGTTTTCTTGGCATGGTGAACCATCTGGGACGCTTTGTGGAAAATTTATCTGAAATTGTGGCTCCACTGAACCAGTTGTTGGTGAAAGGTCAAGACTTCGTTTGGGATTGCAGCCAGGAGCGAGCATTCCGAAAGTTGAAAGAATTGCTCACGACTCAACCCATCTTGGCAGCATACGACGTCAGGAAACCAACTATGGTGTCATCCGACGCATCTTCATACGGCTTGGGAGCGGTACTGAAGCAAGAAGGTAAGAATGGAATCTGGCGACCTGTTGCTTATTCTTCTAGAACTATGACACCTACCGAAAAACGATATGCTCAGATCGAGAAAGAGGCTCTCGCAATTACATGGGCTTGCGAACGTTTTCAAGATTTCCTGCTTGGAAAGCGTTTCCGAATTGAGACCGACCATAAGCCTCTCATTTCTCTATTTTTGACAAAAGAATTGAGTTCGCTGACCCCAAGACTGCAACGTTTCCGAATGCGTATGATGAGGTTTGGATTCGAAATAGTGCATATCCCTGGAAAGGAGCTGCTCGACGCCGATGCATTATCCAGACAACCCCTTCTTACAACCGAGGGAGGTGAAAACGAACGGCAAACCTCAGCGCATATAAATGCAGTTCTCTCGAGTATAACCGACAAAGACGAGAAGTTGACGAAGATTTTTGAAGCTCAACAAGAAGATACGACCCTGAAAGCAGTAGTCAACTACCTTGAGCAAGGCTGGCCAGATAAGAAGAAGATGTCACAGGCTCTACTCTCTTATTGGCATGTCAAGGATGAACTCGGCGTTCAAAATGGACTACTGATGCGTAGCTGTCGTCTTGTTATTCCAGCAAGTATGAAACTGGAGATCCTAGATAAGTTGCACGCTGGGCACTTCGGGATTACAAAAACAAGACTTCGCGCACGTGAGACGGTATGGTGGCCTGGAATTTCGGAAGAGATCGCGGAAACGGTCAGAAAGTGCAGTGTCTGTATCCAGGAAGCCGTCTCAAAACATGAACCTTTGATACCAACCAACTTTCCTACACGACCGTGGCAAAAGATTGGAATGGATTTGTTCAAGTTCGAGAATAAGTGGTATCTAGTCGTCATTGACTATTATTCTCGATTTCCTGAAGTGGTTCAGCTGGATCGGCTCACAGCCAATGTGGTGGTGCGTAGTTGCAAATCCATATTTGCCAGACATGGAATACCAGAAACTGTTGTAAGCGATAATGGGACGCAATTTGGAGCTGCTCGTGAGTTTGCAAATTTCGCAAGGCAGTACGGATTCACACATGTCACTTCAAGTCCTCGATTCCCGCAGAGCAATGGGATGGCAGAAGCAGGTGTGAAAATTGCTAAGTTGATCCTCAAGAAAAATCAAGACCCATCGCTTGGACTCCTGGAGTATCGATCGACCCCTTTGGAGAACGGTTGCAGCCCTGCTGAGCTTCTCATGGGACGTAAACTCCGAACGACCTTGCCAATTGCACCAGAGAATCTTAATCCAAAGTTGGTGGACTCTCAGACCCTGAAAAGAAAGGAGGGGAGAAGGAGAAAGGATATGAAATCCAGATATGATCGACGCTGCGGAGCTACGGACATGGAGGAGCTATCCGAAGGTGACACGGTTTGGATTACAGATATGCGAACCTGGGGGATTGTAAAGCAGAAAGCATCGACACCAAGGTCATATATGGTTGATACTCCAGTTGGGACTTTACGTCGAAACAGGTTCCATCTAAGAAAAGGAGTTGCAGTGCAATATCCAGCCGACCCATCGACGCCGACCTTTTCGGGGGAGGAACTGGTTGAAAATGAAAAGACCCCAGTTGTGGATTATCCCTCTAACGACTCAGAAGACGGCCAGATAAGAACCCGGGGTGGACGAATTGTTAAACCTGTGGATCGCCTTCATTATTAATTATATTATGCATTTAAAGTTTGTAATGTATATATATATTTCAAATCTTAAAAAGGGGGATGTGCTGAGAACATCTACGTATGTTTTCCCACGTGACGCAGCGGAGCGTGACCTTGCCTGCACGGGTGAGTCAGTTGTTGTTTTGAACTCTGTATGGATGGACATTAAAACAAAAACTTTCACATTCGACCGAACTTGGCGCGCTTTTTTTGGTCTTGGTTCGTGCGGCAGCTTCCATTGAGATGATTGAGCTTTGGTTTCCACGTCATAACCATAAACCCACTCTTCGTCACCAGTTATGACCCTCTGGAGCAAATTTGGGTCGTCGCGGACAGAGTCCAACATCTCATTAGCAATGTTCATGCGATGCTATTTTTGGTCGCAATTGAGCAATTTTGGTACGAATTTCGCGGCGACCCGTCTCATGCCCAAATCATTGATAAAAATCGAATGGCACGAGCCAATCGATATGTTTAGGTCCTCAGCAACTTCTCTAACGGTGATTCGACGATTGGCCAATATCATTATCTCCACTTCATTAATTTTTTCGTCTGTTGTTGAAGTGCTCGGGCGTTCGGCACGCTCTTCGTCGTTCACATCTTCTCGGCCTTCTGAGAACATTTTGTACCACCGATAAACGTTGCTTTGGTCCAAGATAGCTTCTCCGTTTGCCACAGTCAACATTCAGAATGCATCCGCGCACTTAATTTTGTTTTTCACACAAAATTTGATACAGGTTCTTTGATCCATTTTTTAAATAGGTAAAAATCGAAGACGATCCAAAACACCTGCAAGCAAAGCAGCTGTCAACAATTAAGTGAACATTCAAAATGGCCGAGCTTGTCTGCATAAGTGAGAGACATGAGTACCAACATAAAGCCACAAAAAGATCGAAATTTGAATATACGTAACCCGCGAAAATTCAAAAGTCACGATACTTTTTGAACACACCTCGTATATATATCTTTTTAAAAATTCCTTTATAGATGTCTGCTTTTTCACTGAAATCCTATTCAAAATGTATTCCAGATGGCCTATTTAAAAAAAAAAAACATGCATGTCTTTCTTCCTCTGGAATGTGTTTTAAATAACAAAGAGCTTTTGTTGTATTAAAGGCACCCACTGCTGCTGCAGGTGTTATTGATTTTGTGTTTAAATCTTTTATAATAACATGGAAATGGAATATTGAAATAAAATGTTATCATAATAATTGTGGCTACATTTTATGAAGGTTTATTTATTTAAAAAGAAATTATTTGTAAATTTAAAAATAACTAAAATATTTCAATGCTGAAAATTAAAAAGAAAATAATATTAATAATTAGCGCACAAAGCCTAAATTCCCGCGTAAAAAAAAACAATAACACTCGCGACATTGCGCAATGGCACTGCAAAGTGAAACTTAAACTAACAGAAACCAAAAGTGCGCAGGCGCGATCCTATCGGTGCCCGCCGATGCCGATCGTCGCCGCTGTAATACCGTTTAGCGGTAAAGTTGTATGTAAAAAAACATTCAACTGTCGAAATTCGAATTTTTAAATGGTCGAACTATTGGAAGTGTCGTATTATCGATACTGTCGAATTACGGTTTGTTATTTGATAGGCC